>JAEVFF010000638.1:80157-91676 GCA_018901945.1 Pugionium dolabratum
GTCTTGGCAACCACACCAAACAGTCATGCCCATGCTGTCTCCTCTCTTCTCATTGGTTGTTGACAGGCTCCTCCTCTTTTCAAACTCATCCACAAGTTTGAATTCGTTTTCTTTTGTGTTCACATTTTAAATCCTCTATAAAAGGGCTGTAAAGACTCAATGTATAATATACTCTTAGGAGATTCTTCTCCATAAGTCTAAGTCATTTCTCATTTTCTCATACTTCTCTTTGAGTTTTCAGATTTAATTCTTCACATTTCTCCTCTATAATCTCAATATTCTTTCATGGTATCAGAGCATAAGATCATTCTCTTATCTTTTCTACTCAAATCTCTCAGTTTCTAATCTAAAAATTCTGTCAAAAATCTCTCAGTCTTTAGACTAAAAACTCACGGTTTCATTCAACCATAAAAGCTGCTTCCTTTGAGCTCTTCAAAGCCTAACAATGGAGGATACAGTTCAAATTAGTTCCACCCTGAAACCTACGGTGATAGCAGTAGTTCTCAAAGGCTTGAACTACACATTATGGTCAAGAACCATCAAGACAGCCATTTGTGGCAAAGGACTTTGGAATCACATCTTGGAGGATAATACTACATCTATAGATGATCCAAAGGAGAAGAAGGATGAGGCAACAAGAAAAGAAGAAGCTAGGTGGTTCCAAGAAGATCAATCAGTCCATGGATTCCTCCAAAATTCATTGGACCCATCCATTCTTGAAGCTTATTCACATTGTGAAACTGCCAAGTCTCTTTGGGACACTCTCAAGAGGGTGTATGGAGATGTTTCAAACCTCAGCCGTGTGTATGAGGTTAAGAAGGCTCTCAATGATCTACACCAAGAGGATATGGAGTTCACAAAATTCCTAGGCAAGTTCCAGTCAACATGGTCTGAGCTTGACATGTTGAGACCAAGTTCTATGGATCCAAAGGTGCTTAATGAAAGGAAGGAACAAGACAAGATATTTGGGCTCCTTCTCAACCTAAATCCAGCTTTTAAGGATGTGATTAAGTCCATCCTGAGAGAGCCAAAACTCCCTGATTTCGAAGAGGTGTGCTCACGGATTCAAAGGGAGCAAGGCAACATTGGTTTGTTTGGTGGTAAAGGGAGAACTAGTCATGGCCAACAAAAGCGTGTTTAAGCAAGAGGATAGGAAGAGTGTGATGTGTGAGCATTGTAAGAGGAATGGCCACATCAAGGACAAGTGCTGGATACTTTATCCTCATCTCAAGCCAAACCGGTTCAAGGATTCAAAGGCTAACATCTCTCAAATGGTTGCGACTGAACCGGCAAGTTCATCCAACCCAGGAGGGGAGCTAGCTATGAATGTATCCATGGAGTATGTTAAGAAGAGTGACTTGGAGGATCTCATCAAGGCCTATGCCTCAAAACTCTCCGGTATCCCACTCTACTCCCATAAATCGCTTGATAAACCAGATCATAAGTTGGTAGTGGATTCAGGTGCTTCTCACCATATGATTAGCAATGCTAGGTTGTTAAAGAACATTGAACCATGTCTAGGACAAGTAACTATAGCTGATGTTAAGGGTATTCCAATTGAAGGAACCGGAAAATTAAGACTATTTGACAAAGAAACTAATGCATTCTTTGTACCTAAATTTAAGTCTAATCTAGTTTCTGTCAAAAAGGCTACTAAAGATCTCAATTGCAATGTTATATTTGGGCCTAACAATGTTTACTTTCAGGATATTAAGAGTGGTAAGATACTTGGAGGTGGTGTAACTCAAGATGACCTCTATGTTCTTGAAAACCCTCCAAGCAATTTGGATTCCTTAGCTTTCAAATCCTGTGTTTTTGCTAATAAAGATGTCTTATGGCATGCTAGATTAGGACATCCTAATGCTCGTGCTTTAAGCTTAATAATTCCTAATGTCGCTTATGATCACTCAGTTTGTGAGGCTTGTATCCTTGGCAAACATTGTCGTGTTGTTTTCCCTAAATCGTCTACAATTTATGAGCATTGCTTTGATTTAGTACATTCCGATGTTTAGACCTCACCTTACATGTCTAGAGATAGGAATAAATACTTTGTGACCTTTATAGATGAGAAATCGAAATATACATGGGTTACATTACTTCCATTTAAAGATAGGGTTTATGAGGCATTTATAAACTTTCATAATTATGTTACTAATCAATTCAATGCCAAGATCAAAGTGTTAAGATCAGATAATGGAGGGAAATACACAAGTCAAAGATTCAAAGCTCATCTAAACAAACATGGAATACTACATCAAACTAGCTGTCCACACACACCACAACAAAATGGAGTTGCTGAAAGGAAGAACCGACACTTAATGGAAGTAGCAAGATCCATGATGTTTTCATACCAATGTTCCTAAAAGTTTTTGGGGAGATGCAGTCTTGGTTGCTTGCTACCTCATCAATCGGATTCCAACCAAAGTCTTGCAAGATATATCCCCATTTGAGGTACTCAATAAAACTAAACCTTCCATTGATCATTTACGTGTATTTGGATGTGTGTGCTTTGTGTATGTTCCAGGTGATCTAAGAAACAAGTTGGAGGCAAAGAGCATCAAGTGTATGTTCCTTGGATATTCGACAACACAAAAGTGTTATAAGTGCTATGATCCGAGCAACAACAGGACATATGTGTCTAGAGATGTCAAGTTCATAGAAGAACAAAGCTATTATGATCAGAAAGATTGGGAAAGATTGAAGGATCTCTCAAGGTCACCTTCTGATTTGGCTACGAGTTTGAGGTTTCTCTTGAATCATTTGGGAAATGATCTCCCAAAGGATTCAAGACACGAAGAAACAAGAACCTTAAGTAGTTCACAAGATACCCAAGAGAATGAACAAGGGGTGGTAACTCAAGAACCAACTCCAATCCAAGAAGAAGCTATGGCCAAAAATCAAGAACAAGACGACTTGGAAGTGGGTATAGAGGAACCTATTCACCAAATGGAAGAGGAAACGGTTGTAGAGGAGGCTGCACCACCTGTTCAGCATTAAAGGAGGAGTACTAGACTTAGGAACACTAGGGTATTCTACAACAACCAGGCCGTGGCTCATCCCATACAAGCTGTTTGTTCCCTTGACCTCTTGCCATCTAGTCATCAAGCATTCCTTGGGAAGATTGAACAAAGTCAGATTCCAAGGACTTATGAAGAAGCTGAGAGCAAGAAAGAATGGTTAGATGCAGTAAGAGATGAGAAGGGAGCTATGGAAAGGAATCATACATGGATATACAAGAACTTCCCAAAGGCAAGAAGGCTGTGAGTTCCAAGTGGGTGTTCACCATCAAGTATAAGAGCAATGGGGACATAGAAAGGTACAAGGCACGTCTAGTTGCAAGAGTTATCACTCAGACATATGGAGAGGACTATACTGATACATTTGCACCGGTGGCTAAGCTACACACTGTAAGGGTTGTTCTTTCACTAGCTACGAATCTGACTTGGGACTTATGGCAAATGGTTGTCAAGAACGCATTCCTACAAGGAGAACTTGAAGAGGAAGTGTATATGACTCCACCTCCAGGCCTTGAAGATCTTTGCAAAGAGGGACAGGTTCTAAGACTTAGGAAGGTAATATATGGGTTGAAGCAGTCACCAAGGGCCTGGTATCACAAATTAAGCTCCACACTTACTGATAATGGGTTTAGGAAATCCCATTCAGATCATACTTTGTTCACTCGTCAAAACTCCAAAGGAATCGTGGCGGTCTTGGTTTATGGGGATGACCTTATCATCACAGGAGATGATAAGGAAGGAATTCAGTCCACAAAGGCCTTCTTAAACAGATCATTTGACATCAAGGATCTTGGAGAGTTGAAGTACTTCTTGGTATTGAAGTGTGTCGGTCTCAAGAAGGGCTCTTTCTATCCCAAAGAAAGTATGCTCTTGATCTGTTGACAGACACGGGAAAGCTTGGGGCTAAACCGGCCAAAACTCCTCTTGAAGATGGCTACAGGGTCAACGGAAAGGGGGAGAAAGCTGATGAGTTATTTAAGGATGTTTCTCAGTATAGGAGACTAGTTGGGAAGCTGATCTACCTCACCCTCACACGACCGGACTTGTGTTTTGCTGTGAATCAAGTAAGTCAACATATGCAAAAGCCTACTGTATATCATTGGAGCATGGTAGAAAGGATCCTTAGATACATCAAAGGATCTCATGGTCAAGGTATATGGATGGGCAAGAATGGGAACACTGAGATTGTCGGGTATTGTGATGCGGATTGGGCTGGTGATAGGGTGGATAGGAAATCAACCACTGGGTATTGCACCTTCGTTGGTGGGAACTTAGTCACTTGGAAGACTAGGAAGCAGAAGGTGGTATCATGTTCTAGTGCTGAAGCAGAATATAGGGCTATGAGGAAGCTGACAAATGAAGTAACTTGGCTCAAAGCACTCTTGAAAGATTTCGATATTGCACAACCAGGGCCAATTACCTTCCATTGTGATAATCAGGCAGCCATTCACATAGCTTCAAACTCAGTGTTTCACGAGAGGACCAAGCACATAGAGATTGACTGCCATAAGGTTAGGAAGAAAGTTCAAGATGGAACCATTCTGCCATGTTATACAAGGAGTGAAGACCAACTAGCTGACATCTTCACAAAGGCAACAAGTCTCAAAGTTTGCAAGAACATCTTTAGCAAACTTGGGCTTGTTGATTTATCACCCCCATGATCAAAGGTCTCCTAATCCAAGAGCAGCACACTCTTTTTCCCTTATTAAGGTTTTGTCCCAAGTGGTTTTCCTTAATAAGGTTTTTAATGAGGTGTTGCTTTGGGTTCCCAAGCTTAAGACTTTAGGGTGATTCCAAAGTCTTTAGCTTGAGGGGGAGTATTGACATAGGAAAATCAAATAAGACCTATCTTGACCTACAAGGCAAGTTTGAGCACGAAAATTCAGTTTGAATAACAAGGGAAATGAAAAAGGATGGGTTATTATTAACCACATGGTTGAAATGGTTAAATAGCTACATTGGGAGAAGAATCAAGGTGAAAAAGTCATGCCCATGCTGCACACAGTCTTGGCAACCACACCAAACAGTCATGCCCATGATGCACACAGTCTTGGCAACCACACCAAACAGTCATGCCCATGCTGTCTCCTCTCTTCTCATTGGTTGTTGACAGACTCCTCCTCTATTCAAACTCATCCACAAGTTTGAATTCGTTTTCTTTTGTGTTCACATTGTAAATCCTCTATAAAAAGGCTGTAAAGACTCAATGTATTATATACTCTTAGGAGATTCTTCTCCATAAGTCTAAGTCATTTCTCATACTTCTCTTTGAGTTTTCAGATTCAATTCTTCACATTTCTCCTCTATAATCTCAATATTCTTACAAGTTGCACCTGCAGGAAGCTTCACAAGGCTGCAGAAAACAGGAGCTCGAAGTCAAACAAGAAGCTCAAGACAATCTTCAGACAAAGACAGAAGTTGTCTAGAAGGAAGAAAAAAACGTGTAATAGCTTAGTATATATGTGCAAGTGACCAAAACACATATGTAAGCTAAGAGAGAATAGAAAACCAGAGAGATATAGAAACAGAGAGAAAGAACAACAGTTGTATCAATAGCTCAAGTTTAAGCAAAGTGTTCTTAGTGGATTTCCGAGGCAAATCCTCGGCGAGACGTAAGGATCCAAGTTCTGGATCCTGAACTCGTTAAATCTCGTGTCTTCTACTTAATCTCTAACTCTATTCTAAGTTCTAACTCAAGCAAACAAAGATAGATCAACTTTGTTACCGTAAAAGAGGCAAACAGAAATCAACAATTGGTATCAGAGCCTGAAAAGGCAAAGTTAATCTAAGGATTTAGCTTGAGGAAGGAAATGACTTCAGGAAGAACAGACATGGAGAAATTCGACGGAGGAGGGGATTATATCCTCTGGGAAGAGAAGCTTTTAGCTCACCTAGAGATGCTGGGACTGACAGAAGGGCTGGAGGAGGAAGTGACTGTTGCAGAAGAAGGTGAATCTACAGCTGCTACTGGAGAACAGACACCTGCATCAACAACCATGGAAGAAACAGCTAGTAAGTCTATTGATAAAAGCCTAAAAGAGAAAAAAGGAAAGGCAAGATCAATGATTATACTAAGTGTAACAGACAATGTTCTGAGAAAAATCATAAAAGAAAGGACTGCAGCAGGAATGATTAAGATCTTAGATCAGCTCTACATGGCAAAATCTCTTCCAAACAGAATATACTTGAAGCAAAGACTGTATAGTTACAGAATGAGTGATGCAATGTCTATAGAAGAAAACACAGACGACTTCTTCAAGCTAATAGCTGATCTAGAAAACGTTAAGGTCAGCGTCTCAGAAGAAGATCAAGCTATCATTCTTCTAATGTCATTGCCAAAACAGTTTGATCAAGTAAAAGAAACCTTAAAGTACTGCAATACAACCTTGTCACTGGAAGAAATACATATTGCCATAAGGTCGAAGGTTCTTGAGCTCGGTGCAAGTGGGAAAAGTCTGAAAAACAACTCAGAAGGCTTGTTTGTACAAGACAGAGGCAGAACCGACAAAAGAGCAAAATCTACAGAAAGAAACAAAAGCAAAACCAGATTGAAATCTCGGGGAGGAGCCAAAACCTGCTGGATATGTGGCAAGGAAGGCCACTTCAAAAGACAGTGCTCAATCTGGAAAGAAAGGAACAAATCAAAGGACACCATAATGGAGAGAGGAGAAGCATCAACTGTTACTTCAAATGTAACAGACGTGGATGCACTTGTTGCTTCAGATGCACTAATTAGTCTTCCTGATATCACATCAGAAGCATGGATACTTAATACCGGTTGTTCGTTCCATATGACATTCAGGAAAGAATGGCTAATGGACTACAAAGAAACTGAAGTTGGCAGAGTCAGGATGGGTAATGATACTTATTCCACAGTTAAAGGAACCGGCAACATCAGAATCCTGAAAGATGATGGTACTACAATTCTGCTAAGCCAAGTGAGGTATGTTCCTGAAATGTCTAAAAACTTAATATCCTTAGGAACTCTTGAAGAAAAAGGATGTTGGTTTCAATCTAAGGGAGGTATGTTAAGTGTTGTTCGAGAAAACAAAACAATGCTGACAGGAAAGAGAGTAGATACTCTGTATTTTCTGCAGGGATCAACTCTTACTGCAGAATCAAACATCACAGAAGATATTTCATATGAAACTTCATTATGGCACAGTCGATTAGGCCACATTGGCACCAAAGGACTAGAGACTTTGGCTCGAAAAGGATATCTGGACAAAACCAAGATCACTGAGATGAAGTTCTGTGAAGACTACATACTAGGAAAGTCACACAGAGTGAGTTTTGGGATTGCAGTGCATGTCACAAAGGATAAGTTGGACTACATACACTCGGATTTGTGGGGTTCTCCATCAGTTCCTCTCTCCTTAGGTAAGTGCCAATACTTCATCACTTTTATTGATGATTTTACCAGGAAGACATGGATATATTTCATCAAAACCAAGGATGAGGCATTCAGGCAGTTTAAGGAATGGAAGGTCTTAACAGAAAATCAACAAAACAGAAAGGTGAAGACCTTAAGGACAGATAATGGACTCGAGTTCTGCAACACAGAATTTGACACTTTCTGCAGGGAAGAAGGAATAGTGAGGCATAGAACTTGTGCATACACACCACAACAGAATGGTGTGGCAGAAAGGATGAATCGAACAATATTGAACAAGGTGAGGTGTATGCTTAGTTAATCTGGTTTGGGAAAACAGTTCTAGGCTGAAGCAGCTGCAACAGCCGTGATTCTCATCAACAAAAGTCGTAGCTCCTCAATAGAGTTTTCAATACCAGATGAGAAATGGACATGAAAACCTCCAGAGTACAAGTACTTGAGAAGATTTGGTTCAATCACCTTTGTGCACTCAGATCAGGGAAAGTTGAATCCACGGGCAAAGAAGGGAGTGTTCTTGGCATATCCAACGGGTGTCAAAGGATTCAGAATATGGCTGCTAGAAGAAAGAAAGTGTGTTATATCAAAGGACGTGATATTTCAAGAAGACACAATGTTCAAGGATGTCCAGAGAAAGGAAACATCAGTTTCTACAGAACAGAATTTCCAGAAAGAGAAAATCAACATTGAGTTAAAGGAATTATCTGATGATAAAAATCAGGCTGAAGAAGTAGGAACATCAGATACAAGGTTCAGACCACAAGCAGGTGGATCTGAGGGACCAAGTGTAGAAGAACCTGAAAATTCAGACAGTGAATCTAAAGAAGAGGATCTCAGAAATTATCTGCTAGCAAGAGATAGATCAAGGAGAAAGATAAAGGCTCCACAAAGATTTGATGAACAAACAAATTTGGTAGGACTAGCATTGCTCGCTACTGAAGATGGGGACATAAATGAACCAACAACGTATCAAGAAGCAATCAGTGGTTTAAATAGCAGAGAATGGCAGGATGCCATGAAGGATGAAATGAGGTCTTTCATTAAAAATCACACCTGGGAACTCAAAGACAGTGATTCAGGAGCAAGAACAATCGGTTGTAAATAGATTTACAAAAGGAAGGCTGGGATTCCAGGAGTAGAACCTCCTAGATACAAAGCCCGATTGGTAGCCAAAGGATATTCCCAAAAAGAAGGGATAGATTACCAAGAGATATTCTCTCCCGTGGTTAAATAGGTATCAATCAGGTTTCTATTTTCTATTGTGGTGCATTTTAATCTAGAGTTGGAGCAACTAGATGTCAAAACAGCTTTTTTGCATGGTGATTTGGAAGAACACATTCTGATGGATCAACCAGAAGGCTTTGAAGTTAAAGGAAAGAGCAAGAAAGTCTGCTGTCTTAAGAAATCTCTGTACGGATTGAAGCAGTCGCCACGGCAGTGGAATCTGCGATTTAATAACTTCATGACAGCTTCTAACTTTCAGAGAAGTAGGTATGATTCATGCGTCTACTTCAAACAGGTATCTGGACAGGCATATATCTATCTCCCCTTATATGTTGACGACATGTTAATAGCTTCAAATGATAAAGAGGAAATAGAGAAACTCAAGAATCAACTCAACAAGGAATTTGAGATGAAGGATCTTGGCCCTGCTAAGAAGATACTTGGAATTGAGATCAGAAGAGATAGAATGAGTGGGATGTTAGAACTGTTGCAGACAGAATACATCAAGAAAGTTCTGATAAACTTCAGAATGGATCAGTGCAAAGCAACCAGAACTCCATTGGGGGCACATTTTAAGCTAAAATCTGCTACAGAATCAGAGCTGCAAGATCAGAAGGAATACATGAAAACTATTCCATATCAGAGTGCCATTGGGAGTCTAATGTACTTAATGATCAGTACAAGACCTGATCTTACCTACACAATTGGATTGATTAGTCGGTTTATGACAAATCCATCAAAGACACATTGGCAAGCTGTCAAGTGGGTTATGCGATATGTTCAGGGAACTAGTCAAGTTGGTCTGCAGTTCAGAAAGGCGATCAGTAATGTGAGGGCGATCAGTAAGTGTGATTGGCGGTGTGATCGGTCGATGGGCAGACCGCTTGAACTCTATGGGGGTAGTGTGTGGGCAATCGGCCGGTGTGATCAGCAGATGGGCTGTTTGCTAAAACTCTAGGGACTTCGGCCATCTCGCTTGATGGATCGGCCATACGGGCCGATCGCTGCAACTCCAGAGAATTTGGCCATCCCACCTTGTGAGTTGTGAGATCGATTGGCGCAATCGGTCTACGAGCTGATCGCTGCAACTCCAGAGTCTTCGGCCATCTAGCCTAGACGGTCGGCCAGCGCCATCGACCTGCGTGCCGATCGCAGCAACTCCCTAAGGTATTTCTTCTTTTTTTGGCCGAGCGTTCATGCATTGTCAAGCTCCAAGCTCTCTTTTGTCGTATTATAACTGAAATCATTCGAAAAAACATGTCAGAATACAAAATGTACGTCCTATATTCTAATATGCATGCTATATAAAAATGATTTCCAAAGAATGAGTAAACGATCTAAATTGTTTCTGAATGCAAGAAAAATGATGGTAAAATGCAAGGTGAAATAATGTAAAAACTATGAATATCAAAAAGCGAGAAATATATTACAAAGGAATACAATGATTAGTTCAAGAATTTGAGAGATTATGCTAATGAGATTCTGATCTCTAATGCAGGTTCTTTTGTAGAAGTTGAATGCTTTAAAAGCTCAGACGGTGAAGATGTTTTCCATACGTTTTACCTTTTTTGGCGTTGAAAAGGTTATGGAAAGATAACTTTAGGCTGTTACTCGAGATTGATGAGTTTTTTTTGAAGTCAAAAGTGAAAGACCAAGTATTGGTTTCACTTAGGAGAGACGTTGACAACAAGATCTATTCCGTTGCTTAGGGTGTAGTAGAGTAGAGAATGCAAATAATTGTGTTTTGTTTGTAAAGAAGTTAAAGGTCGATTGATGAGGAGCACAACATTGTGTATGGATTCATCAAAACAATTTTTTAATTTTTGCATTCTCATAATTTAATCCAGTCTAATTCTCAAATCTAATCATATTCATATTTTGTGTAGAAATTCATCAAAGCAGAGGCCGGTGACTTACCAAAAAACATAACACAAACATTATTTTCAACACAACTTTGAAAGCAAAGCATGGTAATTTGAAAGCAAATCATAGTAATTTAAAAGCAAAGCATGGTAAGAAGGTTCAAATGAAGTAACTCATACGGAATTTGGCTTGGAGTTATACATAGGCAGAGTATAAAGAGAGACTATAGGAGTTAAGGAAGTACGATTCAGAAGTGTGTGCTGATATGTTGAAGTCATACCTCGAAAGTTGGTGTAAAACATTCTACAAACTTGGGCCTCAATGTGAGGATGTGGAAAACAATTCAAGTGTTTGTCCCAATGTTGGAGGTTATCGGAAGACTTGGTATGGTAAATATAGCCAATATATCTACGAAAGCTCATAAACACAAACGTTTGGTTTCTCCTTGTGACTCTTAAATTTTTGCATTGGAGTCTATGAGACTTTGATTGATGGTTGTGATCACCATGTACACTTGGAGAAGAACACTTGTATATGAGGAAATAGGATATATAGGGATACGGTGTGTGAGCATGCTTATGGTGTTAGCCTACACAAGAAATTCTGTGTCGAAGAATTTTTTTCTAGATAACTTGCTACCTCGAGGACTTATGAAGAGGAAATAATGCCACTAAGGGGTGCTAGGTTTTGGCTTTTGTAAGATTCAGCCATTGGTGAATTTTCCATCTAATACAAAAAGAAGGATAAAAAGAAAGAAATAAAAAAATGAATCGACTACGAAAAAGAAATAAAAGGAGCACAAAAGGGTTATGCATTGTAGTGTGTGTGGTGTTGGTAGACATAATAGTTGGTAGACATAATAGTTGGTTCCCTAAAAAATTTCGATTGAAAATATTTTTTTCGATTTTGATTCTTTGTTTTCTATTTTTATTTCTTGTTTGATATTGATATTTTTGTTTTCTATTAATATTTTTTGATTGCAGGAAATTACAAAAGGATAAGGAAATCAAGTTGATGTTATCAAA
>JAEVFF010000638.1:94716-120490 GCA_018901945.1 Pugionium dolabratum
AAAGAATGGCTAATGGACTACAAAGAAACTGAAGTTGGCAGAGTCAAGATGGGTAATGATACTTATTCCACAGTTAAAGGAACATGCAACATCAAAATCTTGAAGGATGATGGTACTACAATCCTACTAAGCCAAGTGAGGTATGTTCCTGAAATGTCTAAAAATTTAATATCCTTAGGAACTCTTAAAGAAAAAGGATGTTGGTTTCAATCCAAGGGAGGTATGTTGAGTGTTGTTCGAGAAAACAAAACATTGCTGATAGGAAAGAGAGTAGATACTCTATATTTTCTGCAGGGAACAACTCTCACTACAGAATCAAACATCACTGAAGATATTTCAGATGAAACCTTTTTGTGGCATAGTTGACTAGGCCACATTGGCACCAAAGGACTAGAGACTCTAGCTCGAAAAGGATATCTTGACAAAACTAAGATCACTGAGATGAAATTTTGTGAAGACTGCATACTAGGGAAATCACACAGAGTGAGTTTTGGGAATGCAGTACATGTCACAAAGGATAAAATGGACTACATACACTCGGTTTTGTGGGGCTCTCCATCAGTTCCTCTATCTTTAGGTAAGTGCCAATACTTCATCACTTTTATTGATGATTTTACCAGGAAGACATGGATATATTTCATCAAAACAAAGGATTAAGCATTCAGGTAGTCTAAGGAATGGAAGGTTTTAACAGAAAATCAACAAAACAGAAAGGTGAAGACTTTAAGAACATATAATGGACTTGAGTTCTGCAACTCAGAATATAACACTTTATGCAGAGAAGAAGGAATAATGAGGCATAGAACTTGTGCATACACACCACAACAGAATGGTGTAGAAGAAAGAATGAATCAAACAATATTAAACAAGGTGAGGTGTATGCTCAGTGAATCTGGCTTAGAAAAACAGTTATGGGCTGAAGCAGCTGCAACTACCGTGATTCTCATCAACAAAAGTCCCAGCTCCTCGATTGAGTTCTCAATGCCATATGAGAAATGGACAGGGAAACCACCAGAATACAAGCACTTGAGGAGACTTGGATCAATAACCTTTGTGCATTCAGATCAAGGAAAGCTGAATCCACGAGCAAAGAAGAGAGTGTTCTTGGGGTATCCAACTGGTGTTAAAGGATTCAGAATATGGCTGCTAGAAGAAAGAAAGAAAGTGTGTGATATAAAAGGATGAATAAGCAATGTTCAAGGATGTTCAGAAACACGAAACATCTACTCCTACTGAACAGAAAGAGAAGATCAACATTGAGTTAAAGGAATTATCTAAAGACAAAACACAATCTGGAGATGAAGAAACATCAGTTACAAGTAGCAGACCAAAAGCAGCTGTATCTGAAGGACCACGTCTAGAATAACCTGAAAATTCAGACAGCGAATATGAAGAAGATGATCTCAGAAATTATCTATTAGCAAGGGACATATCAAGGAGGAAGATAAATGCTCCACAAAGATTTGATGAACAGACAAATCTGGTAGGAATAGCATTACTTGCTACTGAAGATGGGGATATAAATGAACCAACAACATATCAAGAAGCATCAGTGGTAGAATGGCAGGATACTATGAATGATGAAATGAAGTCTCTCATTAATAATCACACCTGGGAACTTAAAGACAGTGACATAGGAACAAGAACAATTGGCTGCAAGTGGATTTACAAAAGGAAGGTTGGGATTCCAGGAGTAGAACCACCTATATACAAAGCTAGATTGGTAGCCAAAGGATATTCTCAAAAAGAAGGGATAGATTACCAAGAGATCTTCTCTCCAGTGGTTAAATAGGTATCTATCAGGTTCCTACTGTCAATTGTGGTACATTTTAATCTAGAGTTGGAGCAACTAGATGTCAAAACAACTTTTTTGCATGTGATTTGGAAGAACACATCCTTATGGATCAACCATAAGGCTTTGAAGTTAAAGGAAAGAGCAAGAAAGTCTATCGTCTTAAGAAATCCTTGTACGGCTTGAAGCAGTCACCACGGCAATGGAATCTGCGATTTAATAACTTCATGACAGCTTCTAATTTTCAGAGAAGTAGGTATGATTTATGTGTATACTTCAAACAGATATCTAAACAGGCATACATCTATCTCCTTTTATATATGGACAACATGTTAATAGCTTCAAATGATAAGGAAGAGATAGAGAAACTCAAAGATCAGCTCAATAAGGAATTTGAGATGAAGGATCTTGGTCCTGCTAAGAAGATACTTGGAATTGAGATCAGGAGAGATAGAAAGGGTGGAATGTTAGAGCTGTCACAGATAGAATACATCAAGAAAGTTCTGAGAAACTTCAGGATGGATCAGTGCAAAGCAACCAGACCTCCATTGGGGGCACATTTTAAGTTAAAGTCTGCAACAAAATCTGAGCTAAAAGATCAGAAGGAATACATGAAAATTGTTCCATATCAGAGTTCCATAGGGAGTCTAATGTACTTAATGATCAGTACAAGACCTGATCTTGCTTACACAATTGGATTGATTAGTCGGTTTATGACAAATCCATCAAAAACACATTGGCAAGCTGTCAAATGGTTTATGCGATATGTTCAAGGAACCAGGCAAGTTGGTCTGCAGTTCAAAAAGGAAGGAAAGCTTGAGATAAGAGGCTATTGTGATTCAGACTATGCCACAGACCCATACAAAAGAAGGTATGTGTCTGGCCGTGTGTTTACCATGGGAGGAAACACAATTAGCTGGAAATCTGGACTGCAATCTGTAGTAGCTTTGTCTACTACAGAATCAGAATACATTGCACTTACAGAGGCAGCAAAGGAAGCTATATGGCTGAAGGGATGATCTGAAGAAATGGGTTTCATTCAGGAGAAAATTGAGATCATGTGTGATTCTCAAAGTGCCATTGCTCTCTATAAAAATTCGGTATTTCATGAGAGAACTAAGTATATAGATGTTAGGATCCATTTCATCAGGGAAAAGATTTCAGAAGGAGAAATTAAAGTCATCAAGATATCAGCCAGTTGGAATCCAGCTGACATTCTGAAAAAAGATCGTATCTATAAGCAAACTTCAGGAGGCACTGAAGTTGCTTAGATTATCTAATGTCTTAACTAGGCTGTGGATCCGAGGAAGGAAATCCAGGTACTAAGAACTAGTTAATTCAAGGCTGACGGAGGAGTTTGAGAGTTAAAACCAAGGAGGAGTTTTGTGAGAAACAATGGTTTAAACTCAAGGGTAATTTCAAAATTACCAAGAGTAAAAAACACTCTTGGGAAGTGTGCATTTTCTACTTAAGGAAATGTTTCAGAATCAACAGCAAAGGGAATGTTCTTTCTTAATTCAGGTAACAGGTTTGAAAACTTACCTGAACTCTCTCAGCATCTCTCTGGCTCTGTTGGAAGCAGCAGGAACATTGAAGAAGGTGTGAAGACTGTAGGAAAGTTGCACCGGTAGGAAGCTTCACAAGGCTGCAGAAAAAGAGGGTCGAAGTCAAACAAGGAGCTCAAGATAGCCTTCAGACAAATCAAAAGTTGTCTTGAAGAGAATCAAAACACGTGTTACAAGCTTAATATAAATATGCAAGTAAGCTAAACACATTGTAATAGAGGGAATAGAGGAAAAACAGAGAGTGAGAGGAAAGGGAGAGAAAGAACAAAAGTTGTAACAGAGCTCGAGTTTGAGCAAGTTGTTCTTAGTGGATTTCCGAGGCTAATCCTTGGCGAGACGTAGGGATCCAAGATTTGGATCCTGAACTCGTTAAATCATGTGTCCTTTTCTTTAAAATTCTAACTCTACTCAAAGAACTAACTCGAGCAAGTGAACCAAAAGATCAACTTTGTTACCGTAGAAGAGGCTGAAAAACAACAAAGATCTGAATTGTTGACGCATGTTCTGTGATTCTTATCCAAATGAACATGTCCTTGTAGCTCTTTCGGCTATGAAGATTGAAGAGAGTGATGATAAACATTTTTTATTTCTTATTTCATTCAACTCTTTTAACTTGATTTTACAGCATAAGTGTCGATTTTATACAGCCATTCTAAAACCCTACAGTGTTCTCCACGTGTCATTATCTAAGCACTAGCTTCATGATCAAGGGCTGAGAATCGGTTTGTTGTTCTGAGTGGCGTCGTATCGGTCTGCAACATCTCCTTTGATTTGTCTTTTTCATGTTGCAAAGCTGCTGTACGGTGTTCTGTTTTTCTGTTTTGAAGGTCTGCTTGTTTGCTCTGCAATTTCTGCTTCATTTGTAGGTTGTTCTGATCGGGCCTTGACGTGAGTTGACTGAACTTTGGTGACACATGGCCCGAGGTAATATTAAGGTTGGAAATATTGTCGTTTTGGTGAGATAGTCTAAGATCCCCCTGCAAACTTGGAGTGGGTAGAGGAGCAACTCCAAGTTTGAAACGCAGGCACTGAAAGGAATCGCAAGGAAGAGACTTGGTAAAGAGATCAGCTAATTGGAGATGAGCGGGAATGTGTTTGACGACTAAAGAACCGAGTGCAACCCTTTCTCGGACATAGTGATGATCCAAGTCAAAGTGTTTAGTGCGGGAGTGGAATGCAAGATTGGCAGTGAGGTAGACGGAGGATAGATTGTCACAATATAACTCGGGTGTGGATTGGAGAGGAACACCAATTTGTTTTAAGACCGAACTAATCCATGTCAATTCAAAGGCAGTTTCCGAGAGAGAACGATACTCTGCCTCCGTGGAACTTTGGGAGACCGTCAGTTGCTTCTTGGAAGACCATGAGATAATATTATTACCGAGAAAGGTGCAATATCTACCAGTTGAACGTCTAGCGAGGCGAAAACCAGCCCAATCGCTGTCGCTATACGCGCGAAGAGTAAAATCCGTTTCTGCTGAGAAGGAAAGACCCATTGTTGTAGCGCATAATGCGTTTGAGGAGAGAGAAGTCATGGCGGCTTGGCGAGTGCATTTTTTGGCAGACATAGTTCACGGCGAATTGAAGATCCGGTCGGGTTAAAGTAAGGTATTGCAGCTTGCCGGCAAGACTCCGGAAGTAGGTAGGATTTTCGAAAGCTTCGTCTTTGTCAACAGCCGCATTTAATTGCAAGGGAAGAGGAGTAGGCATGGGCGAAATATTGCTCATTGCGGTCATCGCAAGTCAATCCTCTGCGTATTTTTGTTGAGAGAGAAAGAGACCAGCCGGATGAAAGTGTGTTTGAATGCCCAAAAAATAATGCAACTGCCCGAGATCCTTCATTCAAAACCGCCGACTGAGTTCATGAATGACCTGTGTTAGGACCTTTGTATCATTTCCCGTAACCACCATATCATCGACATATAAGAGAAGGAGAATAACAGTTCAATTTTTAATGTAGACAAACAGAGAGGGGTCATGCTTACTACAGACGAAACCAAATTCCAATAAGTATGTGCTGAACTTATCAAACCAGGCATGAGGAGACTGTTTCAAACCATACAAGGATTTGTGAAGATGGCACACATGATTTGGTTTGTCTTTGTCAATGAAACCCGGCGGTTGGAGCATATATACTGTTTCGGTGAGATCGCCGTGGAGGAATGCATTTTTGACATCTAATTGCTTAATTTTCCACTTCATGACGGTCGCCACATGTAGTACAAGCCGTACCGTGGCAGTCCGAACAATGGGGCTACACGTCTCAAGATAATCAATCCCTTCTGCCTGATTGAATCCTTTGGCAACGAGGTGAGCTTTTAGCTTGTCTAAAGTGCCATCTACGTGCAACTTAGTGCGAAAGACCCATTTGTTACCTAAGACATGCACACCCCAAGTATAAGGAGCAAGAGTCCATGTATGAGTGTCTTTTCAGTTGTCCGTTTCCTCCTGTATGGCATTCTTCCAGCCTAAGTGTTTCAAGGCTTCAGTCACTGTACATGGCTCAGGAAAAGAGGCTTTCTGCGTAAGCAATACATAGCGTGGGTTGGGATTAGTTATGCCGACTTTTTATCTAGTTACCATGCGATGTGAGATAAGAATAGCAGCTGCTGGCGCTACTGGTGAAGCGGAAGAAGGAGCTGAGTGAGCATCGGTGCTAGGAGATGATCGAACAGAAGAGATAGGTGTTGAGGTGTCGATGTTGTTAGTTTGAACAACATCGTCTTGCTGAATAGCAACTCCACGATCTGTGAAGGGCCAAAAAACTCATCTGAAGTTGTTGGTGTATGACTCTCTCTGGTGGTATTGTCGTTTTGAGTGGGTTCCGCAAAGGACTCTCGTCTATAGGCAATAGGCACAACTCGTGTTGATGTGGCAGCCCGTAAGTGATTTAGAGAGATGGGCTCTGCTACTTGTTGGCGAATACTGCAAGGTTGCTGACTGGAATTTTCGGCCTAAGCATGAATCAAACCGGTTGAGCTTGTTTCAATACCGGATGCTAGAGGGACCGAGTATTGTCGTGGATCTTGGTTGTTTAGCCAGGCGGAGATGAGCTTAGTTGCTTGAGCATTGTGAAGATGCCGATACATTGTTGCAAAGGAAAAACTCTTCTCATCAAAGACAACATGCCGGCTTATATACACTCTCCCAGAAGAAGGAAGCAAGCATCGATATCCTTTGTACGTGGATCAAACTTGTTTGATGCGTAGTCTTGTAAGGTAGGATAACAAGCACAACCAAACACCCGTAGCGCACTATACTCAGGAATCTTGCCGTGAAAAATCTCATATGGACTCTTTTGCGAGTTTAGTGAGGATGTAGGCAGCAAATTAGTGAGAAAGCTTGCTGTAAAAAAGGCTTCTACCCAATATTTTTGTGGTGTGCTGCTGTGAAAGAGCATTGTGAGGCCAAGTNTAGATTTTAAAAAAATAATTAATTAAAATGTTCTAAAATTAAAATTAAAAATTATTATTAAAAGATAATAATTTTTAATTTTAATTTCAAAATATTTTAATTAATTCTTTTTTAAAAATACATTAATTATTATTAATATTATTATTTAATTAATAATAAATATAATATTTAATATTAGATATAAAATATTTTGTTTAAATTAATTATTTTATAATTTTCAATATTATTATAAGTAAATAATAATTAAATTATTAATTAATTATTCTATAAAATAAAAAGAAATTTAAAATTAAAAATATAAATTTTACTAAATTAAATTTAATTTAAAAAAAAACAAAACTAATTCTCCGCCGGTGAGAATTGAAAATCCGAAGGCGAGAATGGGGTTTGGTGCCGTCGACGATTCACCTGTACCATTGTTATCCCGCATAAAGTTGGCGTATGCGGGATCTGTACATTGAAAATAGGCGATAAGCATCTCCAAGCTTCATATTTTCTTTTGGTTTTCTTTATGCACTTCTAGAATTTTCTGATTCACTTCTAGAATCTGCGCGTTTTATTCTTCAATTAGCGCGTTTTGTTCTTCATGACGCATGTTGATTGCGTTTTGTTTTTTGATTTTGTGTTGCACGGCTAGAAGTTGCTCCTGAAGCGCAACGTAGTTGGCGGTAGTGGACTGTAACCCACTACGCCTACCCGACCCGTGCACGCGGTTCAGGCTACCGAGTCCGTAAAGACGACCTCGGTCATCCGCAACGGAAGACTACAAAAACAATTAAAATTAAATTAAAATATTACATAAAATAATTAGAATAAGTATAAATAATTTAATGTCAATAAAAAAATCAAAAAAATCAAAAAGTTGTTACATCAATGAAGATCTCATTCTTCTCTTCTGGAGTTAGCTCAATTGGACGGGAAGTACCGTCAGACGTTTCGGTTGGATCGATCTCCACGATCGTCATAATCTCTTGGATGTTATGTTCGTATGCTTCACAGATTTGCTTTGCTTTCAAATCTACATACAAAGCATCCGGGTTAGGGTGAGTCTTTATAAAGACCTCACCTATTGAGACAGGTCGTCCCAAATTATTTTCCTAAACATATATTAAAATAAATTTTAATTAAATAATAATAAAAATTTTAATTAAATTTAAATATTTGAAATTACTTACAATTTCTTGTTGGATTTGGATGTAAAATTTTTGGCCCGACAAATGCTTGTGCGGGCCAAGGCCGTCTCGAGCAAAGTTGCGGTTATTATAGAATTTGCTACTCTTCTCGTTAGATGTTTCTGTTCCCCAGTAGTCTATCATAATTTTGAACAAACTCGGGAAAATCCACCAGGGAGATTTGCAGGTTGTATGAACCGTGCTCACCATCCCTTTCATCCGGCTTACACACACGGCATCGAACTCCTTTCGTACCACCGGGGTGACTATAGGATCCCAGGTGTACGATTGCTTTGAATTGAATAATTAAATATTCATATACGTAAATTAAGAATTTTATAAAATAAATAAAATTTTTATAAAAAAATAATTTACTTACCGGAAATTTGATGAAGTATTTTTCTGCTTTTCACCAAGTACGACCGTACAACTATAATAGGGGGCCATCAAATTAATTTTTTAAAATCTTTGAAATTTGACGGGTAATAGTCCATCTGTCACGGTCAAACCTAATATTTTTATTATATTTTAAATAGAAATTTTAATAAATTTATAATAATTAATTATAATTAATAAATTAAAAATTAAAATTGTTTACATAACAAGTTGTATTTGGTGCCGGCACTGGAGACAGCACTGTCAGTTATTGGTCCCGCCCCAGAGTTTATAACAAAATATCAAGAGTGATAGTTTGTTCCTCCCTTCCTGTTTCGCATTCGGGAACATCTTCCTCCTCACGCTCGTCCGATTCCTGAAATCGTGGGGCAGGTTCGGTTTCAGGAACGGAATGAGGAGTAAAGTTATACTGTGGAGATAGGCGGGATGTCACTCTATTAGCGGCGGGTGAGGGTTCGAGGAGGCCGAAGAGTTACCACAGCCAGAAGACGATGGGATAGATCATCTTCCACGACCTCTCATCGACCTACCGCTACTTGCCATTTGTGTGGTTGTGGTTTTTGGTGTGGGAGAGGTTTTATAAGTATTTAGAGAGGTTTTAGAGAAGTGAAAATGTTTGAAGTGTGAAAATGAGAGAAAAGAGTCAAGTATTTATAGAATTTTTTGCGACTGATTTGCGCAAAATCAGTGGCAAACTTCAAAATTAATGAATTATTTGCGACTGATTTGCGACCACCAGTTAATTTCATGGGAATCGAAAACTTCCGAGTAAGACAAAGCCTCCGAGTAAACCAATCGATCCAAACTGTGTGATGCCATGCATTATATTTCATTTATAAGCCTTTACTAAATGATAACCAATGATCGGTTAAGAATTTAACTGCCCGATCAACTTGACATGTCCACACTAAATCTTAATGAAATTGATACGACAAAGCCTCCAAGTAATCCAATCTATCCCAAATTTCGTGATTCCATTCATTATGCTTCACTTATAAGGCTTTAATAACCAATGATCAGTTTAGAATTATCATTTTAACCGGCCGATCAACTTGACATGTTCGTACTAAATCGTCTATAACTTTTGAATTAGAGCTCCGAATGACATTAATCCAACTCCCACGTTATGCTAGCTCAGTTCTTATATTGTCATAGAATTTCAAACTCAAATAGATATGACAAACCCTCCAAGTAATCCAATCTATCCCAAACTGCGTGATCTCAAGCTTTATGCTTCACTTATAAGCCTTTACTCAATGAGCAACAATGATCATTTTAGAATGATCATTTTTATTAGCCGAACAACTTGACATTTCCCCAGTAAATTGACTTTTGATTTAGAGCTCTGATTGACACGAATGCAATGACCACGTTAAGCTAACTCAATTTTCTACATTGTGACAATATTTAAGACTTAAATAGCTACGACAAAGCCTCTGAGTAAACCAATCGATCCCAAACTGTGTGATGCCATACACTATAATTTTTTATAAGCCTTTACTCAATGAGAACCAATGATCTGTTTAGAATGATCATTTTGACTGGCCGATCAACTTGACATGTCCGTACTAAATCGCATGTAACTTTTGATTTAGAGCTTTGAATGACATGAATCCAACGCCTACGTTATGGTAGCTCAATTTTCTTTATTGACCAGAAATTTCAAACTCAAATAGATATGACAAACCCTCCAAGTAATCCAATCTATCCCAAACTGCGTGATCCCATGCTTTAAGCTTCACTTATAATCATTTACTCAATGAGCACCAATGATCATTTTAAAATGATCATTGAACCACTACAAGAAAACATCCATTTTGCGACCACGGAAGTGGTCGCAAAGTGGTCGCAAAACTGGAAATTGCGACTACTTTGCGACCACCAAACGTAGTTGCAAAATCATAGTCGCAAAAATATTTAGTCGCAAATTTGCGACTGATTTGCGACCACTATGAAATTATTCAAATTTATTACACGTGGTCGCAAATTAGTCGCAAATGTGCGACTGATTTGTGACCACATGTATTAATTGTGACTGAAATGCCACTACATTGTCAATGCAGTGGCAAAGTGGTGGTAAATCAGTGACAAATAATACCCTAAACTCTAAATTTTTAGATTTTGATCAATAAATTGATTTATATAAGATTGATTACTTGATTACAAGTTATACAAATTTCAGTTACTATGAAAACTATAACATTTGCCAAATTTTCAAATCATTTACCTAAAACACTTAACAAATTTACTTAACCTTATATCTCTTATATACATTTCAAATGTTTTCTAAAAATTAAATTATTACAATGGTTTTCAATATATGTGGTCACTTATAATGGTTAGTAGTCACATTAATTTGGAAATACAAGTTGTAAATGTGGAAAATACTTAGGGAAATGGGAATTTACCATAGGTGGTCGCAAATCAGTCGTTAATTTGCGACTGATTTGCGACTGCACATCAAATTTTGAGTTCGTGGTCGCAAATCAGTTGCAAATATGCGACTGATTTGCGACCACATGTAATTTTGTGACTGAAATGCCACCAAATTGTCAATGCAGTGGCAAATTGGTGGCAAATCAATCACAATTTGTGTCATGAAACCTCAATTATATGGTTATTGGAAATAAATTGAATTATATAAGAATCATATGTCCAAAATACAAAAAACAAAAACTATATTTATTATATTTCTTCGTCCTCGTCATCATCTGAAGAGGAAATATTACATTGAAATTCATCTTCTAGTTCCGCATCTCCGACATCGAAATCAATTTCTTCCGTATGGTTAACTCTATCGACCAACCGTTCTACTTCTATCTCCTGAACAACCATTACCTCTTCATCATTTTCTTTTTGCAAGAGGCCAATATCGTCTTTGTTTTTGTATTTCCCCAAAATGTTAGATCTAGGATTAACTTTCAAAACACTGAGACATGTTTGTTTTGATGATGATTTAGTGTGCGGATAGGGAATATAACAAACTTGATCTGCTTGAGAGGCTGATACATCATAAGTATTGAAATATAAATTAGTTATATATTTTTAACAAAATTAATTATATAGTTAATTATTTACGAATACGTACCGAGAATAAATGGTTCGTATTTGTAGTATTTCCCCGATGATAAGACATCAACGATGCCATTTTCTAACTTCCGAGTACCTTTCAAAAGCGTAGGATCGTACCATTCACATTTAAAAAGCGTGATCTTCAAATTTAGGAGGCCGACATACTCAAGTTGAATGATATCTGTTAAAATCCCATAAACATCAGCTTCATCAGATGCATCTGAGTAATTGTCCCCCTTCACACAAGTACCGTAGTTACATGTCTTTCTCCTATGTTCATGTTTCTTCGTGTGGAACATATAACCTCTTGTAAAATACATCGGCCAAGTGGAAGCTTTATTCATCGGCCCTTGAACTAATTCTTGAGCCCATATAGGAAGGACACGTGAATATGTGGAAGTGTATGAATTGACATATGATCATATATATATATAATTAAAGTTAGTATTTCAAAATTAATAAATGAAATATAATATACATGTTAAATAATTAAACATACATAATCTCTAACCCATATGTGGAAATTTTTCTCTCTTTTCGATGAAATGTCATCTTCCGATTGATATGGATACGTACATCGAATGTGATCTTCAAACATGCTACAAAAGTAAATATTAAAAATTAATATATATTGCTTGATACAATGAACTGAAATGTAATAAATGCAATTAATTGTTTTCATATACCTCTCTAGTGGCCGAAAATATTCACAATTCCGTAAAACATATGCATGTGCATATTTATATTCTTTTTCGGAGCCATATTTCTTTAGATTTACCACTTGGACGACCCATGTGCATAAATATATTCGGTACTGCAGGATCCGGATATACAGCAACGTCACCTTCATCGAATCTTGTAGACTTGTATATATATATATATTATACTAATTACACGATATATCATCACGAAAATTTTCCATTCATATATAATAAAATAATTAATTAATAAACATAAGAATTAATTTATGTTACCTGTTTTTCGTGCGTATGTGCACAACAAAGTAATGTTCCGAGAAGTAAGATATCTCATCATTCACATATGATTCAACAATCGACCCTGCAGCATATCATTTGTTCTTCGCCTTGCTTTTTAGTTTTTTAAAAAACCTTTCAAATGGATACATCCACCTATATTGCACAGGTCCACCGAGTTCATGTTCGTATAGTAGATGTACAGGAAGATGCTCCATGACGTCAAAAATGAAGGCGGAAAGATCTTTTCCAAATTGCACAAAATTATGACTATGTTTTCCTTTAGAATTCGGACACGGTTTTGTTGTAATGATCTGGAGCATAAATCACGAAAAAATCCTCCAATCCCTATATATATTACCATCGACAATTAATTACTACATGCAATTATTATAAATTTACGTACTTCCAATAAAATATATTTATTACTATATTTACCTTATAATGTCTAGATGAACGTTCCGTGGTAAAAGTTCTACAAATAT
The DNA here is from genome assembly GCA_018901945.1 of Pugionium dolabratum. Classification (NCBI taxonomy): domain Eukaryota; kingdom Viridiplantae; phylum Streptophyta; class Magnoliopsida; order Brassicales; family Brassicaceae; genus Pugionium; species Pugionium dolabratum. Next base: position 107,587 of record JAEVFF010000638.1, read on the forward strand.
AAAAGGGAGAAGCCTTTCCATAAAAACATGGCACTCATGGATTTTCATGCCCGAGAACTTTAGTCCATCCATATCCACACAATTTGCTAAATCCATATCCAAACATGGAGCTGTATCTTTTGATTTCTCTTTCACATTCATAACAGTATTAATGATGTTATCGAAGAAATTCTTCTATATATGCATCACATCAAGATTATGTCGAAGGTTAAGATCCGTCCAGTACGGCAACTCCCAAAATATACTTTCTTTGTGCCAATTATGCCAGCTGCCGTAACCTTCTTCTTTACTTTCATGACCATTTCTGCCGTACTCAGATGTTTTTAAAGGATTGACAGTTTTTATTCGCTCGTATAAAACTTGTTCTCCTGTCAATGATTGTGGAGGATAGTCATTCAAAGCGTGCTTCCCTTTTAAAAAAATTGTTTTATTTTTCTGTAACGGGTGACCATTAGGAAGAAACCTTCTATGACAATCAAACCAACACGTCTTTCTCCCATTTGGTAATTGAAATGCCTTCGTATCATCCATACAAATTGCACAAGCCAGTCTTCCATGCGTTGTCCATCCTGACAACATTCCATAAGCGGGAAAATCGCTTATCGTCCATAGTAACAGGACTTTTAGATTGAAATCTTGGTTGAACGATACATCGTATGAATCAACTCTCGTAGACCATAATTCTTTCAACTCATCAATCAAAGGTCGGAGGAATATATCCAGACTAGCACGCGGATGATTTGGCCCCGAATTCAGAATTGTTAGAAACAAATAATCTTTCTTCATACACATCTCCGGTGGCAAGTTATATGGAGTGATAATCACTGCCCATAATGAATGATTAGAGACATCCCAAATGGACTGAACCCATCAGTACATAAGCCAAGATAAACGTTTCGAGATTCAGCAGCAAATCTAGGTTGTAGATATTGAAAAAATTTCCACTCTGCAGCATCAGATGGATGACTCATTTCTCCATCTTCTGCTTCATGCTCTGCGTGCCACCTAATTACCTCTGCGGTTTTCTCGCTTTGATACATTTTTAAGTCTATCACCTATAGGTAAATATCACATACGACTGAAAGGTATTTTTGTCCTGCCCTCGCTTGGCTTATACCGGGGGAATCGCAAAATTTGCATTTTCCCATTTCTCATCTTCTTTCCAGAAGATCATACAATTTTGAACACACACGTCAATTGTATAAAACGGGAGGCCTAAATTTCGCATCAATTTTTTGGTTTCATAATATGAACCCGTTGCCTGATTCTCCTCGGGCAAATATTCTGTAAATAGATCCGCCCAAGAATCCATGCATTTTTCTGGTAAATTAAAATCAGACTTGATGTTCATGAACCGAGCAATTAAAGATAACTGTGAGTGCCCTTCATGACAACCATCATACAATGGATTTTTCGCAGCTTCTAACATGTTGTAAAAATTTTGTGCTTCTTCATTAGGCCGTTGTTCTTCATTATGATTATATTCTTCTTCGTTCTGATTATAGTACTGATGATCATCTGTCGTTGTCTCACAAAATGCATCTGTCACCATTTCAACATATCTATTACCAGATGTACCAACTGTTTCATCACTAGTACAACCATTCGTACCTCCCTGATTTCTTTCGACATCATCACCCCGACTAGTACTCATCCCTAGCTGAACATTCAGCTCTTCTCCATGTTTATACCAAATATAATAATTTGGCATAAATCCTCGACCATATAGATGACTCCGTATTTTCCGTCCCGGAATAAATTTATCATTTTTGCAATTAATACAAGGACAGAAAAACTTACCTCCGCTACTTTGAGCTATTGGTTGACTACTTGCAAAATTCATGAACTGCTCCATGCCTTGTGCAAATTTCGCCGATATATTTCTTGTTTCATTATCAATCCTTTTGTACATCCAATCTCTCGAATTATTATAATTTCCTCACATGTTTTAAGATTTTTTTCCTTCAATTCTACAAATGAAAGAATGGAATGGTACATATATATACAACATTTTGCCACTACTTTGCCACTACTTTGCCACTACTTTGTCACTGTTTTGCCATTACTTTGCGACTACAATAGTGTAGTCCCTTAAATGTCGTTATACCTAACACGCACTTGTTTTTTATTTTGGCACTTTGCCACCACTTTGTGACTGAAGAGCCACTACAGCATGTAGTCGCAAATTGGACGCATTTTTAGCGACCAATATGCGACTACCAAGTGAATTTCCACATGTAGTCCCTAATCAGCCGCTATTTTGCGACTGATTAGCGACTACATAGATCAGTCGCAATGGAGTCGCATTTTAGTCTCTAATTGGTTGCGTATTGCGACCAATATGCGACTACAGGTATTGGTCACACTTTTGCGACCAATTTGCGACTACCTCTCCGTAGTCGCAAAGTGGTCGCAAAATCATGGCAAATGTGGTCGTAAATTTTGCGACCACGTATGTAGTCGCAAATTACAGTCGCATTTTGACTGTTTTCTTGTAGTGAACTGGCTGATCAACTTGACATATCCGTACTAAATCGTCAGTAAATTTTGATTTAGAGCTTAGATTGACACGAATCCAACCCCTTCATTAAGCTAGCTCAAATTTCGACATTGTGACAGAATTTGAGACTGAAATAGCTATGACAAAGCCTCCGAGTTAACCAATCGATCCAAAACTGTGTGATGCCATGCATTATAATTCATTTATAAGACTTTACTCAATGAGAACCAATCATCGGTTTAGAATAATCATTTTACCTCGCCGATAAACTTGATATTTCCGCACTAAATCATCTATAACTTTTGATTTAGAGCTCCGAATGACATGAATCAAATGCCCACGTTATGCTAGCTCAATTTTCTATATTGTGACAAAATTTAGTAATAAAATAGATACGACAAAACCTCTATGTAACCCAATCTATCCAAAATTTTGTGATTTCATTCATTATGCTTTACTTATAAGGCTTTAATCACCAATGATACGTTTACAATTATCATTTTAACTGGCCAATCAACTTGACATGTTCGTACTATATCGTCCGTAACTTTTGATTTAGAGATCATTTTAGTTGGCCGATAAACTTGACATATCCACACTAAATTGTCCGTCAATTTAGATTTAGAGTTCAAAATGATACGAATCCAATGCCCATGTTAAGATAGCTCATTTGTCTCTATTGTGACAAAAGTTAGGAAAGAAATAGTTACAACAAAGCCTCCAAATTATCCAATCTATACCAAATTGCGTGATATCATGCATTATGTTTCACTTATAAGGCTTAAATCAATGAGCATCAATGATCAGTTTAGAATGATCATTTTAACTAGCCGATCAAACATAACATGTCCGTACTAAATCGTACGTAACTTTTAATTTTGAGATCCGAATGACATGAATCCAACGCCCACGTTATGCTAGCTCAATTTTCTATATTGTCATAGAATTTTAGACACAAATAGATATGAAAAACACTCCAAGTAATCCAATCTATCCCAAATTGCGTGATGCCATGCATTATGCTTCACTTAAAAGCCTTTAAAAAATGAGCATACCAATGATCAATTTAAAATGATCGTCTTAACTGGTCGATCAACTTGGCATTTCCGCATACAATCGTCCATAATTTTTGATTTAGAGCTTCGAATGACATAAATCCAACGCCCACGTTATGCTAGCTCAATTTTCCATATTTTCACAAAATTTCAGACTCAAATAGATACGTCAAACCCTTCAAATAATCCAATATATCTCAAACTGCGTGATGTCATGCATTATGCTTCACTTATAAGCCTTTACTCAATGAGCACCAATGATCATTTTAGAATGATCATTTGAATAGGCCGTTCAACTTGACATGTCCGCACTAAATCGTCTCTAACTTTTGATTTAAAGCCTCCAAGTAATCCAATCTATCCCAGACTGCATGATGCCATGCATTATGCTTCACTTATGAGGTTTTAATCGATGAGCATCATTGATCAGTTTAGAATGATCATTTTAACTGGCTGGTCAACTTGACATGTCTTCACTAAATCGTCCATAAATTTTGATTTAGAGCTCAGAATGACATGAATCCAACGCCCATGTTCTGCTAGCTCAATTTTCTATATTGGGAAAAAATTTCATACTCAAATAGATACAACAAAGCCCCCAAGTAATCTTATACATCCCAAACTGCGTGATGCAATGCATTATACTTCACTTATAAGCCTTTACTCAATGAGCACCAATGATCAACTTAGAAGGATCATTAGAGCCGGCCGATCAACTTTACATGTGCACACTAAATCGTCTGTAACTATTGATTTAGAGCTCAGATTGACATGAATCCAATGCCCACGTTAAGCTAGCACAAGTTTCTACATTGTGACAAAATTTAAGATTGAAATAGCCACAACAAAGCCTGCAAGTAATCCAATCGATCCCAAACTATATGATGACATGCATTATAACTCATTTATATGCCTTTACTCAATGAGAACTAATGATACATTTAGAATGATCATTATAACTATCTGATCAACCTGACATGTCCACAATAAATCGTTTGTAAATTTAGATTTAGAGCTCAGAATGACACGAATCCAACGCCCATGTTAAAATAGCTCAATTTTCTATATTATGACAAAATTTGGGAATGAAATAGATACGACAACGCCTCCAAGCAATCCAATCTATCCCAAACTGTGTGATGGCATGCATTATGCATCACTTATGAGGTTTTAATCAATGAGCACCAATGATCAGTTTCGAATGATCATTTTAACTGGCCGATCAACTTGACATGTGCACACTAAATCATGCATAACTTTTGATTTAGAGCTCAAAATGACATGAATCCAACGCCCACGTTATGCTAGCTCAATTTTCTATATTGTGTTAAAATTTAGGAATGAAATAGATACGACAAAGCCCCTAGTAATCGAATCTATCCTAAAATGCATGATGCCATGCATTATGTTTCACTCATAAGCCTTTACTCAATGAGTAACAATGATCAGTTTAGAATTATCATTAGAACCGGCCGATACCCTTGACATGTCCGCGCTAAATCGTATGTAAACTTTGATTTTGAGCTAATATTGACACGAATCCAAAACCCACGTTAAGCTAGCTCAATTTTCCACATTATGACAAAATTTAATACTGAAATAGCTACGACAAAGCCTACTAGAAATCCAATCAATCCAAAATTGTATGTGATCTTGCATTTAATTCAGTTTTAAGTCTTTACTTAATGAGAACCAACGATCCGTTTATAATGTGTATTTTAACTGGCTGATCAACCTGACATGTCCACAGTAAATCGTGCGTCAATTTAGATTTAGAGCTCAAAATGACACGAATACAACGCCCATGTTAAGCTAGCTCAATTTTCTACATTGTGCTAAAAGTTAGGAATGAAAATAGATACGACAAAGCCTTCAATTAATAAAATCTATCCCAGACTGCGTGATGCTATGCATTATGTTTTACTTCGGAGGTTTTAATCAATGAGCACCAATGATCAGTTTAGAACGATATTTTTAACTGGCCGTTCAACTTGACATGTTTTTACTAAATCGTCCATAAATTTTGATTTAGAGCTTAGAATGACATGAATTCAATGCCCACATTATGCTAGCTCAATTTACTATATTGTGACAAAATTTCAGATTCAAATAGATACAACAAAGCCCCCAAGAAATCCAATCTATCCCAAACAACGTGATGCAATGCATTATACTCCACTTTACTCAATGCGCACCAATGATCAACTTAGAATTATCATTAGAACCGGCGATAAACTTTACATGTCCGCACTAAATCGTCTGTAACTACTGATTTAGAGCTATGATTGACAAATCCAACGCCCACGTTAAGCTAGCACAATTTTCTACATTGTGACAAAATTTAACACTGAAATAGCCACGACAAAGCCTGTGAGTAATCCAATCGATCCCAAACTATATGGTGTCATGCATTATAACTCTTTTATACGCCTTTACTCAATGAGAACCAATGATCCGTTTAGAATGATCATTGTAACTAGCTGATCAGCCTAACATGTCCACAATAATTCGCCGATAAATTTAGATATAGTGCTCAGAATGACACGAATCCAACGCCCATGTTAAGCTAGCTCAATTTTCTATATTGTGACAAAATTTGTGAATGAAATAGATACGACAGAGCCTCCAAGTAATACAATCTATCCGAAACTGTGTGATGGCATGCATTATGCTTCACTCATGAGGTTTTAGTCAATGAGCACCAATGATCAGTTTAGAATGATCATTTTGACTGGCCGATCAACTTGACATGTCCACACGGAATCATGCATAACTTTTGATTTAGAGCTCAGAATGACATGAATCCAACGCCCACATTATACTAGCTCAATTTTCTATATTGTGACAAAATTTAGGAATGAAATAGATACAACAAAGCCCCCAACTAATCCAATCTATCTCAAACTGCGTGATGCAATGCATTATGCTTCACTTATATGCCTTTACTCCATGAGCACCGATGATCAATTTAGAATGATCATTACGACCGGCCGATCAACTTTACATATCCACTCTAAATCGTCTGTAACCTTTGATTTAGAGCTCTGATTGAGACGAATCCAACGCCCAGGTTAAGCTAGCACAATTTTCTACATTGTGACAAAATTTAAGACTGAAATAGCCACGACAAAGCCTACGAGTAATCCAATCGATCCCAAACTATATGATGCCATGCATTATAACTCATTTATCAGCCTTTACTCAATGAGAACCAATTATCCGTTTAGAATGATCATTGTAACTAGCTGATCAACCTTACATGCCCACAATAAATCTTATCCATACCAAACTGCGTGATGCAATGCATTATACTTCACTTATAAGCCTTTACTCAATGAGCACCAATGATGAACTTAGAATGATCATTAGAACCGGCCGATCAACTTTACATGCGCGCACTAAATCGTCTGTATCTATTGATTTAGAGCTCAGATTGACATGAATCCAATGCCCACGTTAAGCTAGCACAATTTTCTACATTGTGACAAAATTTAAGATTGAAATAGCCACAACAAAGCCTACAAGTAATCCAATCGATCCCAAACTATATGATGACATGCATTATAACTCATTTATATGCCTTTACTCAATGAGAACTAATGATACGTTTAGAATGATCATTATAACTGTCTGATCAACCTGACATGTCCACAATAAATCGTCCGTAAATTTAGATTTAGAGCTCAGAATCACACGAATCCAACGCCCATGTTAAAATAGCTCAATTTTCTATATTGTGACAAAATTTGGGAATGAAATAGATACGACAACGCCTCCAAGCAATCCAATCTATCCCAAACTGTGTGATGGCATGCATTATGCATCACTTATGAGGTTTTAATCAATGAGCACCAATGATCAGTTTCGAATGATCATTCTTACTGGCCGATCAACTTGACATGTCCACACTAAATCATGCATAACTTTTGATTTAGAGCTGAAAATGACATGAATCCAACACCCACGTTATGCTAGCTCAATTTTCTATATTGTGTTAAAATTTAGGAATGAAATAGATACGACAAAGCCCCCTAGTAATCGAATCTATCCTAAAATGCGTGATGCCATGCATTATGTTTCACTCATAAGCCTTTACTCAATGAGTAACAATGATCAGTTTAGAATTATCATTAGAACCGGCCGATACCCTTGACATGTCCGCGCTAAATCGTATGTAAACTTTGATTTTGAGCTCATATTGACACGAATCCAAAGCCCACGTTAAGCTAGCTCAATTTTCTACATTGTGACAAAATTTAATACTGAAATAGCTACAACAAAGCCTACGAGAAATCCAATCAATCAAAAATTGTATGTTGTCTTGCATTTAATTCAGTTTTAAGTTTTTACTCAATGAGAACCAACGATCCGTTTATAATGTGTATTTTAACTGGCTGATCAACCTGACACGTCCACAGTAAATCGTCCGTCAATTTAGATTTGGAGCTCAAAATGACACGAATACAACGCCCATGTTAAGCTAGCTCAATTTTCTACATTGTGACAAAAGTTAGGAATGAAATAGATACGACAAAGCCTTCAATTAATCCAATCTATCCCAGGCTGCGTGATGCTATGCATTATGTTTCACTTCGGAGGTTTTAATCAATGAGCACCAATGATCAGTTTAGAACGATAATTTTAACTGGTCGTTCAACTTGACATGTTTTCACTAAATCGTCCATAAATTTTGATTTAGAGCTTAAAATGACATGAATTCAACGCCCACATTATGCTAGCTCAATTTACTATATTGTGACAAAATTTCAGATTCTAATAGATACAACAAAGCCCCCAAGAAACCCAATCTATCCCAAACAACGTGATGCAATGCATTATACTCCACTTTACTCAATGCGCACCAATGATCAACTTAGAATGATCATTAGAACCGGCGATAAACTTTACATGTCCGCACTAAATCGTCTGTAACTACTGATTTAGAGCTATAATTGACACAAATCCAATGCCCACGTTAAGCTAGCACAATTTTCTACATTGTGACAAAATTTAACACTGAAATAGCCACGACAAAGCCTGTGAGTAATCCAATCGATCCCAAACTATATGGTGTCATGCATTATAACTCTTTTATACACCTTTAATCAATCAGAACCAATGATACGTTTAGAATGATCATTGTAACTAGCTGATCAACCTGACATGTCCACAATAAATCGCCCGTAAATTTAGATATAGTGCTCAGAATGACACGAATCCAACGCCCATGTTACTAGCTCAATTTTCTATATTGTGACAAAATTTGTGAATGAAATAGATACGACAGAGCCTCCAAGTAATTCAATCTATCTGAAACTGTGTGATGGCATGCGTTATGCTTCACTCATGAGGTTTTAATCAATGAGCACCAATGATCAGTTTAGAATGATCATTTTGACTGGCCGATCAACTTGACATGTCCACACTGAATCATGCATAACTTTTGATTTAGAGCTCAGAATGACATGAATCCGACGCCCACATTATACTAGCTCAATTTTCTAAATTGTGACAAAATTTACGAATGCAACAGATACAACAAAGCCCCCAAGTAATCCAATCTATCCCAAACTGCGTGATGCAATGCATTATGCTTCACTTATATGCCTTTACTCAATGAGCACCGATGATCAATTTAGAATGATCATTACGACCGGCCGATCAACTTTACATATCCACTCTAAATCGTCTGTAACCTTTGATTTAGAGCTCTGATTGACACGAATTAAACGCCCAGGTTAAGCTAGCACAATTTTCTACATTGTGACAAAATTTAAGACTGAAATAGCCACGACAAAGCCTACGAGTAATCCAATCGATCCCAAACTATATGATGCCATGCATTATAACTCATTTATCAGCCTTTACTCAATGAAAACCAATTATCCGTTTAGAATGATCATTGTAACTAGCTGATCAACCTTACATGCCCACAATAAATAGTCCGTAAATTTATATTTAGAGCTCAGAATGACACGAATCCAACACCCATGTTAAGCTAGCTCAATTTTCTATATTGTTACAAAATATAGGAATAAAATAGATACGACAAAGTCTCCAAGTAATCCAATCTATCCCAAACTGTGTGATGGCATGGATTATGCTTCACTTATGAGGTTTTAATCAATGAGCACCAATGTTCAGTTTAAAAGGATCATTTTAACAGGACGATCAACTTGATATGTCCACTCTAAATTGTGCATAACTTTTGATTTAGAGCTCATAATGACATGAATCCAACGCCCACGTTATTAGCTCAATTTTCTATATTGTGACAAAATTTTAGACGCAAATAGATACGACAAAGCCCCCAAGTAATCGAATCTATCCCAAACTGCATGATGCCATGCATTATGCTTCACTTATAAGCCTTTACTCAATGAGCGCCAATGATAAGTTTAGAATGATCATTAGAACCGGCCGATCAACTTGACATGTCCGCACTAAATCGTCTGTAACCTTTGATTTAGAGCTATGATTGACAAGAATCCAACACCCACGTTAAACTAGCTCAATTTTCCACATTATGATAAAATTTAGTACTGAAATAGCTACGACAAAACCTGCAAAAAATCCAATCGATCCAAAACTATAACATGTCATGCATTATAATTCATTTATAGGCCTGTACTCAATGAGAACCAACGATCCGTTTAGAATAATCATTTTGACTCGATGATCAACCTGACATGTCCACAGTAAATCATATGTCAATTTAGATTTAGAGCTTAGAATGACACGAATCCAACGCCCATATTAAGCTCGCTCAATTTTCTACATTGTGACAAAAGTTAGGAATGAAATAGATACGGAAAAGCCTCCAAGTAATCCAATTTATCCCAGAATGCGTGATACCATGCATTATGCTTCACTTATGAGATTTTAGTTAATGAGCAGCAATGAACAGTTTAGAATGATTATTTTAACTGACTGGTTAACTTGACATATCTTCACTAAATCGTCCATAAATTTTGATTTAGAGCTCAAAATAACATGAATCCAACACCCACGTTATGATGTCTCAATTTTCTATATTGTGACCAAATTTCACACTCAAATAGAGACAACAAAGCCGCCAAGTAATCCAATCTATCCCAAACTGCGGGATGCAATGCATTATGCTTCACTTATATGCATTTACTCAATGAGCACCAATGATCAAATTAGAATGATCATTAGAACCGGCCGATCAACTTTACATGTCGCACTAAATCGTCTATAACTATTGATTTAGTGCTCAGATTGACACGAATCCAACGCCCACGTTAAGCTAACTCAATTTTCTACATTGTGAAAAACTTTAATATTGAAATAGCCACGACAAAGCCTGACGGTAATACAATCGATCCCAAACTATATGATGTCATGCATTATAACTCATTTACAAGCATTTACTCAATGAGAACCAATGATCAGTTTAGAATGATCATTGTAACTAGCTGATCAACCTCACATGTCCACAATAAATCGTCTGTAAATTTAGATTTAGAACTCCGAATGTTACGAATCCAACGCCCATGTTAAGCTAGCTCAATTTTCTATATTGTGACAAAATTTAGAAATGAAATAGATACGACTAAGCCTCCAAGTAATCCAATCTATCCCAAACTGCGTGATGCCATGCATTATGCTTCAATTATGAGGTATAATCAATGAGCACCAATGATCAGTTTAGAAAGATCATTTTAAGTGGTCGATCAACTTGACATGCCAACACTAAATCGCCCATAAATTTTGATTTAGAGCTCAGAATGACATGAATGCAACGCCCACGTTATCCTAACTCAATTTTTTATATTGTGACGAAATTTAGAACTCAAATAGAAACAACAAAAACCCAAGTAATCCAATATATCCCAAACTGTGTTAATTAATGCATTATACTTCACTTATAAGCCTTTACCCAATGAGCACCAGTGATCAGTTTAGAATGAATGTTAGAACCGGCCGATACACTTGACATGTCCACACTAAATCATCTATAACTTTTGATATAGAGATCAGATTGACACGAATCAAACGCCCACGTTAATCTAACTCAATTTTCTACATTGTGACAAAATTTAAGACCGAAATACCAATGACAAAGCCAGCGATTATTCCAATCGATCCAAAAATGTATGATGCCATGCATTATAATTCATTTCTAAGCCTTTACTCAACGAGAACCAATGATCTGTTTAAAATGATCATTTTAACTGCGTGATCAACCTGACATGTCTACAATAAATCGTCCGTCAATTTAGATTTAGAGCTCAGAAAGACACAAATCGAACGCCCATGTTAAGCTAGCTCAATTTTCTACATTGTGACAAAAGTTTGGAAGGAAATGGATACGACAAAGCCTCTACGTAATCCAATCTATCTCAAACTGCGTGACGCCATGCAATATGCTTCACTTATGAGGTTTTAATCAATGACCATCAATGATCAGTTTAGAATGATCATTTTAAGTGGCCGATCAACTTGACATGTCCGCTGTAAATCGTCCATAAATTTTGATTTAAAGCTCAGAATGACATGAATCCAACGGCCGCGTTATACTAGCTCAATTTTCTATATTGTGACAAAATTTAAGTCTCAAAAACGTACGAAAAAGCCCCTAAATAATCCAATCTATTCCAAACTGCATGATACCATGCATTATGCCTCACTTATAAGCCTTTACTCATTGAGCAAAAATGATCAGTTTAGAATTATCATTAGAACCGCCGATCAACTTGACATTTCCGCAATAAATTGTCTATAACTTCTGATATAAAACTCAGATTGACACGAATCCAACGCCCACGTTAAGCTAGCTCAATTTTCTACATTGTGACAAAATTTAAGAATGAAATGGCTATGACAAAGCCAATGAGTAATCCAACGATCCCAAACTGTATGATGCCACGCATTATAATTCATTTATAAGCCTTTACTCAATAAGAACCAATAATCCGTTTAGAATGATCATTTTAACTGGCTGATCAACTTGACATGTCAACAATAAACCGTCCATCAATTTAGATTTGGAGCTCAGAATGATACGAATCCTACGCCCATTTTTAAGCTAGCTCGCTTTTCTACATTGTGACAAAATTTTCGAATGAAATAGATACAACAAAGCCTCAAAGTAATCCAGTCTATCCTAAACTGCGTGATGTTATGCATTATGCTTCACTTATAAGCCTTTACTCAATGAGCACCAATGATAAGTTTAGAATGATCATTAGAACCGGCCGATCAACTTGACATGTCCGCACTAAATCGTCTGTAACCTTTGATTTAGAGCTATGATTGACAAGAATCCAACACCCACGTTAAACTAGCTCAATTTTCCACATTATGATAAAATTTAGTACTGAAA
>JAEVFF010000638.1:120754-296913 GCA_018901945.1 Pugionium dolabratum
TGATGAGGACATCAGGTCGTACATCCAGCCAGGAGACCAGACTGGCCGACCAGGAAGCTTGCCCGAACAGCAGGACCATCTGGCGCGCCTGCCGGACCAGACAGTACCGCCGGACCCTCGACCTATAGGACCAGACCGGTCAACATCGCCGGCGGAGAGGCCCAAGCTGCCGGCACACTTGGTGGGGACGTGAATGACACCGCCGGTCCCCCTGATGACACCGCCGACTCCGGGATCAACTTGGCCGGTCCTGAAGTCATTCCGCCAGTACCGCGCACAATCCAGCCGGTACAGGCCATCCAGCCGAGTACACGCACACTTCCACTTCTACACAAGAGGACTCGGACCAAATGAGCTACCAGCTCCAGGACATGCACTTAGAGGAAGTATCTACACCAGTGGTACCTCCAGGAGCAATGACAAGAAGCAGATCAAGAGCACTCTTCCACAAATTCAGCTTATGGGTCGACAAGCTTCTAGAGGAAGAGCAGCTAAGGACAATGGGCCAGAAGAGCAAATTAGAGTCGAAAGGCTTCTCAACAACACAAGGAACATCAGAGACTTGGGCTTTAGTGGCAAGAGAGGTCAGGGCCCAAAGATTTAACCCTACTCCAAGTCGAAGACTAGGAGCAAGGCGCGTGCATGCCACAAGGACGGCCACCTTCCATTTCTTGGCCGTGAGGTGAGTTAAGGTAAGTTTACATTCGAATATATGCCTCTTTCTGTTTTGCAGGGTAGGATCTAGTTGCTTTACATTTTTGAGTCAAGAACATTTTAGGAATAGGTCCTTTTTCGGTTATACACTTTTGTATTTTTTTCCTTTTGTGCACTTTTGTAAACTTTCCTTTTTCTTATTTGAGTCGACCCTAGTAGGTCAAGCTGTCGAGCATATTAATAAGGCTCCTTCCAGCATTGTAGTTCGACAACCTTTTTGATTATTAATAAAGTAGAACTTTTTCCCTACGAGCTTTCTCTCAAGAGAGACTTGTGCGCTTAGAACCTAGTTGAGACCAGCCCTCCTAGCTCTAAGTTTGTGATTTATCACGAGGTTCATCACCCCTCGTGTGGTTCACTTCACCCTTCCATCTTTTACCAACCAGAAAACCCCATCCAGAAGCCTAAGGTTGAGTTTCTCACCTAATCTTCTACAAACAGCCCACGCGCATACATCCTTGAATCAAGGCTTGTATCATGTAGTGTCATGAGGCGTGTCACAAGTGGATGAGTTCTGGAGAATATTATGCAAGACAAGACTCTGCACAATAAGGTGGACGTTGCATAGGTGGTGCAACAACGAAGGATTGTCTAGGTGGACATTGCATAGGTGGTGCAATCTGATTGGAGCTCATGAGGTGTGACGTGACGTGTCACAAGTGGATGAGCTCTAGAGAATATTGTGTAAAACAAAAATCTGCACAATAAGGAAAAACATATTTGGTGAATATTGGAGATTCACTAAATATGGAATTAGGGAATACCTATAGGGAGTCATATAAATAATTGTATGATGAAAAACTTTAGGATTAGGTTTTCTGAAGTTCAGAAAAGGGGTAGCTCGTGGGTTAGGTGAACTTGTTGAGTGATCAAAGAGTATGTGCGACAGGCGTCGCACAGGTGAGCTCGACTGGATTAGGAATCGTGCATGGGCAAGTCAAGGGTGATGTCGTGTAAAGCTGATTAAACAGGTTGTAAAGTACTTGTTTAAGAAATTTCTAATAAAGTTGTATAAGTTTGCACACGTAAACCTCTGTGTTCAATTGTTCTTCATATTCTAGTTCTTTTAATTGGTATTAGAGCGGGTCACCACCAATAGATTTGAAATCTATTAACAGGTTGAGATCTTGTGAAAGAATATGGAGACACCGAAGGAGCTTATTGTTGTTCAGAAAGCTCTTATTCTCGATGAGAATAACTTTGGGCATTGGAAAGTGCGGATGAGACAATGTATTCGGGTAATCGATGAAGATGAATGGACTGATGTACAGACGGGCTAGGAAAGACCAACCATACTAACTCAGGAAGGAGAAAAAGTGCCAAAACTGAAAGAAAGGTGGACTGGGGCAGAAAAGACTACATCGAAATTCAACTCAAAGGCACTTACTGAAATTTTCTGTGCAATCGACCTTGAACAGTTAAAACTGGTTAAGCGATATGCAGCAACTAAAGACGGTTGGAATATCTTTGTAAACTCTTTTGAAGGTACGTCTACAGTGAAAAGAACAATGTTAGATCATTTAGCCTCACAGTTTGAGAATCTCCGTATGCATAGTGAGGAATCGATCTCTAGTTTTGGATCTAAGTTGAGTTCTATTGCTAATGAGGTCGCGGTTTTGGAGAAAGTCTAAAAAGACATAAAAACTTTTCAAGAAGCTGTTGAGATGCTTACCTCCAAAATTTGGGTCGCACAAGGTTGTTCTCAAGATGGCCATGAATACCGATGATATGAAATTCTCGCAATTACTAGGTATGCTAAAGGCTGAAGAAATGGAAGCTGTGAATGAGCAACCAAAAGCAGGAAAGGAAATTGCTTTCAAAGCTGATCAAGAAGAGGATCGAATAAAGAAGCCCGAGGAGAATATGAATCAACAAATCAAGAAAAGCGTAAGCATGATGGCCATGAGCTTTAAAAAGGTTTTGAAGAGGATCGAAAGAGGTCAATCCAGCTAGTTGCATATGCACAAGAGTATGATGTTGATGGTAACTCGAACAGAGTGGGGAGAAGTGAAAATGTAAAGTCAAACCGAAGACGTGATATTCAATGCCATGAATGCGGGAGTTATGGTTACTTCAAATCATATTTTCCACTCAAAAAGAGAAAAGAGCTCAAATACTTCGAGTACAAAGAAATTGGACATACAAAAGCTGAATGTCCAAAACTTAAGAAAGGGAGTGAAAAATCTCTTCTCAGTTTTAGTGACACATAATCTGATGATAGTGATGATGAGAATAATCTGATGAATTTTGTTAAATTGACAGGAGAGGAAGTTGATCACGATGATGAACTCAATTCAAATTCAGATTCAGATGATGGTGATGAGGTGGATGCAAAGGCTGAATATCGAGTGTTGTTTGACAATTGGGTGTTGTTGAGTAACATTAATCTACAATTGCTCAAGGATAAGGCGATGTTGGAAGCAAAAGTCAATATTTTGGAGCTAGAGAGTAACAACAACACAAAAAATGCTGAAATGAGTCATGTGCAAGCAGCAAATACTGTGCAACAGGGACATCCAAAGATACAAAAGATTCAGATTCTGGAAACACGGATGGACAAAATAAATGACCTGCTAATTCAGGAAAAGGATAAGAGCAAAGCATTGGAACACGATCTGACAGACAACTACAAGAAGGTTCAATTGTTGAATAAAGGATCTGAGTCGTTGGATCAAATCTTAGTTATGGGAAGACCTGGAAAACAAAACCGGGGACTAGGTTGCACATGATACACAGAAAATGAGGGCTCAAGTTCTAAGGCTGAATGTACCAATATGAAGAACTTTGTTAAAGGTGTTAGTTCTCAAGGTCATGTTGATGAATTGTAGAATCAGCCTACTGTCAAAAACTTAGTTAAGGTTGGAAGGAATCCTGCACTAAGTAGTTACACAGGAGTCTGACATAATGGATGCTACTATTGTGGAAAGAGGGGGCATATCAGACGAAAGTGTAGGGCCTTTTGAACATGCATCAGAAAGGCTTGGGCAGAAGGTCAATGCTATCTAAAACCTAAAAGATATCGTATGGTGTGGATTGACAAAACAATATTATACGAGAAGATACTTACTATGTCGAACAGGGAATCTATGTATAATATGTGTGTACAACAACATAATGCATAGGGGAAAGAAAAACTTGATGCCAAGGTGGCCTATATCTCTGGATCAAGCCATGAATGCACAATGTGGTACTTCGATAGTGGATGCTCACGACATATGACAGGAGATCCAATGCTCTTGAAAATGTATGTCAAAGTTAAAGGAGGCATTGTGACATTTGGAGATGAAGCTGAAGGGAAAATAGTTGGTGTTGGTGAGCTTGACCCAGATAAACAACCTTACTTGAGAAATGTGTACTATGTCCAAGGTTTGAAAGCAAATCTAATCAGCATCAGTCAACTGTGCGAGGAGGATTGGACAGTAGAATTCATCAAGATAGACTGCTGAGCTATAAATGAGCAAGGATGCACGAAGCTGTTTGGAGTTAGATCAACTAACAACTGCTACATATGGAAAAATTCAGAATCATGCTTATCAGCGGTTGAATATCAGTTAGACCTGTTGCAAAGGTGTCTTGGACACATGAATGTACATGGTCCTCAGAGAATCGTTCAAGAACAAGTAGTTAGAGAGATTCCCAAGCTGGAAAGCAGTACTCGAGATATACACATTGATTTGAAAAACATGATGAAATTGGTTCGTTGCGTGTTTTTTTGCGAGTCAAAGAATGTTCATGAGGCATTATGCGATGAGTTTTGGATCAAGGCAATGCAAGATAAGCTAGGTCAGCTCACTAGGCACAATGTTTGGGATTTGGTTCCAAAACCAGAACACGCAAATATGGTGGGTACTAAGTGGATCTTCAAAAACAAGATCAATGAAGATGGGAACATTTTTTGGAACAAGACACAGTTGGTTGCACAAGAGTACTGTCAAATCAAAGGTGTTAATTTTGATGAGACCTTGGCACCTGAAGCACACCTTGAAACTATTAGACTACTACTTGGTATTGCTTGCAAACTGAATTTCATATTGTTTCAAAGGGACGTGAAAAGTGCATTTCTGAACGGGATTACTTCAAGAGGAAGTATATGTTGCATAACCAAAAGGCCTTAAGGATCCGAAGCATCCATAACATGTTTACAAACTTAAGCGAGCATTGTATGGGCTGAAACAAACACCTAGGGTCTGATTGGGCAGGAAATCTTGATGATAGAAAGAGCACTTCTGGAGGATGTTTCTTTCTCGAGAACAACATGATGTCATGGCAAAACAAGAAACAGAATTGTGTCACACTCTTCACAGTTGAAGCGGAGTATATAGCATTAGGCAGCTGCTGCACACAACTCTTCTGGATGCAACACATGCTTGCTAAGTATGGTATGAAATCCAAACCCTTTTGGTGCATTGTGATGACATGAGTGCAGTAAATATGTCTAAGAATTCTGTTCAGCACTCACGGACTAGGCACAATGACATTAGGCATCACTTTATTAGGGAATTAGTGGAGGATAAAGTTGTTGAAATTATTCATGTTGCATCCGAAAACAACTTGCTAATATTTTTACAAAGTCATTGGATTTAACACGTTTGTCTCTCTACGAAAAGCTTTTGATATGCGTGAGATATGACCGAGTGTGTATTAGTGAGGATGATATGAGGGTTGTCATAATCTTGATTCACGATGTATTTTACTCCTATTGTACATACCGTCTCAAAACCTCATGTCATTCACTATTAGTGAAATAGAAATCGTGTGCAATGAACTTGTGAAGTAGTGGTTAGTGTTGTAGATATTAAAAAAGGGAAAAGAAGGAAAAACGAAAAAAGGGGTGTAGAAAAGTAAGGCCTAACATGATAGATACTCGGTTTGGCACAAGATGATATAACATTCTGTTCTAAGCATGATCACTGTCCGGACTGGGGAGAGGAAATTCTTTGGGAATGAAAAATGTGTTCTCGGCTAAGGTTGCTACCACAATCTTAGTTGAGATAGATCACGATTCAGACTTTTAGAGCCTCTGGTGATGGAGTGTATGTTGATAAGTTGCTTTGCATAATACCTATGACATTAGTGGTGGTTGGCATGTTGATCCTAAGTTTTCTTTAATGCACCACATCGTGATGAGAGCAGTGATAATTGCATGTTGATCCATTGATTACATTTGTGTTAGATTTTCTATATAGGTAGTTGTTCGATAGAGTAGATCTTATAGATTATGTTTTAATAATAAAAAAATAATTTCTATTTGTCTTGAGTTTCTCGGGTATGATAGGATCATGAATGCACTTAAACTCCATTTATTAAACTGCCCGGGATGTGTTCATGCATATGTATAAGAATGAGAAATACAGGGAAATTGAACAGGTGTCGCATTATTGTGTAACGGTTTTGTGTCTTACTAACCGTATTTGTTTTAGTGGTGATGATTTGTGGAGCAGTTATGTTTATCTAGTGTTTTGGTTTCTTGTGCATAGAAGAGCCAACCTATTCCTCATGAGAATTTTATGCCAATTTGTGTGATCTTGAGTATAAATTGTGCATCAACATGATATATGTGCAAAGGGAGATTTAGCACCTTAATAGGAGGCAAACAGACGCATTGGAAAGGAATTGACTTCGAACATCGAAAAAGTTGTCCATGATTAAGAGGAGAGCTCAATTTCTGTCCATGATGCTTCAAAGAACGGAATCCAATTTTGGTAAGACAATTTACAATCAAGTGGCTATTGGTATTGCACCGAACAAAGGAGGACATGTGCAATGGACCTTGATCCAAAGCAAAGACGTAGTGTGAAACAAGAGTCTGAATCATCTTCAATATCTAGTCTAGCTGCTGATCTCAAAGCACCTGCTAACTTGGTCAGAAAAGTGCAAGTGTGTGCAAAAGGTCAATGTCTCTCTCTACCTTCAGTTTATTTGTCCTTTGTGGCTAATTTTGCTCTAAGTGTGCACTCAAGTAGGGGGAAAATTTATCTGGAGTGGTCACACACATGCGCAACAAACATGTGGGATTGAATAAGAAGAGAGCGATGACGAGTACCTGATGGAGAATAAATTTCAAACGATAGGGAGAGTACTCATTAGGTTGAAATATTGTAGGACAAAATGTTGTTATGTTGTTTAGGTGCTGAGGCGTATGTGGAACTATGTCAGGTGTTATGGCTCGGAACTGTTGTGTCTTAGGATACTAGAATCTAATTCAGACCAATGGTTGTGTGTTGGATCGTTTATAACTGGTTGCTTTTGAACGTTACCCACATTTAGTTGTGTATATGTGTGTGCTTAGTCATTTGGTTGATGCAGGTACATTGAGTTGTCACACTTAGACCAAAAGGGGGAGATTGTTAGCACATATATGCAAAGGTGATCGTTGCACCGGTGATGTAACAGCGAAGAGTCGTTCATGTGGACGTTGTACAGGTGGTGCAGTATGATTGAAGTTCATGAAGTGTGATGAGACATGTCACAAGTGGAAGAACTGTGAAAAATATTGTGCAAGACAAGACTCTACACAATAAAATGGACATTGCACAGGTGGTGCAATATGATTAGAGCTCATGAAGTGTGATGAGGCGTGTCACAAGTGGATGAGTTGTAGAGAATATTATGATAGACAAGACTCTGCACAATAAAGTGGACATTGCACAAGTGGTGCAACAGCGAATAATTGTCCAGGTGGACGTTGTATAAATAGTACAATCTGATTAGAGCTAATGAAGTTGTGTGAGTTTGCAAATGTAAATTTTTGTGTTTAACTGTTTTTAATATCGTAGTTATTTCATTGGCAAACAGAATGAATTAAGAAGTCGCTTTATCAATTTAGGGTTGGCTAACATTGTTTTTAGGTATAACATGTCTCCGTTTTGTGTATAATATGGTATCAGTTTATCCATGTCTCGGCTTTTTATGTAAAAAATGGTGACACTGTAATGTGTTTCGACAATAACATTGATATGTTCTATTTTGGGGTTTTTAATGTCATAAACAATCATATTATTCAAACTGTTAAAATTATTATCTCAGTTAAAACATGGTCACAGATGCCATATTACATATTGCTCTTCACCATCATTCTAATACAACAATTAATTAAAGAGAAATTATTTCAAATATCCTAAATTGTTCTGTAATTATTAGTTTACTAGTCGAAAACATGTTTTACTATACTATCCTATATTTTATGAAAAAATCGTTTTTTACTTTTATAATTATATTTTAATTAAAAACATAAAAACTAATTAAATTTAAATTAATTCAAATTAGTTAATAAAAAAATTGGGGGAAAAATATAAGGAAACTGAATCGAAAGTTCTCAATATTTTTTCCATTATGAAATTTGCTCAAATCTCTCTTTTCTCTCTCTCGTTTCTGCTCTTCCCATGATTTTTCTCTTCGCCGTTGTCCTCTCGCCTTCGTCCTCTCACCGTCTTCCTCTTGACGTGGTTTCGTTATTCCTCTTGCATGTCGGGGTAAGTTTCTCTCCTCTCATCTCGGGTTTTTCTTTCTTCTTCTAATTTTCTCGGTTTTTTTCTCCTATTTTCTTCTTCTTTGTCGCCTCCTCATTGCCGTTACTTGCCGTGACTCACTCAAAGTAATGTTTTCGTTTAGTGTCTTTTCGTTTTCCGTTTTTGCGGTTTTGGTTCGTTTTCCGATTTCGCATGCCTTTTTGTCTTCCACCGTAACCCACAAAATTGTCTTGCAAAATCGTGTGCAAAATCGTGTGCGAAAT
This sequence comes from Pugionium dolabratum, assembly GCA_018901945.1. Taxonomy (NCBI): domain Eukaryota; kingdom Viridiplantae; phylum Streptophyta; class Magnoliopsida; order Brassicales; family Brassicaceae; genus Pugionium; species Pugionium dolabratum. The sequence continues at coordinate 129,201 of JAEVFF010000638.1, forward strand.
CATTTCCACACTCGTTGTTTGTGTTTTTGTAAGATTTTTAGTGCGTTTTTACTAAAATATTGTATAATTGTTTGGAAAAATATGAAAAATTTATCAGGTAGTTTTAGCAAATTTATGATTTACCGTGGCAGATGTATGATTTTATTGTTGAAGATTTATGTTAATTTAGTGATGGACGTATTAATTCTATTGGTGTTTATGGCAGATTTAGGTCGAAGAAATCTTACATATATGGCTGACTTATTATTAGTTGGCGGTAGACTTATATATTTTGTTTAGATAATTATGAGATAATAGCGGCAAATTTAAGTTCAGAAATTATATAAATTTGGCAGATTCATAACTAAATAGCAACATACTTGTTAAAACATTTATGGCAGATTTAGGTCGAGGAGAACATACATTTATGGCTATAATCATTGAACGGCAGACTTATGTTTTTGTTGTCTTGGTCACAGATTTAAATTCACAAGATACTTAGATATGGCTGACTTATAGTTACATAGTGACAGACTTACATAATTATATAATCTATACGTGGCAGACTTATATAATTATACATTATAAAAATATTGTTCGTCAATATAGTGGTTGACTTAGTCAGTATACGACAGACGTATTTGAGACGTATAGGGGCAGGCAAAGGGAAAATTCTTCGATGATGATGTTGGGGTTTTTAGTGTAATACTTTTAGTTAAAAAACTTTATGAAAAATTTGACACCATGGAGAAGAACCTTAGTAAAAAAATATTTGAGAGTGTTAACTCTCTTGAGAATAGGCTAGGTACGAAGGTTGCTATTCTTGAGAGTGAGGTTAAAGATCTTAGAGATTTTATTGAAACCGCTCATCCAAAGGAAAAATCAAACTCAAACGCTGAAAGTTGAAGATGAGGGGAATAACAATGCCCGGTATGCCCTTGAATAAATGTGGTGGCAGACTTAGTTTTACGTGAAACATAAGTTCTGGCAGAGTTTTATTATCTTGTGGTAGACGTTTGGTTATGAAGTTGTGACATACATATTTAAACTTTGCGAGATACGTATTGCTATTTATGGAAGAATAAGATATTGAATATGGCAGACATATTGATCAATTATGACGGACTTATTTAATTTTTGTAGCTCACATATTGCTATATTAGGGCAGACTTATAGTGTATTTAAATAATATGGCAGACTTAATGTTGCATAAAATAACAACATTTGTTCTTATTTTGTAACAGGCTTGGCAGGTGAAAGAGAAGATCATCTCGCAAGATGAGTTTCATGTGTGCTATGTTGTTAAAGCTCCCAAAAAAAAACAAAAAACCGGAAGGAAAAAAGCGTAAAATTCTGGAGATTGTTGATATTCCAAAAGATAAGTTGACAAGAGTTACGTACGACAGAAGGACCACTCAAAGGACAGCCAAAAATAATTGGCACACCATTTGCACCTCAATTGCGTGATGACTATGATGTTTGTGATGTGACAAAGGAAGTGAGAGAGGAGCAACTGAGAATGTGTTCTGCGTCAAGTGGAAGATCCCACTCCACTGACGAAATAAAACTGAAGGCAGCAGGGGATGCCTTAGATGCACTCACTACTAAATTGCGAGGTGAAAACATTTCTACGCGTCTCAAAAGAGTTCCCCATTTGAGTCATACTCAAGTACCTCCATTTTTCAGGAATTCAACAATGAAGAGAGTAATAGCCAAAGAAAAATTTTCAAAGGCTGCGTACAATCCATTTGAGCCTGTTGATTCTAAAAAACTTAACGCTTTGCACCAATTCATTCGTGAACATGAGTAAGTAGACAACCATTTCTCACTTTTAGTTCTTATTCTATGACAGACGTATGACTATATTATGGCAGATATAGTGCTATAATATGACAGATATATTATGGCCGACATATAGTATGGCAGATATTATACTATATTAGGGCAAACATAGTTATATATTAAAGTAGAGTTAATAATATATTATGACAAATATATGATACGTGTAGTGTTATTTTATTGCAGACATAAGGCTATATAATGGCAAATATATGATACACATAGTGCTATATTATGGTGGGCATACGATTGTAGTATGGAAGACATATGTATATATAATAGCAGACTTTTCAAATTCGTAACACAATGTGGCAGAGTTATCGTAGTTTTTTGCAGATTTATAAACTAAGTATTTAAATGTTTTTACAAAGTAGCAGTACAATTTTTACAATTACGTTCAACTTGTCTACAACGCGAAAAGTATACTTTTTCTGCGATATTTTTTGTCCATTGAAATTTATAAAGCGGACTTTATTCGCCCATTCTTTGGCCTACTAGGCTGCTGACGAACCAGAGATGGCAAACACACTTGAGTAAGAACTTTTGGAGGTACAGGAAAAGTTGCATCAATAGGCATAACTGAGCCAATATAACCATTAACCAAATACTCCTTATAGTAGTACGGATGACAAAACGATATTGGTGATACTTTCTTTAAGTCTACCGTTGTAATTGCATGCACACATGGTAATTTCTCATACTCAAACCTACGACATGTACATTTTTTGTCAAGCAAATTGGCAACCTCCAAAGAATATCCGTTGGTGACTTGTATGTGGTGGGCATCGACTGCTTGCACCGTTAGCATTCTAGCATGAATTATCCGAGCCTGAACTAGAGTAAATGAGTAATTAATGTCACAAATTCATTATGCAAAGAACTAAAATTAGAAACTTACAGCCAACAATTTTTCAACTCCACGAGTAAGCATTGTCCACATTCCATTTGCATCATTCCTCCGAAAAGAAAACCTTCTAGTCATCATTGATCTAATCTCTTCTAATAAATATACGATCGGCAAACTTCGAGCAAATGATAAAACCCTATTAATCGACTTTGCGATATTGGTAGTTGTGATGTTGTATCTATCATCCGGGAAATTGACTCTAGACCACATGCATATATCTGCTTGTTGTAGGTAACTATGTAGAGCAGGATTAAGTGCTCTAATCTGAGCAAAAAATGTTTAAGATTCAAGAAGTCAAAAACAATTAGCCGCTTTTTAACCAATTTGAAAGCAGCTCCACCTTTATAACGGACAATAATATTCTTATACAGATGGTACATGTAAATTCTGCGACTCGCCCTCGGATAGATCTTACCTATTTCTTTTCCGATAGACTTGTGACGATCCAAAATAATTGAAAGTTCCTCATCGTCAGGAATCACAAAACTAAGATGCTCAAAAACTAATCCCAAGATGTATCGTTTTCAGTATCAACAATTGCAAAAGCAATTGGGAATATCTAAAAATTCCCATCTTGAGATGAAGCTATGAAAAGCGGCCCTTTGTTTTTACCGTGCAAGAATGTGCCATCAACAACCACAACTTTTCTCATGAAAGGAAATCCAGTAAGTGTAGCACCAAATGATAAAAATAAGTATTTGAATCTTTGCTACTTATCAACTTCAAGCCGGGTGTAAGTTCCTGGGTTTGCTTTTTCAATCATGTATGTGTACGTAGGCAATTACTCATATCCCTTTTCCGAAGTTACAATAATCAACTCCCTCGCATATCGTAACGTCCTATGAGCCTTCTAGTAGTCAATCTGTACATATAGGAGGAAATCACTCCATTAGTGTAACTTTAGAAAGTAAGTCTGCCATTAAGTTAGTTTTTAGCTCGCGTAAATCAGCGGAACTTAATGAAAACGTCTGCCATCAATATAACAATGTTAACTTAAGTCACCCACCTATATAATAAAATCTGCCATCATGTTACAAAGTAAAACTCCGCCGTAACTAAATCAACTTAATAATAAGTTTGCCATAATGCTATTGTAACTACGAAGTAATGAATGAAAACTCTGCCATCAGTCTATGGAAAATCAATGATCAAAGAAAAATAAATCCACCAAATAAAACCGAAAGTCTGCCTCAAAAAAGTTTAGTACCTTTATACCAAATATCTTGTTAAGAGCTACTGCTACGTGAGTGGGCTTAACCATTGGTCCAACACCGCCAAGATAATCCTTGTATAATGACCCAAGTACTTTTGGTGTACCTTGGCGAGAACGTCCTGATCGTTCTATTACCGAACAAGTATGCTCTGCAACATATTTACGGATATAAAACTCTCCTCCACTGCCTATTGTAGAAGCTCTTTCTCTCCACGAGCATCCTTTTATCCAACATCTAACAGTCAATATCGTCGGTCAGAACAGTCGATATCAAAATCAAAGCGATTCAATACAGAAAGAATTTTCAATCGTGTTTCTAACACCTCTTTTGTTGGATATCGTTTTCCAACTCGTATATTAAGAGACTCCAACTCCATCTTACAAAATCATCACTGACAAGCATTTCTTTTTCTGTCGAAGCTATCATCGTACTTCTTTTCTTGATCGATAAAGTTGGTGAAGTGTCATCTTCACTTGGAGGCTTTCCGTAAGCACTAAAATCTTCATCATCCGAGTTCGCTCCATCTAGATCATCACAATAATCAAACCTACAGTCAATCTCACCATCTTTGTTCTCGAAGTTCATGAAATCGGGTTTCGAATCCACCTCAGGCTCCATCGAATGTTTCTCTCCCTTTGGTTATTCACGATATTGAACGTCATCTTTAAAACCTTGCCATTCCCATTCCATTTGCGATGAGTTTGGATTCCGGTTATTACTCCCATAATTTTTTCCCGTTAACGACAACATAAAGCCATAATGGCTCATTTTTCGATTGTGATAAAAATACATGAAATTGTCAAAAATTTCCAACAATTAGCGGAGGTGTATCGTGAGATAGTCTTTGGAGCTTTTTTTTCGAAAACATGTAGCTCATTTCTAGCTCACATAATCTTCAATCCAACTAAAAATCTTCATAAACCATATCAATGAATTCACTTTAGCTTGTATCTACATTCGCATGTAAAATTCAACATCCTTTCTCTTTATCAGCGACAAAGACCCACCTATTTTTTTCAATCTTCCATCAACCACAAACAAGAATAATCTCTTCCATGTCTTTGTTTTAACGTTTTTGGCGCAAATTTTCTGTCAGAAACTAAGCTTTCTCGCGACAATGCAGGTTAACAGCTGCAACCCTAATTTAGGTTAGAGAAGTTGGGGTTTTTATGTAATAGTTGATTTTCGAGGATCTATTCTACAATTACGGAGCAATGTTATGAAAATCAGCCATAAAACTTGTTTCATAAATCTGTCAGTTAAACTCTACCGGGTTTGGTAGGGTACTGTAGTAAACTTTTGTCTGTGTCATTTCTATACGAAACTCTGCTGTTTTAGTCAATAAATCTGCTATATTTTATTTGTCCGCTGTGTCATTTAGTAAGTCTGTCATATTGTAATGATATATTAGTCATTAAATCGAAATTTCATTAGCTCATAAGTCAGTGGTAAAAAGGAAATTATTACATAAACTAGTAGCCATTATGAAGTAATAAGTCTGCCTATCTTTCATAAATCAGTTGAATTTTTCAGTAATTTGCTATAACCATATGATAAATCTGTGAGATTCCACATAAGTCTGCCGTTCTCCATCAATATGCCACATCGATAGGATTATAAGTCTGTTTGCCCATAAGTCAACAAAACAAATATGTTGACCTAAAATAACAACCACAGTAAATCATCCATTCCTATATAACTGCTGTAAAGACATCGACATATTTATTTGGTAGATTTTCATAATATTCCATCTAAAATAATAAAATATTATTATTTATGCTGATGTAGAAATTCGAAAGTAATAACATAATTGTAATTACGTTTTTCCTATCAAAGACAAATAAGGGCAGTTTCGATACGAAAAAAATATTCTAGTAATTAAAAAAATTGTAGGATAGTCTAATAAATACGTTAATTCTTTAGGTTAGTTTAGTAATTCTTAAAAGATATTGTATGTCCAAATGTAGTTGTATTATTAAAGTTTAAATAAATTTGAAATTCTAAAAAATATGAAACGTCTACTAAACAAAACGAGCTGAGGTTTTCTCGCAAATTTGAAATTCTAAAAAATATGAAACGTCTACTAAAATATGAAATTCTTAAATCTTTAAACCGAAAACTGCACAACATTTTCAAAACTATTTACATGCACAACAGAGAGAGACGAGAGAGAGACGAGAGAGAGACGGGAGAGAGACGAGAGAGAGACGGGAGAGAGACGAGAGAGAGACGGGAGAGAGACGAGAGAGAGACGGGAGAGAGACGAGAGAGAGACGGGAGAGAGACGAGAGAGAGACGGGAGAGAGACGAGAGAGAGACGGGAGAGAGACGGGAGAGAGACGAAGAAGCAATCAATAGAAATCGCAAGAATAGTATCTCCAATTTTGGATTTTCTCTCTATCTTGCTCTCGTTCTATTTTTTTCTAGCTTGCTCGATTGCAACTTCCAGAAAGAATTTTCACCGTAGAATCTCCCGGTGAAAGAGTTAACACGTACTATAAAATGACGAGAATCGCATCGATACCACTACTGTCTTCTTCCTCTCTCAATCTCTCAAATCTTTTATGCATGGTGACGATAGACTGTTTTTCAATCTCAAGTTCTTTGTTCCAATGTCATAAGAAAAAAAGTGAAGACAATAACAAACACGGAGAAGTTTCCATAAATGACGGTAGAGAAAAAAGAAGAGGATAAGGAGAAGTTTCCGATTGCATTGATGGTGGTTGTGAGTTTTAATTTATGCTTCTGGTTGATAAGATTTAATAAATTTATATATTGATTTCTCTGTGTTCTTGATAACATCTACTACAAGGGACACATTGTGGAGGAGGTTGTGTAAAGCTTGGCAGCATATTTATTAATGTCAATTATTATTTTTTCTCTGTCAATAATTTAGTAATTTAACATGGTATATATATGTAATACGACAACTTTTGTTAGAAAACATAGTTTTAACATTATAAATGTCATATTTTAGCATAATATATATTTTGATTATATTATTGTTTATCTCACAAATACGTTAATATGAAAGTTAACATTCAATAATTTAGATAGGACATTAAATAGAAAGTTATATATATATATATTTATTTGATAGAATAAATATGTTAACATGTTACAAAATATATAATTTTGGCAATTATTTAAATCTTTATCTATTATCTAGTAGTATAAATATTTAATACGTTATAAAAAATTATACAACTACTGATATTTATATATTTTACAATGTAAACATACATCGTCAAATCTTCCACGCTAACTCAAATAGCCATGAAGTTGCATGTGATGTTGATTGGAGGGGTTTGTATCCCATTTGGCACCAACATCTACTGCGGATGTTAGTATATCAAAACGACCGGTGTATGGTTATCGATGTTGTATCGAGTCCTCACCAACTTCATGGCGGTTGTGTATGTCTGATTTTCCTGTAGCATGACCTCATAATTCATTGCTCCTCCTTCATTTCCGAAATCTCAGTCACCACCTTCACCTTTCTCTCACACACACCACATACTAGGGCTGGATATTCGGATATTCGGTTCGGTTTCGGTCGGTTATTTTTTATTTCGGTTTTTTCGGTTGGTAAGATTAAAGATCTATTCGGTTATTTTTATATTTCGATTCGGTTTCGGTTCGGTTATACCTCGGTTTCGGTCGGTTTGGTTATTAAATTTAAAATTGAAAATAACTGAAAATAATCGAAATAACCGAAATAACTGAAAATAACCAAACAAATAACCAAAAAATAACCGAAAAATAACCGAAAATAACTAAAAAATAACCAAATATAACCGAAATATCTAAAATATTTTCGGATAACCGAAAATAACCGAAAATAATTTGGTTTTTTGGATATTATTTTAGTTTTTGGTTCGGTTTCGGTTAGTAACCAATAACCATGGTTTTTCAAAACAATATCCATTCGGTTATTTCTTTATAACCGAATACCAACCAAAATCATTTTTTGGTTCGGTTTTGATTCGGTTTATTTGGTTCGGATTATTTGCCCAGGCCTACCACATACGAGAGTCACCAGATAAATTATCTCCGGCATATGCTACATCACAAACAAAAAAATGGCTAAATCGATAAAAGATCAAGCACACAACTAACTATCCATGTAAATCATTTTTGTAAAGATACATCTTACAATCTCAGATTACGACACCATCAATGGCTACATTTATAGTCACAGTAAATGTGAAGACACATTTACTATGAAAGATGTAAGAATGGATATAAATGATGGCAAATACCTGCCCCCTTCATCATAAACTATTCATGGGAAGATTCTTTTCTCACACTCAAACCTTTAAATGTGTAAAAGATTCACGACAACAATCATTTATGAAAAGATACCTTTGTCACTATCAAGTTATGATACCATTGATGGCAACATTTACAGAAAACACGAAGCAACATGTACAATGAAGAATTTAATAATTGATACAATGATGTCAAATACAGGGCACCAGTTTTTACATTAGTGTAGATCATTTCTATCCTACATAAAGTTATTCTCCTTCTATTGTAAATATCAATAACATTTGCATTCATTGCAATAATCTTTTATATACACCGTTAAAAGTACAAATAGCATAAATGTATACCAATATACATATATGTATACATTCATCCAAATTTCAGTTATAATCTTTGTATTTAATGGAAAATCGGCCGTTTCATATCCAAAATTTATTCGGATATTCGATTTATAACCAATTGTTATAGCAGTGCAAATTCATACCTGACATTAAATAAAATTTAAATTACATACCCAAATAACTATTATTGTACAAATTTATACATGAGCCGTAACGGGGTTAGGTTTTTGTTAACGGATGCTGATGTGCCTGCCACGTAATACCGACGTGGCAAGGGAAGTGGGACATCGCAGGTCAATCTCAAAACAACGTCATTTTAAAAAGTATTAAAATGAGTAAAATCGGCCGTTTCATACTCAAAATTTACTCGAATTTTCGATTTTGATCCAATTGTTGGAGCAGTACAAAATCATAACTGAAATTAAGTAAAATTCAAATTTCATATCCAAAGAACTACAATTTTGCAAATTTATACATGAGTCGTACGGGGTTAGGTTTTCGTTAACGGATGCTGATGTGGCTGCAACGTACTGCCGACGTGGCGGGAGAAGTGGGACATCGCAAGTAAATCTCAAAACGACGTCATTTTAATACTTCTCAAAATGACGTCGTGTTGAGATTGACCTGCGATGTCCCACTTCTCCCGCCATGTTGGCATTACTTGGCAGCCACATCAACATACGTTAACGGAAACCTAACTCCGTTACGGCTCATGTATAAATTTGCACAATATTAGTTCTTTGGGTATGAAATTTGAATTTTACTTAATTTAATGTATGATTTTGCATTGCTACAACAATTGGGTTAAATCGAACATCCGAGTAAACTTTGGATATAAAATATCCGATTTTCCTCGTTTTAATTTTTCTCAAAACGACCTGCGATATCCCACTTCCCCGCCATATCGGCATTACGTAGCAACCACATCAGCATCCGTTAACAGAAATCTAACCCCGTTATGGCTTATGTATAAATTTGCACAATATTAGTTTTTGGGTATGAAATTTGAATTTTACTTAATTTCAGGTATGAGTTTGCACTAATCCAACAATTAGGTATAAATCGAACATCCGACTAAACTTCGGTTATGAAACAACCGATTTTCCTGCATTTAATATATACGATGAAGATATTCGGATGGATATCAGTTACGATGAATAGTGCCTTACAAAATCGTAAGACTAAATGTGGCAACAAGAGAGGAGTGTTTCATAGATATACACATTATTTACTACATTGATTTGAGTTTTTTTGTATGTCATGTATATTTCCCTAATTTTCGAATCTTTCATGTAAATGTGACTAATTAACTCATTAAATTATCTTTTGGCCCAAAACGAATGACCTACCAATGTTTACATAATTTCTATAAATAAGATGAAAACAAGAATATACAAGTTCAAAAAGGCCAAATAATGATTTTCTCTCCAAAATCTTACGTGTTTTCTAGCTGTCGTCTGAAGAAGCAGATTTTTGTTGTTGTGCGAACATAAGTATGTTCACTTGGTTACGTGGCAGTAGAGAGCTGACGTGACACAAGATGATTTGGATTTGTATATATCATAAGATTTGGAGATGACATTGAAGTTAGAAGATGAAGTGTCAAGAGGATTTACTGATATGACATGAGAATCTCAAGAGAATATTTGAACAATATTTGAAGGAAATCTTTTAGGAAAGATAAGCTTGTGCACCCATGGTTTTCTTTCTAAACGAGATTGCACAAAGATTTTAGGATTGAAGATGAGATTGCACGAAAGAAAATTAAATAGTATAAATGATGAGGACATCAGGTCGTACATCCAGCCAGGAGACCAGACTGGCCGACCAGGAAGCTTGCCCGAGATAGCCGGACCATCTGGCACGCCTGCCGGCCCAAGCAGTACCGCCGGACCCTCGACCACAAGGATCAGAGCAACCAGCATTGCCGGCGGAGAGGCCCAAGCTTCCGGCACACTTGGTGGCGACGTGGATGACACCGCCGGTCCCTCTGGTGATGCCACCAACTCCGGGATCAACTTGGCCGGTCCTGAAGGCATTCCGGCCAGTACCTCGCACAATCCAACCGGTACAGCCGATCCAGCCGAGTACACGCGCATTTCCACTTCTACACAAGAAGACTCGGACCAAATGAGCTACCAGCTCCAGGACATGCACCTAGAGGAAGTCTCTACACCAGTGGTGCCTCAAGGAGCAATGACAAGAAGCAGATCAAGGGCACTCTTCTACAAATTCAGCTTATGGGTCGGTGCATCTAGTCTTCTACGTGTATCTAGTCTCACTCGGTTTGGAGTTAACACGAGGAAGAAAATAACTCCAAACCGAGTGCATCTAGTCTTCTACGTGTATCACTAGGGTTTAGATTCACTTTTGCATTGCCAGTCACGTTTTCCTTTTTGTTTAATTCATATTTTCATTATTTTTAAGTTAAATTAAAAAGAAAAGAAAAAGAAAAGAAAAGAAAATAGGAAAAATACCAAAAGATTTCGAATTGGACAGCTAGCAATAGTTGTCAAGAAAGTTTCTTTTTTCCTTTTATTCGAATTTTCCATTCCTTAGAATTTTCCTTTTTGCATTTTTTTCGAATCCCTTATAAAAAGAGAACCCTCCTAACAATTTAGGAGTAGCATAACTTGTTTTCTTCCTTGTAGTACGCAATGGGAGAAGAAAATAGAGATGCAACTGAGGCCATGATGGCCATGTTCACAACACTCCAAACACAACTCGCGTCCATAGGCGAGAGATTGGAGCGCGTGGAGAGGCCTATGAGATTCCAGGCCATAAGGCACGTGAGAGCTGAGCAAGACCGTCCTGAGGGTCCTGAGCACCTTAGGACACGACACGAACAGGAGGAACCCCAGCCAGATGGAGATGAGGACACACAACCTCATAACTATCACCATAGGCCGAGAGGACCTCCACGGCAACCAGAGGCAGAAGATGATGGCTTCGAGCCATATGGTCTTCACCAGAGACCAAGGATGCCTCCTAGACATCATGAGGATGGAGATGAACACGCCTACAACCGGGTAACTCATCCTGATGTTAAGCTAACTCCTCCAAGTTTTGCAGGAAAGTAGACCCCGAGGCTTACCTAGATTGGGAGAGAAGAATGGATCATATCTTTGATCATTACAACCAACCAGGACCTAGGAGAGTCTCAATGGCAGTAGCACAACTCACGGACAATGCCCTCATCTGGTGGGATCGTGAGGTATCTGACAGAAGGAGGAAGAGAATGAGACCCGTAGACTCATGGGTCGACATGAAAGACCTCATGCGACAAAGGTTTGTTCCACCTTACTTTCATAGAGACTTGCAACGTCGTTTTCGTACTCTTAAGCAAGGTACCAGATCAGTAGAGGAGTACTATGAAGAGTTCGAGAAGCTAAGGAACAGATTGGAGCTCAATGATGATGAAGAAGCATTGATGGCACAATTCTTGGATGGACTCCAAGAAAGAATCAGCCGCAAGGTGGAAAGGCAAATCTACAATGACTTCAAAGACTTGTTCCACCTATCTGTCCAGGCTGAGCAGCACATCAAACGTAAGAGCCAAGACATCCGCAGCAAGCCTAAGACACCTTGGGCACCAAGCAACATGCCCAAGCCCGTAGACAAAGGCAAGAGCATAGAGATCGAGTCAAGGTTCAAGAGCAAGCCTCCTGAACCCACCCGTGACCAGAGAGAGCCTGGTAAGTCTTCTAACCCTCAAAGATCACGTGACATAACTTGTTTCAAGTGCAGGGGACGTGGACACATCTCAAGGGAGTGCCCAAACAACCGAGTCATGCTGATTACGGAGGCAGGAGAATATGAGTCCCAAGATGAAGAGGACTATGAACCAGAAGGAGAATATGGTGACATTGAGTACCCTGATGTGGGGGAAGTGCTGGTCACTAGACGTATCCTCAGTGCAATGGTGGATCCTTCAGAGACCATCCAAAGGGAGAACATCTTCCACAGCCGTTGCACCATCAAGGGCAAGGTATGTAACCTCATCATAGATGGTGGTTCTTGCACTAACGTTGCTAGTGCATATATGGTTGATAAGCTAGGTCTAGAGAAGACAAGGCATCCTCGACCATATAGACTGAGATGGCTCGATGACAAAGTGGAGCTCAAGATCCATGAGCAAGTCACTGTGCCATTCAGTGTGGGCAAGTACCAAGACCAAGTCGTGTGCGACGTGGTGCCCATGCAAGCTGGCCATCTTCTGCTAGGAAGACCATGGCAGTTTGACAAAGAGACCAGGCATGATGGCCGAACCAATCTCTACATTTTTGTGCATGACAAAAGAAAGGTCAGCCTAGCTCCTCTTACACCTGCCCAGGTACACGAGCTACAACTCCAAATGAGTAAGGAAAAGAAACTTATCAAGTCTAATTTTCTTATTCAACCAAGCCATGTCCGGAGAGCTTTAGCCTCGAAGGATTTAATGTTACTAATGTTTTTCAAAGAAATTTTGAGTATAGAAAAAGAACAGGTAGAGCTACCTCCTGAAGTAGCAACTCTCCTCAACAAGTTCCAGGATATATTTCCAGAGGAGATACCAGCAGGCTTGCCTCCTTTGCGTGGCATAGAACACCAGATTGATCTAGTGCCCATTATTCAACCAAGCCATGTCCAGAGAGCTTTAGCCTCGAAGGATTTAATGTTACTAATGGTTTTCAAAGAAGTGTTGAATGTGGAAAAAGAACAGGTAGAGCTACCTCCTGAAGTAGCAACTCTCCTCAACAAGTTCCAGGATGTATTTCCAGAGGAGATACCAGCAGGCTTGCCTCCTTTACGTGGCATAGAGCACCAGATTGATCTAGTGCCCGGAGCAGCACTGCCCAACCGGCCAGCCTACCGGATGAGTCCAGAGGAGTCCAAGGAGCTTGAGAAGCAAGTCAAGGAGCTCCTGGAGAAAGGCTATGTTCGAGAGAGCGTCAGTCCATGTGCCGTACCAGTGCTACTAGTGCCCAAGAAGGATGGGACTTGGCGCATGTGCGTGGACTGCCGAGCAATCAACAACATCACAGTCAAGTACCGGCATCCAATACCACGACTGAATGACATGCTAGATGAGCTGAGTGGAGCCACGGTCTTCTCCAAGATAGACCTCAAGAGTGGATACCACCAGGTCAGGATGAAGGAAGGTGATGATTGGAAGACTGCTTTCAAGACAAAGCAAGGGCTCTACGAGTGGACAGTCATGCCATTTGGCTTGACTAATGCCCAAGCACCTTCATGCGCCTTATGAACCAAGTTCTTAGGGCGTACATCAGTAAGTTTGTAGTGGTTTACTTTGATGACATACTAGTTTATAGTAAGTGCCTACGGGAACACCTCACACATCTTGAGATGGTACTTAAAACCCTTCGACAAGAAGAGCTTTATGCCAATCTCAAGAAGTGCACCTTTTGTACTGATAAACTTGTCTTTTTAGGTTTTGTTGTAAGTTCACAGGGCCTACAGGTTGATGAAGAGAAGATTCGAGCCATACAAGAATGGCCAACACCAGGCAACATCAGCCAAGTAAGGAGCTTCCACGAACTGGCCAGCTTCTATAGGAGATTCGTGCCCAACTTCAGCAGTATTGCCTCACCATTGACGGTAGTAGTGAAGAAGAACGTGGGATTCAGCTGGGGATAAGCTTAGGAGAAGGCATTCTAGGCCTTGAAGGACAGCCTTACACATGCACCAGTGCTAGTCCTGCCCGACTTCAACAAGACGTTTGAAGTGGAGTGTGATGCCTCTGAAATAGGCATAGGAGCAGTGCTAACCCAAGGAGGGAGACCAGTGGCATACTTCAGTGAGAAGCTAGGTGGTGCCTCACTGAACTACCCCACTTACGACAAGGAGCTTTATGCCCTTGTCCGAGCATTGGAGACTTGGCAGCATTACTTGCTGTCCAAGGAGTTTGTGATCCACACTGATCACGAGACTCTCAAACACCTCAGAGGGCAAACCAATCTCAAGAGGAGACATGCCAGGTGGATGGAGTTCATAAAGACCTTCCCGTACGTCATCAAGTACAAGAAGGGCAAAGACAATGTGGTAGCCGATGCACTATCAAGGAGGTTTGCCTTGATATCAACCATGGAGGCAAATGTCCTAGGATTCGAGCACATCAAGGATCTATACAAGGATGATCCTGACCTTGCTGAGAGCTACAAGGAGTGTAGCACAGGGAGTCATGGCAAATTCTACATCAATGAGGGATTCTTGTTCCGAGAAAGAAGGCTGTGCATACCACAAGGATCATTAAGGGAGCTTATCATCCGAGAAGCTCATGGAGGAGGACTCATGGGCCATTTTGGTGTCGACAAGACTCTAGCAGTGGTCAAGGAGCACTTCTACTGGCCACACATCAAGAGGACAGTAGAAGCTCATTGTGCAAGATGCATCACTTGCAAGAAGGCAAAGTCCTGAGTGCAACCTCACGGGTTGTATCTCCCACTGCCCATATCCACACATCCATGGGTGGACATCTCAATGGACTTTTTTCTAGGTCTGCCCAAGATCAACCACAAAGATGCAATCTTTGTAGTGGTGGACAGATTCTCCAAGATGGCACACTTCATCCCATGTGCCAATGTCAATGATGCCACACAAACAGCTGAGTTGTTCTTCAGGGAGATAGTACGGCTTCATGGAGTGCCAAGGACCATCGTATCAGACAGGGTGATGAGGTCATCGGCACAACCCCTGGCCAACTTGCCGGCCCGGTCGGCCCAAGGAAAACAAAGGCGGCCAAATACGCGTAAAAGGATACATGGGTGTATCTTCATGAATCCAAGCTTAACCAAGAAGCGTCCATCAAAGACCAAACCTGGCCTATAATCCTGACTCACAGAGGACACGCGGCGACATGGAGCTCACCCCAAACAAGGCCAGATCAAGTCATGCACCATACATCAAATTGGAGTTTTCGAAACTTGCCATATCTGGAACTTTCCTTATATGAAAGTCTCCAAACGTTTCTTTGGCAACCAGGATACTTTTTGGTACTTCTAGGAGCTCCCTTAAGCACTTCTAGAAGCTCAAACACGCCTTGGACCAGGCGGGTCCATCCATGCCTTAAAATGAACCGATTGGAGTCGTTTATGGCAAGTGAGATAGCCAACTGGTTTAATCACTTTCAAACCAAAACATGGCGTCCAGGAGATCTTATTAAGGCTCTAAGGAAGCCCAAAATAAACCTACCATGCACCAGCCACCAGAGGACTAGGCGAATCCCTTTCCTCCAAGACTTGCCATATATGGACTAAAGTGCATTTAATGTGTTCAGATTGTAATATCTCTATTCCTTGCAACTTGGGCACTTATTGAAGACTTTCCAAAGCATCCAGGATGTACCTAGACACCTTACATTCAACCCAAAGCTCTCAAGATTCAAGCATATACACTTTTCTTGTTGGCCAAACTAGACATTAATGGCCAACGACCATATATTTTAAATATATGATTTCCTGTTCTATTTTTTAGGTTTATGACCATTTCTAGGAGCACTATATAAGCTCCGCACGACCTCATTGTAAAGATAGACCACCATTGAAATTAAATTTGAATACAAAATATTTTCTTCAAAGCCTTGTCTTTGAGTCTTGTTCTTGTTCTTTAGAAATAAAGTGTGTGATTCACTTCCTTTCTATTGAAGTCACGGCCAGGTTAGTTTGAGAGATTCAAACTCCTTTGGTTCACCTTTGATCGTGTGATTCGATCAAAACCCCCTCCTTTTAGTTCCCTTGCTCGTTTAAGCCAAAAGAGATTCTCGGTCTTGCGAGTCATAGCCGTACCGCTTGTGAGATTGATATTTAATCTTACATCATTTGGTATCAGAGCTAAAATCTCCTATCTCAGGTTGTGTTAATCCAACCTTTATCGTTTATTTTTTATGTTTTTGTTTTGAATTTTTGTTATTTACATCTTATCAAAAAAACCAAATTAAAATATTTGTTCTTATTCTTCATTTGCATTGTTTCTTGTTGTTTTTTTTGTTTTCTCTCATATAAATCTAAAACAAACTCAAAAAATTGTATTTCATGTTTACTTAATTTCGTTCATCATAAAAAAACCAAAAATATAAGAATCACTCATTTTGTTATTTTCGAATTTAATTACTAGTAAAGTTAAAAAAAGAAAGAAAGATTCATTGAGTATTGTTTTTTTGTCCTAAATTAATTTAAAATATCAAAAACCAAAAAAGCATTGTCTTTTAGTTTGCTTTAAAGTTAGTTTCCAAAAAAAAAAAACAAAAACCTCAAAATATTTACTTGTATCGATTTTCCTTTTACTAATACTTATGTGTTACTATCATATATTCACTAGAGTGTAGTTTCCTTATTTGTTGATTTGGGCCTGATATCTCTTCTTATTGTTGTGCAAGGTACAAAATTTAATGATGGAGCACTATGATGAAGAAGAAGACACCATGAGCATACCACAAACTGATTGTAGTCTGTACAACGACTATGATCAATGCCTAAGCACCAGCGAGTGTGACTATGCAGAAGAATCATGGAATCAAGACTATTTGGAGACTGATTTTAGGGAAGAATCAGATGGAGAAAATCTTGAACCAAAACCACTAGACTATGACCAAGACTTGTCCGACGTAGATGATTCTAATGGATATGGGACAAGGCATGAAGACTATTCAGAATATCATTTTGACAATGAAACAGAAGTTGAAGAACTCAAACCAGAGCCACCAGACTACTATTCCACTGACAGAAGCTGGCCAAAGAAAATTAGACCTCGCCACTTCGTTGTGTCAAGCCGAGTGCCAACCTACACCACTCCATCTAGATCAAGAAATCAGACCAGTAAGGTATATATTTACAATTCCAAATCTCTAACCTTTTCAGGGTATAACAAGGATCCAGATGAATACCTTCGATGGGAAACCAACATGAAACAATGGCTGCGCTCAAACAACATCCCCAAAGAGGAGAAGCTTTCATATGTCGTTGATATGTTGGAGATGCCTACAATTGGTGGTTGAAGGAAAATGCACAGACCTTCTACAACAAACCAGTCCTTGATTGGGGAGACCTTAAGGCACAAATGTATAGGGAGTTTGTAAAGAAGCACCAAACACGCAGAAACATCACCACACAACCTATGCACCTAACAACATCAAGGAGTGAGATGTCTACACCAAACATACAGCCCTTTCATAAGCCCAAGCTTGCCTACTGAACTGAGAATAACAACGTCATTTCAAACAATTTAAAAGGAAAAAAGGTAGCTAAGCCGATGGTCAAACTAAAAATTGACCAGCAAGTTCAAAAGCCTCAAGCCATAGCACACAGGAAACCATCAAAGCCATTGCTTGGAATAAACGTTAAGGAAACGCCAGGTAAGTCCTCAAACAATATTAAAACAGATGAAATTATATGCTATAGATGTCAAGAAATAGGACACTTTGCTAAGACATGCCAACCTAGACAACCAATAACAAGCTTACAAGTAGAACGCGAAAATGTTAAGCCTAAAAGTGTTAAGGCAATAAAAGAGCTTCAAATTGAAATTTCCAGTACTAGCATAATGCACTTGTCTTTGCCAAAGGTTGCTAAAACAGGTCTAATAAAGCAAGGATTCATCAAAGATCAAGAATACCCACCTCCTACATTAAACCAATGTTCGAATTCAAGAGGAGACCGTGGAGAACCCAACACCATTGAGGCAAAGCAAAGCCACCGGCTGCTATGGAAAGGAGTAATTTCTTCCTTTCTTATCAGGGAGCAACCGCCAGATGCACCATGGCCACATCCGAACCATATAAGGGCCATAAACCGAGGTAATACCCTAAACCAACAAGTAAATCAAGGTATTAACTTGCCTTCTCTATGTGCAGGAAAAACTGTTTTGAGGGCAAAACATTTCGAAGGGGGAGGGTATGATGAGGTCATCGGCACAACCCCTGGCCAACTTGCCGGCCCGGTCGGCCCAAGGAACACAAAGGTGGCCAAATACGCGCAAAAGGATACATGGGTGTATCTTCATGAATCCAAGCTTAACCAAGAAGCGTCCATCAAAGACCAAACCTGGCCTATAATCCTGACTCACAGAGGACACGCAGCAACATGGAGCTCACCCCAAACAAGGCCAGATCAAGTGATGCACCATACATCAAATTGGAGTTTTCGAAACTTGTCATATCTGGAACTTTCCTTATATGAAAGTCTCCAAACGTTTCTTTGGCAACCAGGATACTTTTTGGTACTTCTAGGAGCTCCCTTAAGAACTTCTAGAAGCTCAAACACGCCTTCGACTAGGCGGGTCCATCCGTGCCTTCAAATGAACCGATTGGAGCCGTTTATGGCAAGTGAGATGGCCAACTGGTTTAATCACTTGCAAACCAAAACATGGCGTCCAGGAGATATTATTAAGGCCCTAAGGAAGCCCAAAATAAACCTACCATGCACCAGCCACCAGAGGATTAAGCGAATCCCTTTCCTCCAAGACTTGCCATATATGGACCAAAGTGCACTTAATGTGTTCAGATTGCAATATCTCTATTCTTTGCAACTTGGGCACGTATTGAAGACTTTCCAAAGCATCCAGGATGTACCTAGACACCTTACATTCGACCCAAAGCTCTCAAGATTCAAGCATATACACTTTCTTTGTTGGCCAAACTAGACATTAATGGCCAACGACCATATATTTTAAATATATGATTTCCTTTTCTATTTTTTAGGTTTATGACCATTGCTAGGAGCACTATATAAGCTCCACACGACCTCATTGTAAAGATAGACCACCATTGAAATTAAATTTGAATACAAAATATTTTCTTCAAAGCCTTGTCCTTGAGTCTTGTTCTTGTTCTTTAGAAATAAAGAGTGTGATTCACTTCCTTTCTATTGAAGCCACGGCTAGGTTAGTTTGAGAGATTCAAACTCCCTTGGTTCACCTTTGATCGTGTGATTCGATCAAAACCCCCTCCTTTTAGTTCCCTTGCCCGCTTAATCCAAGAGAGATTCTCGGTCTTGCGAGTCACGGCCGTACCGCTTGTGAGATTGATATTTAATCTTACATCACAGGGACTCCAAGTTCCTCAGCCATTTCTGGAGGACCCTTCGGAGGAAGCTAGACACGAAGCTACTCTTCTCTACCACCTACCATCCTCAAACTGATGGCCAAACTGAAGTTGTCAACAGGACACTATCAACTCTTTTCAAGACTACACTAGGAAGAACCTAAAGACTTGGGTGGAGTGCCTGCCGTTCATAGAGTTCGCTTACAACCGAGCCATGCACTCAGCAACCAAGAAGACACCATTTGAAGTAGTATACGGCTTCAACCCTCTCACCCCATTAGAGCAAACGCCACTACCACCAGCTGAGATGACCAACCTCAACGGAGCATCCAAGGCAGAGTTCATAAGGAGGTTACACCAGAAGGTAGCAGAAAACTTGGAGAAGAGGACCGGACAGTACGTGACTCATGCCAACAAGGGAAGAAAGGAGGTGATCTTTCAACCAGACGATTGGGTGTGGCTACACCTACGGTAGGAGAGGTTCCCAAACCTAAGGAGTTCCAAGCTAGCACCAAGAGGAGATGGACCATTCAGAGTGCTCGAGAGGATCAATAACAACGCCTACCAGATCGAGCTCCCAGGTGAGTTTAATGTGTCCAATACGTTCAATGTTACTGACTTAGCCCCTTTCCATGCAGATGAACCTGTTTTGAGGACAAAACCTACTGAAGAGGGAGGGAATGATGAGGACATCAGGTCATACATCCAGCCAGGAGACCAGACTGGCCGACCAGGAAGCTTGCCCGAGACAGCAGGACCATCTGGCGCGCCTGCCGGACCAGACAGTACCGCCGGACCCTCGGCCTATAGGACCAGACCGGTCAACATCGCCGGCGGAGAGGCCCAAGCTTCCGGCACACTTGGTGGGGACGTGAATGACACCGCCGGTCCCCCTGATGACACCGCCGACTCCGGGAACAACTTGGCCGGTCCTGAAGTCATTCCGGCCAGTACCGCGCACAATCCAGCCGGTACAGGCCATCCAGCCGAGTACACGCACACTTCCACTTCTACACAAGAAGACTCAGACCAAATGAGCTACCAGCTCCAGGACATGCACTTAGAGGAAGTATCTACACCAGTGGTACCTCCAGGAGCAATGACAAAAAGCAGATCAAGAGCACTCTTCCACAAATTCAGCTTATGGGTCGACAAGCTTCTAGAGGAAGAGCAGCTAAGGACAATGGGCCAGAAGAGCAAATTAGAGTCCAAAGGCTTATCAACAACACAAGGAACATCAGAGACTTGGGCTTTAGTGGCAAGAGAGGTCAGGGCCCAAAGATTTTTAACCCTACTCCAAGTCGAAGACTAGGAGCAAGGCGAGTGCATGCCACAAGGACGGCCACCTTCCATTTCTTGGCCATGAGGTAAGTTAAGGTAAGTTTCAATTCAAATATATGCCTCTTTCTGTTTTTCAGGGTAGGATCTAGAATATTTACTTTATTGAGTCAAAGACATTTTAGGAATAGGTCCTTTTTTTCGATTATACACTTTTGTATCTTTTCCTTTGTGCACTTTTGTAAGTTTTCCTTTTCTTATTTGGGTCGACCCTAGAAGGTCAAGTTGTCGAGCATATTAATAAGGCTCCTTCCAGCATTGTAGTTCGACAATCTTTTTGATATTAATAAAGATAGAACTTTTTCCCCAACAAGTTTTCTCTCAAGAATCTTGTGCGCTTAGAATCTAGTTGAGACCACCCCTCCTAGCTCTAAGTTTGTGATTTATCACGAGGTTCATCACCCCTCGTGTGGTTCACTTCACCTTTCCATCGAATACCAACCAAAAAACCCCTATCCAAGAAGTCTAAGGTTGAGTTTCTCACCTAAACTTCTCCAAACAGCCCACGCGCATACATCCTTGAATCAAGGCTTGTATCAATAAAGGGGCTAAAAGGGTTAAAAATTGGTTTAAAACTCTTGAGTACCGTGTGTGAGGTTTTGTTTTTGAAGCTCTAAACAGAAAACTGAGAAGATGAATATTGTGATTTTCCTTTTGTATCATGGTTGAGTAATTAGGATCAAGAAATTTTTTTGCTTAGACTATATTTTAGTTTGTTGACAACGTAAAGGGAGGTTTAGGTTTGTATAAATTCCAATAAATATAATCTTTGTAAAAGATTAACTTATACATAATATAGTATATAACCATTGATTTGACGCGTTTCAAATCGGAAATCTATTTGCTGAGTTCTACACTTACATCGTCTTCTTGCCACTTGCATCAGCGCGAGAGGCCACCATTTTCTTTTGTATCTTTATCCAGACTCTTCATGTGAGTGTCAATTGATATTTGGAAGAATTTTTTCTAGTTGGCTTCAATCAAGGCTTCGCTCGACTGTCTTCAGATCTTCGTTTGTTTGAGGCTTTGTTGGCTTTTCCTTTTTTCTCTTGCCAGTTTGCCATTGTCACGCGTTAGATTTTTAGAGGCTGCACTGCTATTGTCCGTATGACTTTCCTCTTCAAAGCTCTCGGCTTGCAGTAGTAGCTTCTTTTGGTGAAGTTGGAGGCTCGTGGTATATTTTAGTGATTGTTCTAGAGATTGTCTTCTCGGAAATTTCACCAGTGCGGGAGGATTACTGATGTGATTATCAAACCAAGAAACAACCAAGGACAAACAAAACCAGTCCACGAGCCTTGTTTGGCTCAGATTAAAAGCAAAATCAACTCGTCCAGCCCAATGATCACTTGGAATATATTCTTAGATTAACCAGATCATGCCTAGAAGTGTAATCAGTCCAATTGGAGTTTAGACAAAGGAGTTATTCAATATACAAATCAAGTCTTCCCCAACTTATCATATTTGGGCATATGTGCCTTAACTGGAGGTTTCAAACCAAACCAAGAGGACTTACTCCATAAAACTACTTGTTATAGAATTTTGATTCATTAGAGAATGGGAGAATTAGATTCACCTCATAAATGATTCAGATTTGGAAGTTATTGATTTTACAAATTGATAGACCTGTTTTGAACTCAATTATGCAACTAGGCCAAAGATCATGATACAGAGAGCAACTCTCGACCCATAACCATTCGGAGAATATTATTCGGTCTCTTATGGTTTCAACAAACTCAAGATCAGAAGCAATTTCTATCAGATTCTCAAGATACTCGTAATTTTCCAAAATGGATCGACATGGTTCTATACATTGAAAATTCTATACCCGCTTGGTTTAGGAACTTCCAGTCTGATGTATGACGACCAGGAGAGTCATTAGGAGACTGAAAAACCATGAAATCATGTAGAAGCTATCAAGATAAAAGATCCAAATATAAGAGATAAAGGATGCACTTAATGGATTGATTTGCACCACTCCAGACCAAGAACAAAAACTGAATTCCATTGGATTTGATCCAACAGAAAAGGAGCCCAATCTCTCTTTGATTCGATTTCTAGAAGATGCAATTGAATTCTAATGAATGCTTCAACAAGAAAGCACACAAACTTAGCTGAAGGGATAGTCAACACACTCCTATAAATGAAAGGTCATTGGTGAATTCTATACAACTCCAGTCAAAGAGTCAATTCAACACATTTATCTTCTCTAGTTTCTAAACAATTTAATGTCTCTTCTGACCACATTGTCGACAACTTCTACTATAAATATGTAGTCTCAATTTGTGAGAAATCATTCAAAAAACATTTCAGAAATAAACTTCTTCTTTTTTAAGAAAGTTTCTCTCTTTTTCCTTATGAACAATTCGATATTTTAGTGTGTAATATCCAAAAATCAATTCGGTAAATCAAGAGGTTCTTCATCCCTCTTGTGTGACCTTTCACCATCCAAAGATTGTAGTTGTGTTGTATGTAGCCTCAAGCATAGGGTGATACACTCTTTTTTGGAGCTACGTGCAACTACTCTCTAAGGATTCCACCGTCTATTTTGTTTATTTCGTTTTAAGATAGTTCGGGCATTGGAAGTTACCCTGATTCTTGGTGCTACGCGAATTTAGACATAGAGTGTGATCTTGGAAATCATACGATCCAATATAGTATCATTTGGTACAAAAGCACACAAAATTAACTGAAGGGGTAGTCAACACACACCTAAAAATGAAAGGTCATTGGTGAATTCTATGCAAGTCAAGTAAAGAGTTCATTCAACATATTTATTTTCTCTAGTTTCTAAAAAATTTAATGTATCTTCGTACCACAATGTTGCCAAATTCTACTATAAATATGTAGTATACTTTGTAAGAAATCATTCAGTAAATATTTCAGAAGTAAACTTCTTCTTTTCATAAAATTTCTCTCTTGTTCTTTGTGAACAATTCGATCTTTTAGTGTGTAATATCCAAAGATCAATTAAGTAAATCAAGAGATTTTGCAACGCTCTTGTGTGACCATTCACCATCCAAATATTGTAGTTGTGTTGTAAGATAGCCTCGGGTATAGGGAGATACACCCTTTGTTGAAGCTACATGCAACTCTTCTCTAAGCATTCCACCGTCTATTTTGTTTATTTCGTTTTAAGATAGTTCAGGCATTAAGAATTACCCCCATTGCTGCCGCTACAAGAAATTAGACAAGTTTATGACTGTCCAAATTCCTACTTAAACTGTAATCTTGAGAAACATACGATCTGACATTGTATCACTTACATATGTTGTTTTTTTTCCTTTGCTCCCCATGGGGCTTAGCCACTGGTTATGTCGTCTCCACATAAGTGGCTCCTTTCTTTTCTCCTCGTTGTGTTCACCTAAGTGTCAGCTTCTTATATTGATTCAAATGATAAGGCCATGAACCTCCAATTTGCGGGTGACCTTGCGCTTTAGCACGGGGATTCAAAAATGACAGCGTGCAGAGGGTTGAGACTGCTATCCAAGAACACTAAAGGATAATGCTTCATGGCTATCGTCCTTCTCATTGTATGCATCTTAATTGGCTTAGTCTCTCAAGTTTCTCTTGGTGATTTGGGGTCTCTACTAGGACTTTGGTTTGGTGGTTTTACGCGATCTTGCTTGTTTAGTTCACTTACCCATTTGCCTTGTTAATCGTCAATCTTAATCTCAGACAGTGAACATTAAGTATTGGGATACTGGGTGTTGGCTGATCAAAAGCTTGAACAATAAGCTCGGAAATGGTAAGAAGAATTTTGACATAGGATTGCACACCAAACGCAGAACATGTTCAAACAGAGTCTGTCCAAAATCAAATGGAATACAATGTTCTACTTTAAAGACCAATCTTGCACTACTCGAGTTTGGGTAACAAGAGTTCTAAGTAGGTGCTCAGTTATGACAACATATCTTGTACATGGTAGCATTGTCCGTTGTGAAGTGGGATGTCGAAAAGAGAACTCCAAGTTTTGATAGCTCCCCCACTCATAAAGAGTGCAAGCTCATCATCAAAGAGAGCTGGAGACGAGTCTTTCACAGCCTTGGTTGCAACATCAGTAAGCCCATAGATACTATTGATAATGCACCAGAGAAATTATATGTCAATCCTTGAAATAAAACAAAAACATAGTCAGCCTCAGATTTCACCACTGGAAAACTTGCCCAAAACTCCCACAAAATCTCCTTGTCAAACGGTAGTAAACCACTAACCGTAGCAATCAATACAGTCAATTGAATAAATGTTTCAACTTCCCGAGGGATTGTCCCAATACGTACTTCACGTTCTTCGATGAACTGATGTTGGGTGATAGTACATACCTAGAGGTAGTGGCAAGAGGTCATATTCATTGCCCATTAATAAGAACCAATCAAAACATTACTCGTAAATACATTGCGCAATTTTGCACAGAGGTCTAAATGTGTCAGTACATGACAAGAATCCAACTTACAACCGTATATTGTGAACCACATGATGCTAGCCTACACATAATGAACTCTTAGGAGAGACCAATTGTGGTAATTTTCTCACATGTTCACCTTGACTTTGTAGCTCTGTTCTATGTTGGTCCTAAGATTAGATGGATGCTCTTCGCTTCTACTGCTTTGAAGGCGGTGTTTGTTACCGGTCTAGAGGTTTTGCACTTTCTCATACTTTCAATGAAACAACTTCCTTTTAATGAAAAAGAAGGGTTTCATAGACTTTATTGTCTATATTTTTCTTGTCGCTTTTCCTTGCTTCGGCATCTCCCTGGGTTGTCAGAGTTTTATCACTGCAACGTTAAACCGAAACTTATATAGCTTACAATTGTTTTTGTATTAATTTTCATTGTTGTGGTTTGTTTCCATATTTTTATTTCTTTATGACACCAAAAAGATAAATTATGCAATTTATACAATCTAAACATTTCATGTTTAATTAAATTTACACTCTTATATTAAAATAACATAACATCTTTGATAAACAAATGAACAAAATTATCCAACCCCAAGTGACAACCTCGTTCTGTTATAGCTGTCGGGGCATATTTTTTTACACCAAAAACACCATCGTATTAATTGTTTAAAAAAATCTTTTTAAAAAAAAGATCCAATCGAGAACAACCGATAAAGTTACATAGGAAAATAAGTGTTCTCGTGTTCTTGTTTTCTTAGTGAGATAATTTGCACAAACATTGTTACAGAATAATATAACTAATTAGATTTATATCCAATCGCTCGGCTTGTTAAAAAATATTTATAAATTATATAATATTTTTACTAATAAATATAAATTAAATATTTATATAATTTTAACTGTTATTTAAAATTATTTTTAATATTAACTTTTATATATGTAAATTCAAAAAATAAAAATAATTGTGATTTACAAATATAATATTTTTTTTAATTTAATAAAATATATTATTTTTCTAGCCAAATTAATAATAATGGTACATATTATAATTATTCTAATAACTTAAACTCATTTGTATATTTATTTAAAACTTATTGTATTGATGACACATCAGCATGATATTTCTATTAATAACACGTTATAGTGATATTTTTTTATTAAAATATTTTTTAAATAATATATTAGAAATGCTAAATAAACAAAAAATGTTAAAATTATTAAATTGTTGAAAAGTCGACATAAAAAGCACCAAAAGAAAAAGCAATGATTAATTTTTATTATCGTTTACTTTACCGACTTTACTAAGTTGGTAACTTTTCACTATAAATATGTACCTTATACATTTGTATGTACTTCACTTCTTCACTCTTTTCCTTCTTCTCTCTCTAATACAGATAAGGTTAATAAAAATCAGTACAATAATAAAACTTTTACCTCTCTATTATTCCACAACACGTTATCAGCACAATTGCTTATACCATCTAGCTGAGACCTTGAAATAAGGTAAAAAATTTAGGGCTGACGATCTATTTCCCCCTCCAAATTATCGTATAGAACCAAATACCCCTAAAACTAATGTCACGGCTTGTATATCTACACGTTGGAGAAGTGGAAAACATATTTCCCTCTCAATTGAAAGTTCGAAACCAATTTCTCCCGAGGAGTTGGGTTACTTGGTTTACAACCGGAACCGGTGAATATCGAACCAGACCAAAACCCACTCGGATTCCTAAACCAAGATCCGATCCTAAAACCCCACCTGGAATCGAAGAGGAAGATCCAACCGTAAATCCCCAATTCGAAAATCCCCAATTGAAGCTAAAAAAACCCTAAAACAAGAAATGAAGAAAGAAAGGGAAAGGAGACTCGAAAATCCCCAATTGAAGCTGTTGTTTCTTGAATCGAGACTCGAAATCGATTACGATGAGCAATATTTCTGGAGATTTGAGTGGAACATCAAGCGGGTGTCGAAGAGGGAGCTCCTATGGCCTCCCAAAATCATGTTAGTGTGGTGCTAAATCCTAGCCAGAATTTCTAAATCCAAAACCAACCCCAATCGAAGGTACCTGTATGATGAGGGCATCAGATCGTCTGGCCGGCCAGGAGACCAGAATGGGCGACTAGAATGCTTGTCCGAGATAGTCGGGCCATTTGGCGCATCTACGGGCCCAAGCGGTACCACCGGTCCTACGACCAGCTGGGCCGGACCGATCAATATTTCCGGCGGAGAGGCCCAAACCTCCGGCCCAACTGGCGGAGACGTGGATGACACCACCGGCCCAATTGGTGACGCCGCCGGCTCCGGAATCAACCTGGCCGGCTCCGATGACAATTCGGCCAGCTCCTCGCACAGTGTAGCCGATCCAGCCGATTGCACCACCATTTCCACATCGACACAAGGGGACTTAGATCAGCTAAGCTACCATGTTCAAGGCATGAACCTGGATGAAGTCTCTACACCAGTGGTGCCACCAGGAGCAATGACAAGGAGAAGAACAATGGCACTCTTCCACAAGTTCAGTTTGTGGGTAGACAAGCTCCTAGAAAATGATCGACAAGGAGCATTGGGCCAAAAGTACAAAGAAGAGTCCAAAAGCTTCTCAACATTACAAAGAACTCCAGATACTTGGGCTTTAGTGGCAAAAGAGGTCAAAGCCCAACGATTCATAACCCTACTCCAAGTCGAAGACTAGGAGCTAGGCGCGTGCATGCCACAAGGTCGGCCACCTTCCATTTCTTAGCCGATAGGTAAGAATGGTAAGTTTTCAATTATACATTTGTCTTTTCTGTTTTGCAGGGTAGGAATTAGAAGTTTTACATTTTTGAGTCAAGAACAATTTAGGTAAAAGTCCTTTTTCGGTTATTTCCTTTTGTAATTTTTCCTTGTACACTTTTGTAAGTTTTCTATTTTTCTTTCTTTGAGTCGACCCTAGAAGGTCAAGATGCCGAGCATATTAATAAGGCACCTTCAGCATTGTAGTTCGACAACTTTTTGATATTAATAAAAATAGAACTTTCTTCCTACGAGTTTTCTCTCTAGAAACTTGTGCGCTTAGAATCCTAGTCGAGACCAGCCCTCCTAGCTTCTAAGTAGTGATTTATCACGAGGTTCATCACCCCTCATGTGGTTCACTTCACCTCTCCATCCATTACTCACCAGAAAACCCCTATCCAGAAGCGTAAGATCGAGTTTCTCACCTAATCTTCTCCAAGCAGCCCATGCGTGTTACGACCTTGATTCAAAGCTTGTACACTACAAGAAAACATTAACATTTCTGACGGCATTTCTGATGGATATAAAACCGTCGGAATTTTCCAACGATTTTGCGATGGATTCTCGACGGACTACCGAGGGAACAAAAACCATCGAGGATCCGTCGGTAATATCCGACGCTAGCACAGCCGTCTGGAAATCGATGGTAAAACTGACGGTATACCGACGACTTTCTGACGAAGGCGTAATCGTCGGGATATTTTCTTGAAACCGTCGTAAATTACCAACGTATCTCTGGCCGTCGGTAATTTTCCGACAACTTCCCGATGGCATGTGTGTTTTCGCAATCCGTCGGGAATCCGTCAGCAACATTCATCATAAAGCCGTTAGAAATGTCCAACCATGTTGGATTCCATCGGTAATCCGTCGGAATAAGAATAATCTATTAAAATTTTGTGTTTATCCATCGGTGGTAGGAAACCATCGGAAATCCGTGGGGAAATAAAGAAAAAATCTATTCAAAATATGTGATTATCCGGTTGTTGTCGGAAACCGTCGGAAAGGAGAATAATCTGTTTAAAATTCGTAATAATATGTTAAAAATTCATGATAATATCTAATTTTCACTATAAATAAGCTATGATCTTTCACAATTTCAACAGAACAAAAAATTTTAAGAAAATGTGTTCTTCCGGTTCTTATGAGTATTTTCGATCGTGGATGGATAAACCTCGATATGATTCAACAACGGGGGAATGGATGATGAATTTGCGCAAGGTGTTGAAGAGTTCATGGCATTTACATCAAAGAATAGCATGACATCGGAATACGGTAAAATGTATTGTCCATGTATTAAATGTCAAAATCATAGATTAATATCTGTTAGAGAAGTACGTAATCATTTGTATAGAAATGGATTTATGTCGGATTACAAAATTTGGTATTCACATGGAGAAGCTGATGTAACGATGCAATATTATGGTAGTACTTCAAAAAGGATAGATAGTACTAATGTTAGGGTAGAGGAACCGGCATCAGAAGTTGATATAAACGGAGGTACTGTTCAGATGGTGAATGATGCATTTTGTGAACAAAGAGAATCGTACATTGAAGATATTAGCAGAATAGAGGAACCTAATTTGGAAGCCCGGAAATTTTTTGATATGTTAGATGCATCCAAGCAGCCTTTGTATAAAGGATGTAGAGATGGATTATCGCCTTTATCTGCTGCAAGCAGGTTGATGACGATAAAGACGGATTTCAACTTGCCTGAAGATTGTGTGAATGCGATAGCTGATTTTGTTAGAGATATATTACCTGAAGATAATATTGCACCTGCTTCATATTACGAGGTTCAAAAACTTGTATCTGGTCTTGGATTGCCATATCAGATGATCAATGTATGTATTGACAACTGCATGATCTATTGGAGAAATGATGAAAACCGCATGAAGTGCCGATTTTGTCACAAACCTCGATTTCAAGAGACAAGCGGTAGAGTACCTATTCCGCATAAATGGATGTGGTATTTGCCATTAACAGAGAGGTTAAAGAGGTTATATCAATCTGAACACACGGCAAAACCTAAGAGATACATGCAGAACATAATTCGAATGGAGAAATTGTGCATCCCTCGGATGCAGAAGCATGGAAACATTTTCAACAGGTTTATCCTAGTTTTGCATATGAGCATAGAAACGTATACCTCGGGTTATCTACAGATGGATTCAACCCTTTTGGGAAGCATGGGAGGCAATACTCGTTGTGGCCAGTTATCGTTACACTTTAGAATTTGCCTCCTTCTTTGTGCATGAAACGAGAGTTTTTATTTCTAACAATTCTCGTCCCCAGCCCAGAGCATCCTAAGCGATCGCTTGATATTTTCTTGCAGCCACTAATTCATGAGTTAAAAATATTATGGGAAAATGGTGTCGAAGCATTCGATGTTTCCAACCAACATAACTTCTTGATGCGAGCAGTACTTATGTGGACGATAAGTGATTTTTCAACATATGGTATGTTATCAGGATGGTCGACGCATGGAAGATTAGCATGCCCATATTGTCAAGATAATACTGATGCGTTCCAACTGAAACACGGACGAAAGACTAGTTGGTTCGATTGTCATCGTCGATTTCTACCACAAGATCATCCATATCGCCGGAGCACGACATTGTTTAGGAAAAACAAAAAAATTTTGATGCTCCACCTCCTATTCTTGACGGGAATTATATGTTGACTCAACTTAGAGATTTTGGTGCTGAGAGAACGGCTTCTTGTGGAGGTAACGGACATTACCCTGTTGATGGTTGTGGCGAATACCATAATTGGCACAAGAAGAGCATTTTTTTGGATTTACCATATTGGAAGGACCATTTGTTGCGCCATAATCTAGATGTTATGCACATTGAGAAGAATTTTTTCGACAACATAATGAATACCGTTCTAAATGTACAAGGAAAAATAAAAGATAATTTGAAAGCTAGATTGGATTTACCGGATATTTGTTCCCGGAAGGAACTACATGTAATGTCAAATAGAAAATCATTGTGTCCCGCATTCCGGTTGGATGCGCATGCAAAAGATGAATTCTTTGACTGGATTAAGCATAGTGTCGAATTTCCATATTGATACGCATCTAATCTTCGTAATTGTGTCGATACTATTGAAGGTAAATATTCAGGGATGAAAAGTCATGATTGTTATGTTGTCATGCAAAGACTATTCCCATTTGCCTTTAGTGATCTGCTGCCTAAAAACGTCGACGGAGCAATTGTAGGTACGACGTTTACATTATTTTATATATAACTAATCATAATTATGTATATTATATGATATTTAAATATTTTTTATGTAGGGATTGGTGCTTTTTTCGAGATTTATGTACAAGATCACTTAATGCAGACGATATCTAAAATTTGGAGGAAACAATACCGGTTCTCATTTGTAACCTTGAGAAAATATATCCACCAGCATTTTTTGATGTTATGGAGAATCTTCCTATTCACCTCCCTATAGAAGCAGTGCTTGGAGGACCTATTCAGTACCGATTGATGTATCCTTTTGACAGATATATGTTTTAGCTAAAGAAAAAAGTTAAAAATCTTGCCAAGGTTGAAGGTTCAATCGTCGCACAAAGTATTAATGAAGAAACATCTAATTTTGCCAGCTACTATTTTCCATCGCAAGTGCAAACAAAAAATAAATGACATGCACGACATGATGATGGAGGAGAAAAACCAAGTTATACAGTGTATGTGCCAGAAATATTTGCACAAATTGGACGTTTAAGTGGAAAAAAGAAGACGCGACCGCCTATCAGAGGAGGAACACAATCACTTGCATTTGTATATTTTGACAAATTACGATGACGTTTTGGAATATGAAAGGTACATTCAATTAATTTTTTTTTAGTTATTATTATAATTTATTGTTAATTATTTTTTTATAATTAACAGGATATACATGAAACAAATATGTGTTCATTATTCATATTACAGTGAGAATGAGTTGGTCGAACTTAAAAAAAGCGAATTTGTAAGATGGTTGCATTTTTATGTTAGTGTTACCACAATTATGTAAATTTCAATAATAGTTTCCTATTTATATATATATATATATTTATAATTGACTACATTCAATTATTTTGTAAGTTACTATAGGTCCTTATAGGGGGATAACGTTTTCCACGTGGTTAGTTGAGTTGGTGAGTGGTCCTACATTTACTGCAAAATCTTATCCAATATATTGCACTCGTGGATATGCTTTTAAGAGTCATCGCGAAGGAAACTCACAAACAACTTGTAATTATGGTGTATCATCTCAATCGGGAAAAATTGTATACAACGGTGTTTTTCGTAAAATATTAGAAGTTCACTATCCAGGAATGATTGATTTGAGGTGTATTATGTTCTATTGTGACTGGTATGACCCTGTCATGGGTCAACGTAAAGACGAATTTGGTGTTACATCTATCCACTCTCGTAAGCGACATCGAAAATATGACCCTTTTATACTTGCATCACAAGCGGACCAGGTTTGTTACATTCGATATCCTTGTGTGAGTAACAAGCAAGATCCTTAGATTACAGTGACCTCATACATCCTAGAGGAGTGGTATGTGGTATTATTGAACAAGAGCCTATGCAACAAAGCACAATTGGTAACTTAGGTTCAATAGACGCTTCTCTTGAAGTTAACCTTGTTGTTGATGACACCACGAACGCAAATTACAACGTGTATCAAGATTCAGAAGAAGAGATTGGCGAGTTTGACGACCAAAATTCAGTTAATTCGGAATGTTCATCAGATTCAGATTAAATTTGTAAATTCAGATTAAAATTCAGATTTAATAATTTTTTCCATAATATAATTATATATAAATTATATTTAATAAATCCATAATATAATTATATATAAATTATATTTAATAATTTTTCCATGTTTTATATAACCGACGGATTTCCGATGGCATTGGTGAATCCGTCGGAAATCCGTCAGAACAATCAAAAAAATTTTAATAATAAAAAAATATTTATTCAAAATTTTGATTTACCGACAGAGTTCCGACGGCTTTTGTATCTCCGTCGGAATGCCGTCGGAAAATCGGTAATGGCAACGTGTGCATACTATTTGTCAAACATGCACGGTGTTTAAGAAGTCCAACGACGAACCGACGGATTTCCGACGGAGTTACCAAAGCCGTGGGAACTTCGTCGGTAAAACAAAATTTTATGCGGAAACATACTTTCCAACACGGTATTTTGCAAAAATATTTATTAGATTTCTGATGGATTTCCGACAGCATAGTCCGTCGAAAATATCTAATATAACCTACGGCCGTTTCTCCTTCTTCTCTCTCGCGTTTCTTTCTTTTCTTCTCAGCCTCTTCGTCTCCTCGCCGGAGATCACCGATTCTTGCCGGAAATCGCCTTCGTACGTCGCCAGAAATCACCTTGAATCATGTAAGTTTGTAATTTTATAAATAGAGAAGCCTCTTGATTTGTGCTTTCGTAACTGAATTTTTATGTAACATGATTTTCTTAAAACCATACAAAGATTATATGATTTTGACTGCGATTGTTCGATTTTTTACCCTTCACGACAAGCCGTGAAACATGAGATTAAAGGATAATAATAGAAGTACTAATTACGCAGAGTAGCAAGAATGCACACAATCTAGATTTATAACTGTATTATCTAAATTTTGGATCCCAAAACTAGGACTGTACAAAATATTTGTTAGATCCGTTTCGAAGGAATCCACATATAGTTAATATTTTATAAAATTGTGTAATTGTTATTTTTATATATAAATTTTGTTAACTTATGCTCAGAAAACTAATTATTATAAATATAAAAGTTTAATCTTTTGAAAATATACTTGTTTACTATTACAATAACCATTTTATTATTAAAATTTGATTTTCTATATTTTAAAATTTTTATAATAATTTAAATAATTTATAAAACGCATCAGATATCGGATACAATATCCAAAGTTTAACGGCTATCATAAGCATAGTCTTGTGTTCATAGAAGAGAGAAAACATGTACTTAGTTACGAGGCAGATGCGGAATAAAGAAATTTTGACGGAGACCAAACGAAACACATCATATATACTATGGATTGGTGTCTATACGGATCACTTATACGGATCAGTTATAATATGAAAAAGTGTTTTTGTGATAAATCGTATATCGTACTATATTAAAAATTATATGTCGTATCAAGATTACCAAAGACGTGGTGAGTCGTCTATTCCGACTCTCATACCAACTCAAGTTCCAGAATGTGCAAATGATTCTTTCCGACCAATGACAATTGAAGAATTGGTTCAGCAGTCTGGTCATGAACTTGTTACTATTCTTGATCCGAGGCGTCAAGGAAATTCGACATGGTAAATTAATTTTTTATAATTATATTTAAAATAATTATTTTAACGATATTCTATAATTATTATTTAAAATAATTATTATAACGCTATTCTAATAAAAATTCGTAAGTTTAGTATTTCAAACAACGGAATAAGCAAATCTATATTAAAGATACTTCATTCTCTTTTGAACAAACCATATGCCAAATTTAGAGATATTCCGTACGAAGAACGTCAGATTTGGTTCAGAACGTTTACGGTACGTTATTTAAATTTTAGATAATTATTTTAAATAGTTTTTAATAATATTTTTAGTAATATATAAGTAAATTTCACAGCAAAAATTTACATGGGATCCCATGAACACAAAATTGGTGGAAGAAGCTTTCGAAAAATAGGTTGCAGTACAATTTTTCCGCCACATGAACGAGTGGAAACAAAAATGGAAAAAGAGAAAAGATAAACCATGAGGGTTGAATGAGTCGGTTTGAAAGACTTTATTCGTTATTGAGAATCTTCTAACACTGAGGTCATCTCGAGAACTAATTTGGGAAACCGGAAGAGCGACCGAGGAGGCAAAGACATTTATATTCACAATGCCGGATCGACTAGTTTTCTGAGACGAGCCGATCAATTGGTAAATGAATTATTATATTAATTATATTTATTATTATTTTAAAATTTTAAAATTATTAATTTAGAATTTGTTTACTTTTAGGCACAAGAAATTGAAGCCCCTCTAGATCACTTGCAACTTCTCGAGACCGTCCACACGAACAAAAAGATTGGTCGTATTCAAGATGGTCTCATTAATGAGATCATCAAAAAAGTAAAAAATAAAAAAGTGATATTTTAACCCAACAGTCTCAAATTGGTTCTTTATCTTCGGTCGCCGAATTGACTTGTTCTGAGATTAACCGTCTCGTTCTTGATGTAAGTTTCATTTTTTTAATATTATAATAATTTTCATTAAATTTTGTAATAATATTTTTTTATTTTTACAGGAAGTACCATTTTCTAAAGGTCGTCATCCAGGACTCGGCAGAGTTGCAGATACCGGTGGCGCAACATCTGTAGCTAGAAACGAGGAGAATAAATAGCTAAAAGAAGAAATGGCGGCTATGAAAATAGAGATGAATAATCTCAAAAACTTTGTATAAATGATAAGAAATAAATTGTCTCATGATTTTTTTTCTCATCCTTCTCCTCCTGCCCCTCCATTGTAATTTGTATTTTAAAACAAATGATTAATATTATATTTATAATTAGAATATTATTTTTATTAATTGTATGATTATTTTTTTAAAATATTTAAAAATATTAATTTAATTTAATAAAATAAACTTTAATTTATTTTTTAATATTTATATTTTAAAAATATTTAATTCAATATTTTTAAAATATAAATATTAAAAAAAAATTATTTTTTTCAATTAATTGGTTTTTTCCGACGGATTTTGTCGTTGGAAATTTCTGACGGACCATTCCGTCGGAAACTTATCGCCTAACTTCCGACGGTTATAAGCCATCGGGAAGTATCATCGGACCAAATTTCCGATGGCAACAGTCATTGAAAAGCATCCCTTGATAATTTGTCGGTAATTCCTGATGGAGTTTTCATTGAAAATCCGTCGGATATTTCCGACGACTAGAACCATCGAAGATCAGTTGGTATTTTCCGACGACTGGGACCATCGAAGATCTCTCGGTAGTTTCCGACGGACATCTTGCATCGCACATACGTCGGAAATTCCCGATAAATTCCCGACAGAAATAGTCCCGACGGACGATATTCGTCGAAAATTAGATGGGAATCTGTATTACCGACGTATTTCCGACGAGTATGGCCGTTGGGAATGTGCAGTATTCTTGTAGTGGTATCATTTTAGTGTGTGTTTGCTGCTTCGAACAAGGTATGGTGGTTGTTCTTTGTTTTTTCTCTTTGCTGTTCGAACAAGGTATGATGTCATCCATTTCGGGAAGATCTTCTCCATCACCATGCACCATTAACGCTATTTCTACTACTTTGAAGCCTTCTCGCGACGTCGGTTGTCTTCCTCGAAGCCAATTTCAGCTTTTTAGGATTAGGGTTCGTCGTGGGTGCTGTTTTGGGGATTAATTGTAAAATAATTTTTATAAAACTAATGTTTAACGCATTGTTTTATTATGTGTATAGTTATAATGTTAAATTTGACAAAATTCGAGATTGATGCCCTTGATATATCTGTAAAAAATTACATGACATGGACAGTAGATGTAAAAATGCATTTAAAACCAAAAGAGCTTCTTGGTACAATCGATAGTTAGAAACAACATCCAATGAGAAAAAGACAAAAGCCATGATATTTTTATGCCACCATATCCATGATGGTTTAAAAGATGAATATATCACAAAAGAAGATCCTACAGGTCTTTGGCAATCACTCAAATATAGGTTTGATCACCAAAAATATGTGATATTACCAAAAGCCAAACATGAGTGGTTAAATCTCCGATTTTAGGATTACAAAAATGTTAGTGAATATAATTCCGGAATCACATCTAAGATGATATCGTGTGGAGAAAAAGTAAATGATTATGATGATCGAAAAAACTCTTCAAACATTTCATCCTGAAAATGTAATCCTGCAACAACAATATCGAACAAATGGATATACTCGTTATTCGGAGTTAATGAAAATTCTCCTTGTTTCTGAACAAAATAATGAGTTTGTGATGATGAACCATTAATCTCATCCCACTGGATCAATTCTATTCCCAGAAGTGAATGTTGCATCATCCATTAACAATAATTGGCAAGAACATTGACGTTTTCGAGGCCATGGTCGTGGTTGTGGACGTGGACGAGAAGGTGGACGTGGACGAGGAAAAGAAAGAGGATTTCGTCCCAATGAGATCAAATTTGAGAAAAAGAATAAAGTCTACGAAAATAAAGTTGGTCGCATACCTGTTGTACGCCAACACATGCAATATGAAAATGTCTGTTACAAATGTGACATGAAAGAATATTGGTCTCGTACCTGTCGTACACCAGAATATTTGGCTGATGTGTATCAAGAATCACAAAAAAAAGAAAGAAAAGAAAATGAAACTAACTTCATCTCGGATAAACCCCGAACCTTCTTTCGATGGAAATACATATCTCGATGTTGCTGATTTTGTAGTTGATTCCGAGAATACCAAAGAACAAGATGATTAAGTTTAATGTTATATATATAATTGTATTTAGTTTTCTTATGAATAAAAACAAAACTTAATGTTTTTAAAGAAATATATGTAAGTTTGAACTTTAATAATTTGATGTAAAATAAGTTTTGTTATAATATAAGTTTAACATTTATTAATACATCTTATATCAATATTTGTTTTTTTCAGAAAATATATCATTTTGAGAATGAGAATTAAGATATATGTCTACGAGACAGTGCTACAACATACATAATACTTAAATATATAAAAAAAAAAATTCCTATCTCAACAATATATTCCGCCGGAAGCATGAATACAATATCGGGTAATGCAAATATTATCATAGACTCTAGAAGAGCCATTTTTTCAATGCCAAAGGGAACAAAATTTGAAATAAATGATGCTTTATATTTCTCCGAGTCTCATAGAAACTTATTAAATTTCAAATACATCCGTACAAATGGATATCATATAGAGACAATGAGAAAAAATAACATAATGAATATCTTTGCATTACATTGGAAAAGAAACAAATATTGGAAAAATTATCAATGATATCCTCTGGATTATATTATACAAAAATAAATATGATTGAATTGTATATTACGGTAAATCATAAGTTTACTAGTACATTCAAAGTCTGGCATGAAAGACTAGGACATCCTAGATCAGTTATGATGAGAAAAATTATGCAAAATTCTAATGACCAGTCATTGAAAAACTAAAAGATTTTTCAATCATGCGAGACCATTAATTTTGTGGAAAAATCTCCCAGTTTTAGTATGGGGTCATGCTATATTGCATACAATAGCATTGGTCCAGATACGACTAAGTGCATATCATGAATATTCTCCATTACAATTGACATTTGGCCAGAAACTCGATGTATCTCATCTCCGAATTTTTAGGTGTACGGTTTATGTTCCTATAGGCCCACCACAAAGAACAAATATAAGGCCAAAAAAAGATTAGGGATATATATCGGATTTATGTCATCAAGTATTATTCGATATCTTGAACCCCGAATTGGTGACATGTTTACGACACGATTTGCTGATTATCATTTTAAAAAAGATGGGTTTCCTACGTTAGGGGAAGGAATTAAACAAGTGCAAGAAGATAGTAAATGGTGTACTCCATCTTTGTTATATCTTGATCTTCCCACAAAATAACGTGAAATAGAAGTTCAGAAAATTGTATATTTGCAAAATATTGCAAATCAGTTGTCAGATTCATTCACATATACAAAAAGAGTGACGAAATCATATATACCCGCTGTGAATGCCCCATCAAGAATTAATATTCCTGTAGAACATGTTGATGGCGATAAAATAAATGAACCTATAGTTCAGTTAAAAAGGGCCAGACTGATAGGCTCAAAAGATAAAAAATTCCGTAAGAAAAAGTATATGGGAGAACAAAATGAAAAGGTTCATGAAGAACACCACAAAGAATGTCACGAAAATATTTGTGAAAAGATTATAAAAGAATCAATTCAAAAGGAATGTCCGGAAGACATATACAAACAGGTTTTCGAAAACCGCAAGAAGAAAGTTCGTCTAGAAGACGAATGCGATAAAGAAAAATATGAGATTTCCATTAACTATACCCAAACTAAAAAATTATGGATTATAAATGAAATAGAATATATTGATGGAATATTCTCTTTTTTGTATCCAAAAAAATTAAAAATGAAAATGATGACATAGATCCAATGTCTGTAACAGAATGTCAAAAAAGACCTCATTGGGGAAAATGACAAATAACCATGAGAAATAAATTATTCTTTTTACAAAATATAAATGAGTTCGGACACATTGTCATTACACCTGAAGTTATAGTGCTAGTTGGGTGTAAGTGAGTTTTTGTAAGAAAAAGAAATAAAAAAACGAGGTCACGAGGTATAAAGCCCGTCTTGTAGCACAAAGATTTTCTAAAAGGCCAAAAATAGACTATGCAAAACATATTCTCCAGTCATGAATGCAATTACATTCAAACATTTAATGAGTTTATCATTATCCAAAAGGTTAGAAATGCACCTTATGGATGTCATGACTACATACGTATATGGAACCCTTGATCGTGATATATACATGAGAATCCCATAAGGATTCAAGATCCTAGAAGGATCAAAGATCTCTAAAGGATCCAAAGAACTATATTCGATCAAATTACAACGATCAATATATCTGGACGCATGTGATATAATCGTTTAAGTGAATATTTGTTGAAAAAGAGATATATTAACAATGCGATATGCCCTTGCATATTTATAAAAAAATTTCCAAAAAGTTTTGTGATCATTGTTGTATATATAAATGACCTGAATATAATTGGAACTTACAAAGAAATTAATGATGCAAGAATCTATATGAGAGAAGAATTTGAAATTGTAGATCTTGGAAAGACAAAATTTTGTCTAGGACTCCAAATTGAGCATTTCCAAGAT
Organism: Pugionium dolabratum; assembly: GCA_018901945.1. NCBI lineage: Eukaryota > Viridiplantae > Streptophyta > Magnoliopsida > Brassicales > Brassicaceae > Pugionium > Pugionium dolabratum. The sequence continues at coordinate 169,246 of JAEVFF010000638.1, forward strand.
GAGATATTTGTACATCAATCCAATTATATAAAAACGATATTAAAACGATTTAGTATGGATAAAGCGAATCCTTTGAATACTCCAATGGTTAATTCATCGCTTGATATAAACAAAGATCTATTTCGAACTTGTGAAGATAGCGTAGACATATTAGGTCCTTAAGTACCTTATATAAGTGGTATCGGTAGACTTATGTATCTCGTAAATTGTACTCGACTAGATATAATATTTTCTACAAATTTACTTGCGAGATATAGTTCATCACCTACACGCAAAAATTAGAATGGAATAAAATATATTTTTCGTTATCTCCAAGGTACAATTGAATCGGAATTATTTTATTCTATAAACCCCGATTTTGGTCTAGTTAGTTTTGTAAATGTTAGATATTTATCGGATTCACACAAAACTCGATCCCAAACGGTTATGTTTTCACAATTGGTGGAACTACAATCTCGTGACTGTCTGAAAAACAAATTTTGGTTGCCACATCTTCAAACTATATATAAATTATTGTCTTTCATGAAGCATGTATAGAGTGTGTATGACTCAGATCTATGACTCAATATATAGAAAGAGCAAGTGAATTAATTAACAATAAAGAGCCAACAAAATTATTCAAAAATAATGTTGTGTGTGTCACTCAAATCAAACAAGGTTATATCAAGAGTGACTGGACAAAACATATTCTTCCGAGATTCTTCTCCTATATCTAAGAACTAGAGAAAAATCAAGAACTTGACATCGAGTATATTCGTTCAAGCGATAATGGAGTTTGTTCACTAAGACGATTTCTACAACAATATTCAAAAAACATGTTTAGAATATTGTAATGTGTCATTTACAAGATCCATGAAAAAATTATATCCAGCTTCTTGAGACAAAGATTACGTATCTGTAATTTTTTTCCCTTATCATGATTTTTATCCCATTGGATTTTTATATAAGAAGATTTTTAACGATGCAGTACATAATACTTCAATAATAATAAATAATCAATATAGAGTGTTGAAAAATTAACAAAATAACCAGAAAAAAAAAAGAAGCAGCAAAAGAAAATAAGCAATGATTATTTTTATTATCGTTTACGTTTACTAAAGTCGATAATTTTTTACTATAAATACGTGTTATGCATTTGTATATAATTCACTTATCTTCTATTTTCTTTCTTCTCTCTAATATACAGAATATTAATAAAAATCAATATAATAATAAAAATTTATCTTTCTATTATTCCACAACAAAAATCTGTTAGTTCCGCTGCAAACATAGGCCAATCTGATGGATTATTGATCATCAATATCAAAACAATGCAATCCGAGACAAATTTAATACTAACAATGAAATCATGGACTTCATATTCCAAAGGAGATATTCAAGTTCTGCGTAAAAAAGCAACAACTGCGAGATGATCATTTCAAACCTAAGTGAATTGGTTTGTTATGTGCTATTATTATCCAATCGTGTCCGCTGAAAGAATCCAATTCGTACCATAAACCGTTAAATTGACATGTCATTGGTCATGAAATAACCATTGCAAAAAAATCTGTGATACCATCTTCCTTTCGCTTTCGCGAAACTCCATGCCGCAGCCACCTCTTGTTGGGGCATGTTTTATGGGCCCAAACGCTGAAGCAAAACATATTCTCGAAAAGCATTCCGATTTCAATAATATTCCGAAATTGCCATTACTGCCTCCTCTTCCTCAGAAGAATCTCCGACTAAAACCCTCATTATCTACTGCGAAGTTGTTTTTTCAGAGGAAATGGTTTCTTCCCTTTTACTTCAGCCTTCTTTCTCTTGTTCGGTTTCTAGCGTTCTCTCCGTAGAACTTAGACCTCGTATCCTTAGTCCTCTGTTTTTCGCCGGAAATCATGAACACGTTACTCCCGGCTCACTTCGAATCGGACATGGTAAGGCTTTCAATTTTTCAAATCCCAGAAACAGTGTTGAAATAAAGAAGCTTTGTTGATTATGATACGATTACGACTTAGTCGTAGTTTGATTTTTTTTGTTATGTCTAAATCAATAGCTGTTTTTTTATCATCAATTTCGTATAAAAATCTCTCACATTCTTTATATTACCTTCTCTTAGAGACCAAACTATGTTATTGGGAAAATTTGATAACTTTACTTCATGTTCTTTCATTATCAGATGGTTCGTTCTTTTTATTGGTCTGTAATTGTCTTATAACAGTGAAATTCTCAGATTGTTGCCTCAATTTCAACCGTGAAACACCTCGGAGATTCGCTATCTTTGCTGTTGTAAATGATAAAAGTGTTGTACCTAGAGAGAACAAAGAAGGAACAGATTCTGAACATGTAGATAACCAGAAAATGATCAAAGTTTGTGATAAGCTCATTGAAGTTTTCATGGTTGACAAGCCCTCACCATCTGATTGGAGAAGACTGTTAGCTTTCAGCAAGGAATGGGAAAATATTCGACCTCATTTCTACAAAAGGTGTCAAGAACGAGCAGATTCTGAGGATAACCCTGAGATGAAGCACAAGGTTCATCGGCTTTCAAGAAAGCTCAAGGAGGTGTGAAAATTTTGAAATTCATATGGGGATTATTCATGTTGCCCTTTCTTTATGTAACCTGAAAATCGGTTTTACTAAGCTACCTATGTGATTTAACCAGGTCGACGAAGATGTTCAAAGGCATAATGAGCTTCTGAATGTCATCAAGAGGACATCCCCTGCTGATATTGGTGAACTTGTCGCCAGGCGACGTAAAGATTTCACAAATGAGTTTTTCGCTCATTTGCATACTGTTGCAGAATCCAACTATGACAATCCGGATGAGCAAAATGGTAACTTTTATCGAAACCCTTCGCCTAATCCTGAAGGGACAATAAAATACTAATATTGTTCAATAATAATTCTTTTTTGGCAAGCTCTTGCAACACTCGGGAAGTTGGCTATCGCGGCTGTACAAGCCTATGACACTTCAACAGAAAGCATCGACGCACTAAATGCTGCAGAATTGAAGCTACAAGACATAATAAACTCCCCTTCTCTTGATGCGGCGTGCAGAAAGATTGACAATTTGGCTGAGAAGAATCAACTTGATTCCGCGTTGGTTCTTATGATCACAAAAGCTTGGTCTGCTGCAAAGGAATCCAACATGATGAAAGATGAGGTACTAAATCTCTTAAAAAACCTTAACTTTTCCTTTTAACCAATAAATATAGAGATATTTTGTCAAAGAGATGGAATTAGTATCTTGGATGAACATTTTCTTTGCATAGCATTGGAATCATACAACCTAGGAATCTACTTAGGTCATGTTCGTTTGTCTCTTGTGGCTACGGCAGCGACAGATTGTTGTTCGTTTATCTGTCGCATCTAGCAGTGGCAAATGCAGCGGTCAGACTCTTTGTTTTGCGTCGCAATTTTTTCGACCGGTGATTAAAACAACGGTGCGATTAAAAATCTGCGATCAATCACAACCGCAACCATCAACGGCAGACAAACGAACAACATATACCGTAGCCGTTGCCGCAATGTTGACCGCAGCCGCTACTGTCTGGGGCTACCAAACGAACAATACTTTACCCCCACCACATAATTTCATTGATCGATCCCATCTTGATTGTTCACAGGTAAAAGACATATTGTATCATTTGTACGTTACAGCAAGAGGGAATCTGCAGAGGCTTATGCCCAAAGAGGTGAGAATACTCAAGTATCTACTATCGATAGAGGATCCGGAGGAACAGATGAGTGCTTTAAAAGACGCTTTTACCCCAGGGGAGGAGCTCGAAGGGACTGATATAGACTACTTATACACGTAAGGACGAGGAAACTAATTCCGGTTTTACATATATATACATGTATCTCTAGATATGGAATCTCAGGTTGTGGGTACAATGGAAACTGTTTAGGACGCCTGAACATTTGCAGAGCTTGATAAAGACGGTGTTAGAGGCATACCATTTCAGCAAAGAAGGGAGTTTAGTGAAGGAAGCTAAGGACCTTATGCATCCTGAGCTCATCGCCAAAATGGAACAACTCAAAAAGCTTGTTGAAAAGAAGTATATGTGACTAAGATTTTAGAGATCCTAAGTTCTCTTTTAATTTTCCTATGTATGTATTGTCTGTGTTGTACATGGTATTTGTCATTTCTTCATGTTCACACCTATATTTGATATACCAACTAAAGACTACAAGACTCATGATTTAGAAATCCTAAGTTTTTTTTTTTTTATGTTTGTGTTGGACATGTTATTTGATATACCAACTTAAGACTAGAGTGAGGAATGGAATTAAGGAAAATAGAAAATAGCATATTTTGCGTTATTTTGGGATGGAAGGTTCTCTCTTTAATTGTTTAAAAGGTTTAAATCATTACCAAAATCAAAAAGCGCCCGTGGCCTAATGGATAAGGCGTTTGACTTCTAATCAAACGATTGTGGGTTCGAGTCCCACCGGGCGTGTATTTTTTGGACCAATTTTTTCTAATCAAACGATTGTGGGTTCGAATCCCACCCCACCAGGCGTGTATCTTTTGGGCCAGTTGTTTAAAAAAAGTTTGATTCCTTTTCTATTACATCCAAATTCAATATAATATTAGTAAATAATGTTATGGTGAGTTTTTTTTAGTTTACTTTTTTTCACTGCACAATTTGTGCAAGTAACCATGTTTCCACACAAATTTATAGATTCTTTGGTAGAATACACTAACCCTGTTTTTCTACCGTAGATCACATACACTTTGTAAATGTTTACAATTTCAGCAAAACCGCAAAATTTTAACGATTCAACATTAAATCAGATTAAAATATGATTGATTTCGAAAATCTGATCTTCATTTCGGAATTAGCCTAAATCAACGTTAAATTAAAAAACCATACATGTGAATAGATGGAATACCTGATTTCTGTCATCAAAATTGAATTGAGACCGAAAATTAGGATTCATATGCACAAGAAAGAAAGAATCCAGAGGAGAAACGACGATATGGGCAAATCTTTTGTTAGTTTCAAATGGAGTGTGAGGTGTGCCAACAAGATGGTGCGTAGAAGCAATTGTGATATTAATGTCGAAGACAAACTTGAATCCATTTTGATGTGGTATTGCAATGGATGATAATGTACAAAAAGAAGACCACGTCTTCAAGTGGGTTGATGAAGTTCTATTTGAGGAGTTTAACATTTTTAGCAATACATAATCCAGGTGTTTCTACTATGTGTAACTTTGTTCTTTGTTTTCTTCGAATGAGATTCATGTTTCCCCTTAATTTTGTGATTTTTTTCTTCTTTTGCTTTTTGTTTTTCTTTCTTTTATTTTTTGTTTAATTTCTTTTGTTTTTTTCTATCTGGTAGAACTGGCTCGAAAGAAGCAGTAACTACCGCTGTATTGGCTCACAGCCAAAACTTTGGGCTCCTTATAGAAATAATGGTTGTAACATATGTATCTCACCATAGTGATATAAACTCATCAATATCCAAACCCAAATCAATTATAGTTCACAAGAACCCAGTGATTTCCTACTTGCAATATGAACAAGTTTGTCTCATAACATTTACTGCATATGAGTTACCAAAAAAGACAAATTCGCACAACCCATGAATTCCTTGAAATGTAGTACAGTTTGTAGCATCCACTTTATGTAGTTCCAAAATATAAGTAACATATGGTGAAAACTTACTTTGATGTGCATTTGCTTTCTTGTTTCTTTTTCAGATATGGATCATTACTTGTTTCTGTATGGTCTCTAACATCAGCACCAACGCCTTAGCTCTAGCTTTAATTATGGCAGCGTTAAACAACTTAGTGAAACTGGAAGAAGTAAAATTTTTTTTATACCAAGTATTTCTTTGTATGGCTGTTAAACTTTGAAACATTGAAAAATCTTTAGACTGTTTTATCATATTGATCACAATAGATCATATCAGTAACCTAACACTATCATACGAGAAAATGTAAAGTTAAATTCTATACCTTTTAAATATAAGCATATGTGGTATAACCAATGTATTATTTGTTATTCTCAATCTTTAAACTATCTACCAATAAAACAATTAAAAATTACACTTAATGAATTATAAATACAAAAAACTCATTCATAAATGCAGTGATTGACGTTTTCTGGCAATCTCCGATCAACAAAACCTATTGGGATTTCTTTGGCCATCACAATCGTGAAAACTTGTGGAATTCGAACAATGTGAAACTGAAATGAATTCGCCGGAAATCAACTGGGAAACTTTCTTTGGTGATTCTCCAGCGAACATAATTTCTTTGGGCTTTTTACAATGTAGCTGATTTTCCAGTGAACCAACACGTGAAAATCACAATCTATAAATAACTTTGCAAAATTAAATGGAAAATGCCTGAAAAAAATCAAGTTGAACCTCCTTGGTAATCGAGTTCAACTGAAATAGATGTGAATTTTGATTTAGCTATTCAATCAAGTTTATCAAATGAATTAGACTGAGTGAATAATTGTTTATTTATGTTTAAATACGCTATAATATGTTGTTTTTGCAGGTGTAGAGTAATATAAAATGAAAAATTAATGTGAAGAATAATCATCTTCTAGAGAATATTGTAGAAATAATGCAACACCCTTTAAATATTAGTGGTAAACTAAGATACTTTTGCACACGAACTGAAAAGTTAAAACAGACACACTAAGTAGTATAAAAATGTTTTTATGTATGTATGTAAAAGATCTGCCAAATTAGTAAATTAGAAAGGATATAGTAAAGTTAAAAACAAGTTAGCAGATTTTAAGAAAAATGTAAACTTTTAGTGGCTTGTTGAAATGTGTTCGATCCTTATTGTTGAATATTGCAAGAAACAAACTCTAACTCATATGCTTAATTTGTTTAAACATAAGCTTCACAAACTTGTAGGATTTGAGAAGACTATAGTTTTGAGATTGACACATTATATGATATGCCTTCTCACACCAGTCAGTAGCGGCGGATCTATAATGTTAGGCTCCAAGTATTTGTGTTTTTTTCTAACAATATTATGTTGTGTAATAAATAATATGCACTTATGTAACGGAATTTCGAAGGAATCTCCGTAAATCCTAAGAACAAGTAAATCTGATCTTGGTTAAAACCCACAATTCTCCATTTTTTTCTTTAATTTCATCTGGCCTGTGCAATTTCCGACGGCCCAATTCTATACGTTCAATTTTCCATTTCGACTCCATTTTCTCCTTTGCTTCATTCAAAGTTCTTGGTTTTGTTTTCTTTCTTTCTCCCACAGATTCTCTCTCCCGAGCCTTCTTCTTCCATGCTGTGCCACTTTCTGGTTTTGTCCTTCTCGGCTTCTCCCGTGAATCCTCTGTTTTCTCTTTTGCGGTTTTCTCTGTTGCGTACAAGCTCGAAGCTTCTTTCCCAAAGCTCTTTTGTTTTCGGCGCCATTTCCGTACTCCTTCCGAGATTTTCATTGTTCCGGTTCTGGTCCTTTGTTTCGCGGCTCTAGTTCTTTGCGCCCTCTCTCTCTGCCCAGACACCATTTCTGGCTTCTCCCATGAAGCCTCCCTATCTGCGCCACCGATTAAGTTTCTCCTGAAGCTCTCTCTCCTCGCACGCGACTCCACTTCTTCCATGATTTTCTGACAACTTTCCAGACCCGTTTTAACCGTTTCTCAACCCTTTTTCTCTGTTGCAGGTCGTCTACTGCACTTTCTGCCCGGTGAGCTCCAACGTGAGAGATATTCTCTGGCACACCTCTTCTCGCATCCATCCTCACATGTAACTTATGAATTTTTTCTTTCCTGTCACTAATTTAAATATAATCCGAAACTAACCTGTTTCTTCCTTTGTCTCTGCGAGATCGAGACACCTACAAATTGAAACCAGGTATCTCTTTGGTAGCTATGGTTTCTAGAACGTCGCTTAGATGAATCTTAGGTAGAATTCCACCGCCTTTAGAAACAATATTGTAGAACTTGTTAGTTTCTAATATATGCAAAGTTTTATACAAAAACTGTACCTTAGCTTCCACGCTCAAACTCCCTTTTCCCCTTTTGATTTTCTGAAAATCTTTTAAACCATTTTCCTTGTGAGTTTTAGCGCCAGAATCCGCCTTATTCTGTTTCGCTTCAATTTCTCTGGACTCTTCAACCAAAGAGTCTCCACCCTGAACTGTTGAATTTGAATCCATTGTCTTAAAACCATTTGGTGTAGGTCTTTGAATTAGATTCTCACTGAAAGTCACTTTCTTTGACTATCTATCCACTAATTCGACCTTGTGTGTAGCTATCTCCTTACTCACCTTCTTCGTTCTTGACCTGATCTCTGCCTTGCAAACTCTACTTTGAAGATAATACAATCCGTTGTTAAGTTTTCCAGATATTATTTTCTTACCATCTTTATAAAACTGCACTCCCAAATCACCTCCTTGATAACAACAACCTGATTTTTCCAACAAACTAAATGAAATCAAATTTTTACTCACCTCCGGCATGTATTTCACATCCTTGAGTATCACCATAAAACCATCTGAGTTCTGAATTCGAATACTCCATGTTCTTTTGATGTAATTGTGAGTGTTATTAGCCATCAAAACTTTACCTCCATTGATTTCTTTGAAGTCAAACAAAGCGTCTTTGTTTTATGTGATGTGGTAAGAACTTCTTGAATCCATTACCCATTCCTTTGTGCCTTGAGTACTAGCGGTTAAGACCATTGGCTGAATAGGCTCTGCAATGTTAGCAGTTTCGACACGTTTTTTTCTTTGAAGACATTCTCTTTTCCAATGCCCTTCATCTCCACAAATGAAACATCCTTTGTTGTTGTTATCAGATTGTTGCCTTGACTTAAATCTGCCTCTGCTCTTAGATCGACCTCTCCATGTGCTGTCATTATCAAACCGATTGTTTGACCTACTCCTTGATTCCAAATACAAACCTTCATCCTGAGAATTTGTTACCTTTCCAATTTCAATTAACTCCCTTTCCTTAGAATTAGCTGCTGCTATGACCTCATTCAGCTTTACAGTATCTCTCCCATATTTCAGGGTTTTCTTGAGTTGATCGTACCTGCTGGACATGGAACTTAGAAGTAAAATTACTTGAACCTCTTCTGAAATGTAAACTCCTATGTTGTTGAGATATGTCACTAGCCTTAGAAAGTCCTCTACATTTGTATTAATGTTTTTGGAGTCATCCATCTTGAAAGTGTAGAACCTCAATTGTAGGTAGATCCGATTCGAGAGAGAAGTCTCCATTTACAACTTGTTTAGGGTAGACCACATGGCTGCCGCTGTCTCACACTTAGAGATTTTCCTGAATACCTGATTCCCCATGTTCAAAACAATAAGATCCTTAGCCTTTTCAGATTTTTCAAACTTTACCGGATGAATTTGTGAGCTACTGCCTTCTATGCCTCCTTTTGCCTCTTCACCAGATTTACCTTTTGTAACCGCTAAATATTTGAGTAACTTTTCATCTGTTAGGATATCTTTCAACCCTAAAACCCCAAAGTGAGCCATCATTCTCACTTTCCATAGAGAAAAGTCTCATGTCTCATCAAACCTGTCAACCTCAACCCGTGAACTCATCATTAGGTTTTCAAATATGTTGTGTTTCTGAATTTGCCAGCAACCCCAAAACGCATGTTTCTCAACACACGCCTTGCAATAAACCAGAACGCTCCGATACCACTTGTTAGGATTTTAGGATCCTTTCTGATTGCCTTTGATGTTGGTTTTGTATTGCTTAGAATTAAGAAAACACAATTTGATTACCGAGTTCCCTGTTAAGATACCTCTCGGGTAGGATCTGTCTCCTACAAACTTCCACTATAAATCTGATGGAGCTTTTACAATATAGCAACTTTAAAAGAAAACACACTTAGAAGAGTTACAATACAAACCAGACTATTGAAATTCTCTCTCTCTGATTCTCTCTCTCTTTGCAGGAAGCTCTCTCACCGCAAGATCTCTCTGTTTTTCCTACCTCTCTTTTTAGGGTTAGTCACAAACCTAAATTTCACCAGATTTTATATAGAGAAAGCATTAGAGTTTTACAGGGACAACACTTGGGTTTTATTGGGTCTAAAAATATTAAAGAGAATATGGGTTAAAACCCACAAAAGTAATAATGTTTCTGGTTGATTCTGAAAAATGGCCAAATAACCTTAAAGATATGCATGAGAAATGTTTGCATAACTAAACCAGTGTAAATAACCTAAATACTAAACCAAAATGAGATTAGTGAATGTGGGCACCAAATTCAGCTCCAATATCCGAACCCATCGACCCAGAAAGAAGATGGGTAAAAGAAGGAATTAAGTATCATAACAGTTAAAATAATTACTATTTTTGTAACTGCTAAATAAGGCAATAAATTCTGTACATGAATTTATTGCCAAAAGTAGTAAAAAAGAGGGCAAAATCTCATTTGTAAGGGGAGTCCAAAATAGTCAGAAATAAACAAGAACTATTTAGATAATTCTTTTGTGTGAGAGTTCAATTGTTTATTTGGTTCTAACATTTGCCGCCGTGTGTGCAGACAAATCCACCCAAATTAACAATCAAGATGCCAAACTTTGGTGACGATCGCCCTGACTCCTTATTGGCGATTAAGGCTCTGCTAATGGACCTCAAATCAACTGCTGACAATCAGAAAGAATCCAACGACAACCTCGCAACACGGTTTAACGCGCACGAAACCCAGGTCTTAATGCAACTCAAAAATCTTGCGATGGCACAAGCCGAGCTCGACTCAAGAGTGATGGCACCCAGCGCACCAAGCGGTTTTCAAGTTGAGGAGAACCCTCAACAGAGATCAGTTAGGATCAGTTAGAACCCTCAACCCGAAGATCGAGTCGTACTCACCACGACTCCTTGCACCGAGTTTCTCCTGGGAGAGACATTAGGCACTCCGCCACCATCGCAACCTCACGCGGTGCTGTCGGGATAGGATCCCGCTCTGCCCTCTATTCTTGGTCAGGGCGCGGTCTGTAGCCGAACCTTGCCCAGAGGGCACTCCGACAACTCTCAGGAAAACCCAGATACGGTGGGATACGAGAGCTTGTGGAGATCCATAGAAACAACTAACGCCAGGCTTGCGGTAATGACGTCAAAAGTTCATAAGGCATCAAGCGCATTACCATTCTCAACTCGGGCAGTCAACATGCAGATCAAGGAGACTGACAAACTGAGATTCCTAGTCTACGAAGGAAATTTGGATCCGAAAGTGTATATGACATCATTTCGAATCACCCGCGAACTGAGCTCATTTCAACAAGGACAAAAAGGACATCAGATATTGCCGGTTGTTCACGGAAAATTTAGTGGGACTAGCGCTCGAATGGTTCTCCCAAATGCCAGAAAACTCCATTGATAATTTCAATTAGTTATCGACGGTGTTCATCAAACACTATTCCATCTTTATGGGAAATGAAACGATAGATGCCGACTTCTAGAATGTTACGCAAGCCAAGACGGAGCTGCTGTGGGCCTAGATCGATAATTTCAAAAAGGTGAAGGCCAAGATAGCAGGAGTCAGTGACTCGACAACCCTTCCGCGCTGAAACACGGACTTTGGCATGAGTTCCCTTTCCATTTCGATATGACGATCCATAAGTTAGCATTGGCCAAGAAATTGGCATGAGTCCCCTTTCCACATTACAAAGGTCAACAAACTAGATCATCGCAGAAAAGGAGAAGTCGGCATTGGCCAAGAAATTCAAGCCGACCAAAAACGGTCTTGAACCTCTCTCAAGTCAGTGGTGATTTGAGAAAAGAGATAGAAAAGATAGTCGGATGTTCGGGACTACTAAGAAGACATACGCTGTGGATCGAAACCCGGAGAGGAGCAGCAGGAGTACCCAAACAAGAAGAATGGGTCCGGACGAAAGTGTGTACTGTGAGATCAACAAATGCAACGGACATGCCACTAAGGACTGTTACATTCTGAGAGACTTCCTGACAGCAAAATATCTCACAGGAGAGCTCCCGGATTGCAAATTCAAGCACGACGATGGTGAAGCTAAGAATAACGAAGAGGAAAATACGAACAGTAAACGAGGCAGATCACCCCATGAAAAAGAAACGAGGGGTCAAACCCAAATGAAGCGAATCGACTTCATAATGGGCGGGTCAAAGTACTACTGCAATTCTGTAACGTCAATAAACTATTGGCAACGGAAAGCTGATTTTGGACGGGCCAAGTTCGTAGGAAGTTTTGGGGCAATCATATTTTTCTCTAAGGAAGATGCCGCTTACCTTGACAGCCCACCCGATGACTCGCTAGTAGTCGAGCTGGACATCGGACCTAATTGCAAGGTATCGAGGGTCCTCATCGATACCGGAAGCTCAGTTGATGTCTTATTCCTCGAGACATTCCAGAAAATAGGAATCAATAAGGAGGAGATTCAAGGACCTCCCCTTACTGTGACAGGATTCAATGGGATAACCGAGATGTTATTGGGGACCTTGAAGTTACCCGTCTCTACTAAGGGGGTGAATAAGATGGTAGAATTCACGTTAGTGGACAGGCCGGCAACTTATAACGTCATCCTCAGGACGCCTTGGATTTATACGATGAAGGCAGTGCCCTCAACATATCATCAATGCGTAAAATTCCCAACAACGATAGAATTAGGTGCACGGAAATAAAAAAAACTTAAGAATATGTTATATGAGTGGGCATCGACTCCGACTTCAATAGCAATTAATGAGCAGGGACGAGTCTAAGCAAGCGGAGAAAGAAAAAATTCAGAAAGGTCCCCAAGCTAACTCAATACTGCAAGCCTGCATCGATCCAATGCACCTGGAGAGAAGCGTCGGCATAGGAGCGAATCTGGATCAAACCATCAGAGAAGAGTTAGAAAACTTTTTAAAGGAAAACAAGAATACATTCGCGTGGTCCATAGAGGATATGATCGGAATTCCCGCGGAGGTGAATTCAACTCGGCGTTCAAGACAGTCAAGCAGAAAAGAATACGGATAGGACAAGAGAAAGCTCAAGCCTTGAATGAAGAAGTGAAAAAACTTCTAAAAAATGGAATGATCTGCGAGGTCCGATACCTGGAATGGCTAGCTAATCAAGTGGTGGTGAAAAAGAAAAACGGAAAGTGGTGAGTCTGCGTCGACTTCACCGGCCTAAACCAAGCATGCCCTAAAGATAGCTTCCCACTTCCACACATAGACAAACTGGTAGAGGCAACGACGGGAAACCAAATGCTAACCTTTATGGATGCGTTCTCTGAGTACAATCAAATTCTTATGCACCCAAACGACCAAGAAAAGACATCATTCATCACCGACATGGGAACCTACTGTTATAAGGTCATGCCGCTCGGTCTAAAAAACACCAGAGCCACTTATCAAAGGCTGGTGAGTCGAATGTTTTTGAATCAAATCGGAAAGACAATGGAGGTTTACATAGATGATATGCTCGTAAAATCTGCCCGAGCTGAGGAACATGTGGAGCACTTGAAGGAATGCTTTAGCGTGCCGAATCAATTCAGAATGAAACCCAACCCCACAAAGTGTACATTCGCGGTAACCTCGGGAGAGTTCCTCAGATACTTAGTCACAGAGCGTGGAATCGAGGCTAATCCTGGCCAGATCTCCGCTTTCTTGCAAATTAGCTCTCCTAGAACCATGAAGGAAGTCCAGTGTCTGACAAGACGAATTGCGGCCTTAAACAGATTTATCTCCCGATCAACGGACAAGAGCCTCCCATTCTTTGAATTATTGAGAGGAAACAAAACGTTCATCTGGAAAGAGGATTGCGAGCTGGCGCTCACCAAGCTGAAGGCCTACCTCTCCAGTCCTCCGATATTGGTCAAACCGCAGCTGAGAGATCCCCTATACTTGTACGTAGCCGTATCTACAGTAGCAGCCAGTGGAGTGCTGATCCGAGAAGAGCAAGGAGAGTAGATGCCAGTCTTCTACGTTAGTAGGCGGTTGGTCGATGCCAAAACACGATATCAAGCTTTCGAGAAGCTAGATCTCGTAGTGATAACGGCAGCCTGGAAGCTGAGGCCCTACTTCCAGTCGCACACGATTGTCGTCATGACAACCCAACCGTTACGAGGGATACTCCATAGCCCAAACCAGTCAGCGTGGTTAAGGAAATGGGCGATCAAATTAAGTGAGTACGACATTGAGTACCGAATAAGAAAAAGTATTAAAGCCCAAGTCCTTGCCGACTTCGTCATTGAACTACCTAAGGACAACTTTGGAGAAGCATACCGCAGTGGGAGGTAGACTCCCCATGGGATGGGTCATCAACGAACCATAGGTCCGGAATCGGAATACGTCTTACATCTTCGACCGGGGAGGTTATAATCGAACAATATTTCAGGCTATTGTTCAATGCCTCTAATAACAAAGCATAATATAAATCGTTAATCGTTGGTTTAAGGTTGGCGAGTGGGATCGGGATCGATGAGCTGGAAGCATTTACAGATTCTCAGCTTGTGGCCAGTCAATTTAACGGTGATTACGAAATCAAATATGAACGAATGGAAGCATACCTCGGAATAGTTCAAGGACTAGCACACTTATTTATCCATTTCAAACTTAAATGGATCCCACGGTTTGAAAATACAGCAGCAGATGCTCTGGCAACCTTGGCATCCACAACCGAACCAATGGTCAAAAGGGTGATCCAAGTCGAAAGCATCAAAGCACCAAGCATAAAGCTTCATTCAAACTTCGTCTTCGAGATTGGGTGTAGCACGAAAAGCTAATACGATGAACAACAACCCGCTCAGATCGAAGAAGAACATCAAGTCGAAGATTGGAGAGTTTCGATAAAGGAATACATAGTCACGGGAATGGTCCCAAGCGATAAATGGGATGCGAGGAAACTCAAAGTAATTAACGCCCGATTTTTTGTGATTGAAGACAAACTGTACAAACGAAGCATGGGCAGGCTGTATCTCAATTGTGTCAATAAAGAGAGCGCAATTCATCTCAAAGAAGTTTGAGAAATTATGCGAGACATGGAAAATTCGTCTAAGTAAATCAATCCCCCGTTATCCGCAAGGGAATGGCCATGCCGAAGCCATAAACAAATCGATATTGAGCAACCTAAAGAAGAGACTTGGACACTACAAGGGAAACTAGATAGATGAGTTGCAAGGAGAATTATGGGCATACCGAACTACTCCGCGAAAATCAACCAACGAAACACCATTCTCCCTACTTTATGAAGTCGAAGCAGTTGTCCCTGATGAAGCCGCAATTCCAAGTCTAAGAAGAGAGTCCGCACTAGAAAACGAAGTAGTCAACGAAGAGATGTTACAAGACAATCTCGATATAATAAATGAAAGATGAGATCAGGTCCTAATACGGATGCATAATTATTAGTAGAGTGCAACAAGGTATTATAATTCGAGAGTCAAACCTCGAAGATTCAGAGTAGGCGAGCTGGTGCTGCGAAGAGTGTTAGAAAATACTACAGAGGTTGGAACAGGGAAGTCGGGGGTTACATGGGAAGGTTCATACAGAATCGCAAAGATAATTAAACACGGAATATACGGATTGGAGACCCTTAACCAAAACCCAGTGATGAGATCGTGGAACGGAGTTCATCTAAAGAAATATTTTTGTTAAGTTATTCCATTTCAGCATATCAATCTAATTCAAAAAATTAATAAAATTTCTTTTCACAAGTTGTGTTCCAGATAATGCGATGTGAACGAGAAATCATATAAAAGGGTGCAAGGAGCTCCTCGTAAAAATACAGACACATAGCCGTTATAGAAACGAGGAACACTTCGCTAAAATAATAAAACCAGCAAAGCTAGGCATGAACCCTAAAAGGGGATAAAAGCGCAAGTAGCTTCTCGTAAAAATACGGACACGTAGCCGTTACAAAAACAAGGAGCCTTTAGCTAAAAAATAAAGCAGCACAGCTCAGCATGCGCAAGTAGTTCCTCGTAAAAACACGGACACATAACCGTTACAGGGAACACTTTGTTAAATAATAAAGCCAGCACAGCTCGACACTCGCAAGCAGGTCCTCGTAAAAACACGTACACGTAGACGTTACAGAAACGAAGAGCACTTCGCTAAATAATAACGATAGCAACAACAAAGTGTATCAAATCGCCAAAGCAAAAGGAAATTAAGAAGAACACCAAATGATAGCAACAATAAAGCGTATCAAATCGCCAAAGCAAAAAGAAATTAAAAAGAACGTCAAACATCAACAGGAGGGAGCTAGGATATAAACGGTGCCGAAGCTCAACCCAGGGAGGTAGATGTAACCTAGGTTCGAACCTAACTCATCAAACAAAGGATCAAGGGACTCAGACTTCGGAACTTTAGACCCTGGAACCGGAACTATGTCTAGAGAGTTCAGCATCAGAAACTCCAAGCATGATAGGTCAATCTCCGGAAGCGCACCCTCCACATCGAGCAGCTCATGAGCGACAATCTCCTTATAGTGAGTGGCAACATCAAGCTCCGCACTCAAGTCCTCTATCTCACCCTTGATAATCTCCTCAAGAAAATCTGAATTTGCTCTCGTTTTTCAGCAGAGCGAGATAAGGAACCCCGCAGCTTCTCCACTCTAAAATGATATGATCAAAGCTGGGCCACGTGCGCCTTCACCTCGCTACTGAGTTCAGTACGCACAGCGCGAGCAGCACCCACATCCAGATTATTAGCCTTGAGAAAAGCGTTATATTTAAGCTTCACGCTCCTAACCTGGGCAGTGAGATGAACATTATTCTCGAAAAGGTCAAAGTTCTAGGTAAAGGCGTTCGACAACTTGTTCTTGTAATCATCACGAGAAATCTCCGTTTCCCTGAGCACGTACTCGGAGCGGCTCAACTGGAGGATGATCTTGTCAACAGATTTGACTTTCTCAACATCATCCTCCCTAAGCGTAGAAAGCTTCTTCACCTCGGACTCCAACGATTTTATCCTCTACTTCGCCGTGCGAAAGTCCGCTTCAGTGGGGGGGGAGCACACTCGCCTCTCGTATGAGTCTATAGAGTGGTTATACTCCGCCATGAGATATAAAAAAATATACATGAGAGAAGATAAAGTAAGACATGATGAGAGGAGAAGGAATGAAGGAAAATTACGTCTCTGAGGCGTTTCGGGAGATTGAGGTAATTCTCCTTGTGCTCTTTCCCTAGCGTATCGAATGAGGGAAGTTTACACCCAGGCTTCCTGAACTGTTGGACGATGCGGGCCATAGCATTGGAATCCTCAACAATATTAGAATCAGAATTGTACTCAGACTGGAAGAAATACTTCAACCTCTTAGCACCGCTCAAAGGCCTCATGCGGTTCGGAGTAGGATGTTTCCTCTTGATGTCACGGCGATCACCGACCTCGCCTTTAAAAGGAGGATTCTTAGAGCTCTCTCCAACGACGATCGTCCCATCAACTTGTGCTGAAGAAGGCAGGACAGGGGGGCTGTAACACCCCCGATCCTCAGTAAAGATCGGTAGGGCGAGCTGACCGACAGCTGGGCGAGCTGGCCGGTAGCTGGGCGAGCTGGCCGGTAGCTGGGCGAGCTGGCCGGTAACTGGGCGAGCTGGCCGGTAGCTGGGCGAGCTGGCCGGTAGCTGGGCGAGCTGGCCGGTAGCTGGGCAAGCTGGTCGGTAGCTGGGCGAGCTGGTCGGCAGTAGACGAGCTGGTTGGTAGTTGGGGCCAACTGGCCAGCTAGCAATGGCTCGGGCAGTTGGTGCCGAACCAGTGCCTCGACCAGGCACAACGGTTCGACCGGAAACGTTGATTGGTCGAACAAAGGCCGTGACCGTTCGTGAAAAACTACCACGAGCCCTATAAATAGAGGGCTTGGGGGGCGACACAAGGACACACGCTGGGACAGAAAACTCAGAGGGATACACACAGATATCCACACCCACGTAGACACACACACACACATAGAGACACACACACACACTTGCACACATGGGGAAATGTCCTATTGATCGGCTGGCCATGGGAAATGGGTGATCCCTTCCACGGCTGGATAGTCGACTAGGTATGCCCTGTGACCGAACCAAGTATGTCAATCTGAGTGACTGGCTTGCCGGGGGATTGGGTGATCCCTTCCGGACGGATGGTTGGCCGGATGTGTCGTATGACCGGACTGAGAATGTCATTGGCCAGACTTGGGGCGACCCTTGCAGCTGGAAGTCGGGTGTGTCCTTTGGCTAGATCGGGTATGTCCTGTGGCTAGATCGGATGTGTCCTTTGGCTAGAATGGGTGTGTCGTTTGGCCAGATCGGGTGTGTCCGTTGGTGAGATCAAGTGTGTCCGTTGGCGAGATCAGGTGTGTCCATGTGCCAGAACGAGTGTGTCCTTTGGCCAGAACAGGTGTGTCCTTTGGCCGGAACAGGTGTGTCCTTTGGCCGGAACAGGTGTGTCCTTTGGCCAAGGGTAGAGTAACCTAAAGACATCGAAAGTAGATCCGGTCCGAGAAGGACGAATCGGGAATGGAGGAAGCCCGGTCTCCTTGTGTGCTTGGTCTGTGGGGATGGTTGGTTGTATGACTAAGTACCAAAGGGATCGGTTCGACCTAATCAGCCCTTGGGTGGATTCTGTTGAAACCATTCTGGTGCATATCCGATAAAAATGGTTCCGCTGCATAACGATAATGCCTATTGGATTCAATCTTAGAGAACGGCTAGGTAAAGTCGTAGATTCTAAAGTTGAACCTCAAATGGGAATAAGAGGAATGTGAGATCCAATGCTCATAGCTCGGCTAGAAGGTGGGCTGAGCCAGAATGCCTTTACCATAGCCTAAGGATGGTCAGGTAGGGTGTTTCAACTCGGATTCTTTGGGAATCCGAAAGGGGACAACCTTCACGGACTGGAAGTCCGGGAAGGGGTGTTTCAAGTTGGTATCAGAGCATGCTTGATCCTAGTATGGACCAAGGCTCGGATTAAAAGGACAAGGGTGAAGTCCGGTAAAGTCCAACGACTTCACGATGATCGTAGCTGACTATGATATGAGGAAATAAAAAGACTATACCATATCAATGTAATAATCTTAGCTGTTCGGGAGTTGAGGTAGGATCGGGATAAGTCACTCGGGAGTTGAGTGTTCTCACCGAAACTTGTACGATTACCAAGAAACTTACCGAAGGCTTTGTTACATTACCATTGATAGGTTGAAGTCAGTTATAAGATCGGGTTTATTGTTAAACCGCGATTAATGGAAATGGTGGCAAATGACTTAGAGAAATTCAATGCCAAATAGTAAACTGCCCAAAGGATGGTGCAGTATGTTTTAAGGTAAACTAACTGGAAGTTGAGGCAAGGAGGGATATCGTTCTTGGAACCAGGCGAGTTGCCAAGGCATATCTGCTGAGCCAAGATGAACTATCCAAAGAGAGGGACCTTGAAAACGGGAAGAGTTTAAAAACTCGATGATGTACCAAAGATCTTGATAAAGGTAGGGAAGTTCATGGCTGAACGGAAGTTGAGGCAGTGTGTACTAGTGCTTAGGAACTGAGAAAGTTTGCTAAAGCAAGTCGATAAAGCCAATATTTACTTACCGAAAGCTTGAACTACTACATATGATCAAGTGTATGGGCACGGGTACAGATTCGGAGTTGGGAAAAATAAACGGAAAAGCCGTTGGGAAAAGTGTTAGACTATAAAGGGAATTATGGTGAGACCGGTTAATACGATTAGGAACGGTGGATGTTCCTAAGGCGTGGTCTTGCACCGAGAGATTACCCTAGAGAGTCAACAGAAAATGAATTGATCTGGTCAGGAAGGGGCCAAGGTCGAGGAGTGTAGATAAACACGTCCTATTTGATTCCGGTGTAAGCCCGGAATGGTTTAAAAAGAGTGGGATTCAAGGAGAACCCATCTCTGGAATGGGTAAAGTACAAGCGGCTGGAGGGCAAATAATGAATTCCCTGGGAATTGTGCGGAACATCCCGGTTATGATTGGGAATGTCAATTTGCCGGCCGACTTGGTAGTCGTCCAACTCAAGGATTACGAGGTAATCTTGGGTATGGACTGGCTGGGAATGAACAAGGCGACCCTAGAGTGTCATAGGGGCCGAGTTCGGTTTGAGAAAGAGGGAGGGAGATTGGAATTCCAAAGGATCCAACCCACCTCGGGAAGTTTGGTAATCTCAGCAATCCAAGCAGAACGGATGCTAGAGAAGGGGTGCGAGGCCTATGTAGCCACGATAAGCACCGAGGGAAATAAGAAGAGTTGGGAGTTAAAGGATATCCCAGTGGTCAATGAATTCACGGATGTGTTCCAGGCCTTGTCCGGGTTACCACCTGATAGGGCGGATCCATTCACGATTGAATTGGAACCAGGGATTGCCCCAATCTCGAAAGCACCCTATCGTATGGCTCCAGCCGAGATGGCTGAGTTAAAGAAACAGTTGGAAGAACTGTTGGATAAGGGATTCATCAGGCCGAGTGAGTCACCTTGGGGTGCACCGGTGCTGTTTGTGAAAAAGAAGGATGGAAGCTTTAGGCTTTGCATCGATTATCGGGGATTGAATCGGGTTACGGTAAAGAACAAGTACCCATTACCCCGAATTGATGAGTTGTTGGATCAACTCAGAGGTGCGACCTGGATCTCAAAGATCGATTTGGCCCAGGGATATCACCAAATTCCGATTGAGTCATCGGATATTCGAAAGACGGCTTTTCGGACAAGATATGGACACTACGAGTTTGTAGTGATGTCATTCGGTTTAACCAATGCACCGGCAGCCTTTATGAAGATGATGAATAGGGTATTTCGGGATTGTTTAGATGAGTTTGTTATCATTTTCATTGATGACATCCTCGTCTATTCAAAGGGGCACGAAATGCACCAAAATCATCTAAGGGTGGTGATGGAACGGTTAAGGGAGCACAAGCTTTACGCCAAGCTAAGCAAGTGTAGCTTTTGGCAGAGAAGTATTGGGTTCTTGGGACACATTGTGTCCGACCAAGGGGTGTCAGTAGACCCAGAGAAAGTTAAGGCTATCAAGGATTGGCCGAGGCCTCGGAATGCAACTGAGATTAGGAGCTTCCTGGGTTTGGCCGGATACTATAGACGGTTTGTCAATGGGTTTGCGAAAATGGCTTACCCCATGACTAGTCTAACCGGGAATGATGTTAAGTACGAGTGGACAGCCGAGTGCGAGGAATGTTTCCAACGGTTGAAGGAGATGCTAACGACTGCACCAGTCTTGGCACTACCTGAACCGGATGAACCTTATGCGGTATACACAGACGCATCTAGAACTGGATTGGGTGCTGTTCTTATGCAAAAGGGTAGGGTGATTGCCTATGCATCAAGGCAATTGCGAAAACATGAAGGAAACTATCCCACTCATGACTTAGAAATGGCGGCAGTAATCTTTGCATTAAAGATTTGGCGGTCATACTTGTATGGAGCCAAAGTGCAAGTTTTTACCGACCATAAGAGTCTGAAGTACATTTCCAGTCAACCCGAATTGAACCTTAGGCAAAGAAGGTGGATAGAATTCGTGGCTGATTATGATCTAGATATTGCCTACCATACGGGAAAGGCAAATCTGGTGGCGGATGCCTTGAGTAGGAGGCGTTCGGATGTGCATGCGGGAAAGGATGCGGAAACCCTTGTCGGACTGGTTAAGATGATGCATTTGAATGCAATATCAAACGAACCAGAACCATTGGGTATAGACGCAGCAAAACGGGCAGATCTATTGAGTAAGATCCGAATAGCCCAAGAAAAAGATGGACTGCTGAACCAAGCGGTCCAGAACAATCAGTCCGAGTATGGGAAACCAAACAGGTATTTGGTCTGGATTCGGGGACGAATCCACTTCAAGTGGGGGAGACTTGTAACACCCCCGATCCTCAGTAAAAGATCGGTAGGGTGAGCTGACCGACAGCTGGGCGAGCTGGCCGGTAGCTGGGCGAGCTGGCCGGTAGCTGGGCGAGCTGGCCGGTAGCTGGGCGAGCTGGCCGGTAGCTGGGCGAGCTGGCCGGTAGCTGGGCGAGCTGGTCGGCAGCTGGGAGAGCTGACTGGCAGTTGGGTGAGCTGGCGGCGGTTAGACGAGCTGGTTGGTAGTTGGGGCCAACTGGCCAGCTAGCAATGGCTCGGGCAGTNCCACAAGGACGGCCACCTTCCATTTCTTGGCCGTGAGGTAAGTAAGGTAAGTTTTCAAATTGGATATTTGCCTCTTTCTGTTTTGCAGGGTAGGATCTAGAATATTTACATTTTTGAGTCAAAGACATTTTAGGAATAGGTCCTTTTTCGGTTATGCACTTTTGTACGTTTTCCATTTGTGCACTTTTGTAAATTTTCCTTTTCTTTCTTGATTCGACCCTAGAAGGTCAAGCTGTCGAGCATATTAATAAGGCTCCTTCCAGCGTGTAGTTTGACAAACTCTTTGATAATTAATAATGTGCGAAATTGCTTCTACAAGTTTTTCTCTCTAAAAGACTTGTGCGCTTAGAACCTTGTCGAGACCAGCTCTCCTAGCTCTAACTTTGTGATTTATCACGAGGTTCATCACCCCTCGTGTAGTTCACTTCACCCTTCCATCCCATACCAATCAGAAAACCCCCATCCAGAAGCTTAAGGTCGAGTATCTCACCTAAACTTCTACAAACAGCCCACGCGCATCCAAGACTTGAATCGAGGCTTGTATCATGTTCCATCTCTCTAAGCCTCCTTTGCTGGTTCAAACATTCTCTTTTGGCTCATGTTGAGTCTCTTCCAATATTTGTACATCGATTTCACTCGGTTGTAGATATAGTTTCCCTCAACTCCTCATGTTCATACACCTGGAAAGCAAATAGATAATGGTGAAGTTCAGAAAACTAAAAACAAAAACAAAGCTTTCCAAAATAAATCAAACTGGTAATGGCTATTGCTAATTTCCCCAGCAATGGCGCCAAAAACATGATGGGGTTTTAATTTTTAATCCCTAATACAACTCCAAGTGCAGAGCAAATCGAGTAGGAGTTTGGAATCGAATCGTCAGGGTAGTAAGAATAACACACTAGGAATACATGAAACACTTAAAGCAAGGCAAATACTAATTGGATTTTAATTGATTGTCTAATAATCTAATTGTAAATAAAATAAAGACAAGATAAGTTCGATAACCAAGATATATTGATAGTGGGCAAGGCATTCGATTCTGGGCAATCTTCCTTTAACTAACGATTCTACAGGTTCAATTAGATAAATCCCTAATACTTAGAACACTATCTAGTAGACTGATCCACTCTCGTAATAACAGCCCATTCACCAGCCTAAAGAATACAAGTCTTTTCCACAACAATCTATCGTCTCCTGATCATTGAGTTCGAGTCTAATCTATTCCACCTATCGCCTTAGACATCAAATCTCAATGGCTAATATGCAATAAGGATGTTCAGACCTACCTACATGTTCTCCCTACATTTATAATGAGCAAAACATCATCGATCTACTCATTGATTAGCTACTTCAATCCCTAGCATTAAGCACACCCTAAACATCATGGATTTGTCGTCTAATCTACCTAAAAACACTAAGTCAATATCATATTCCCCTAATCTACCATACCCACGATCCATACAGAAAACTACTCAAACATATTCAATCAAACAGTAAGCAAAAAGAAGAAAAAGCAATGAAACATAAGATAAAAGATAGGATAGAGAAATCCTTCCCTAGAAACCAAGAGTGCAAGAAGAAAGCTTGAAGGAAATCTCTCCTCTCTCTAAAAATGGACAGAGCAAAAAATAAAAGAAACTTGAATAAAACTTAGGTTAAAAGTGTTTAAGAAGGGTTTATATAGTATCTCTAACAAACAGGTTTAATCTCGGGATAAACCAGTTAAGCAAAAATATGTTTAGTCGATTTTGGGCTCGGGTTGGCCCGAGATTTGCCAAATGGCCGATCTCCTGATAGACAGTGAAATCATGCAGGTTGGTCCGAGTTCGGCCAGCCGAGACCACCCTGATGGCGGATCTCAGGATGGACTGGTCTTCACCCATGGCTCGGTGGCATCGGGCAGCTGTGATCGGCCATCCGGCCTATCGCATGGTGTGCAGTTGTTCGACACAGGGTTGTGCGAGATCGGTCAATCGAGATCAGCTGATGGCCAATCTCAGGTGGCCAGTGATGGACCGGTGCTTGGGAGATTAGGCCGATCGAGGTGGATGGCTCCGGAGGTGCTGGCCGATCGAGGTGGATGGCTTTGCAGGGTCTGGCCAATTGGCCTGGATGGCTCAGTCTGGGTGATGCCGGCCGGGTATGTGCGATTGGCATAGATGGCCTGGTTCGGTTGGTGTGTGATCGCGCCTGTGTGATCGCCCGGATGGCCGATCCCATGGGGAGGATTTGGCTTGGCATCGGCAGGTACTCGAGATGTGCTCGGCAGATGGACACGATCAGTCTGGTGCTGGGCAGGTGGACGCAATCGTCCTGGTGCTTGGTAGGTGCTCGGCAGGTGTGGGCAGATGCTCGGCAGGTCTGGGCAGGGGCTCGGCAAGTCTGGGCAGGTGCTCGGCAGGTATGGGCAGGTGCTCCGCAGGTCTGGGCAGGTGTTTGGCAGGTGGATCGCATGGTCAGACAGGTTCCTCAGGATCGACGGCAATGTTGATGCACCACCGGGCATAGACGATCGGCCGGATGGCCGGATGCATGGGCAGCAGATCCTGGTCGGCTGAGATAGGCTGGATGCCTGATCTTGTACCCTCCAGGAGAGTCCTTGTGATACAAGCCTCGATTCAAGGATGTATGTGCGTGGGCTGTTTGGAGAAGGTTAGGAGAGAAACTCGACCTTAGACTTCTTGGATAGGGGTTTTTGGGTTGGTATTTGATGGAAGGGTGAAATGAACCACACGAGGGGTGATGAACCTCCTGATAAATCACAAACTTAGAGCTAGGAGGGCTGGTCTCAACTAGGTTCTAAGCGCACAAGCTTCTTTGAGAGAATAACTTGTAAAGAAAATTCGATCTTTATTAATTAGCAAAAAGGTTGTCGAACTACAATGCTGGAAGGAGCCTTATTAATATGCTCGACAGCTTGACCTTCTAGGGTCGACTCAAACAAAGAAAAGAAAAGTTTACAAAAGTGCACAAAAGGAAAAGATACAAAAGTGTATAACCGAAAAAGGACCTATTCCTAAAATGTTCTTGACTAAAAAATGTAAAGCATCTAGATCCTACCCTGCAAAACAGAAAGAGGCATATATTCGAATTGAAACTTACCTTATCTTACCTCATGGCCAAGAAATGGAAGGTGGCTGTAACACCCCCGATCCTCAGTAAAGATCGGTAGCTGGGCGAGCTGGCCGGTAGCTGGGCGAGCTGGCCGGTAGCTGGGCGAGCTGGCCGGTAGCTGGGCGAGCTGGCCGGTAGCTGGGCGAGCTGGCCGGTAGCTGGGCGAGCTGGCCGGTAGCTGGGCGAGCTGGCCGGTAGCTGGGCAAGCTGGCCGGTAGCTAGGCGAGCTGGCCGGTAGCTGGGCGAGCTGGTCGGTAGCTGGGCGAGCTGGTCGGCAGTAGACGAGCTGGTTGGTAGTTGGGGCCAACTGGCCAGCTAGCAATGGCTCGGGCAGTTGGTGCCGAACCAGTGCCTCGACCAGGCACAACGGTTCGACCAGAAACGTTGATTGGTCGAACAAAGGCCGTGACCGTTCGTGAAAAACTACCACGAGCCCTATAAATAGAGGGCTTGGGGGGCGACACAAGGACACACGCTGGGACAGAAAACTCAGAGGGATACACACAGATATCCACACACACATAGACACACACACACACACTTGCACACATGGGGAAATGTCCTATTGATCGGCTGGCCATGGGAAATGGGTGATCCCTTCCACGGCTGGATAGTCGACTAGGTATTCCCTGCGACCGAACCAAGTATGTCAATCCGAGTGATTGGCTTGCCGGGGGATTGGGTGATCCCTTCCGGACGGATGGTTGGCCAGATGTGTCGTATGACCGGACTGAGAATGTCATTGGCCAGACTTGGGGCGACCCTTATAGCTGGAAGTCGGGTGTGTCCTTTGGCTAGAATGGGTGTGTCGTTTGGCCAGAACGGGTGTGTCCGTTGGTGAGATCAAGTGTGTCCGTTGGCGAGATCAGGTGTGTCCATGTGCCAGAACGAGTGTGTCCTTTGGCCAGAACAGGTGCGTCCTTTGGCCGGAACAGGTGTGTCCTTTGGCCGGAACAGGTGTGTCCTTTGGCCAAGGGTAGAGTAACCTAAAGACATCGAAAGTAGATCCGGTCCGAGAAGGACGAATCGGGAATGGAGGAAGCCCGGTCTCCTTGTGTGCTTGGTCTGTGGGGATGGTTGGTTGTATGACTAAGTACCAAAGGGATCGGTTCGACCTAATCAGCCCTTGGGTGGATTCTGTTGAAACCATTCTGGTGCATATCCGATAAAAATGGTTCCGCTGCATAACGATAATGCCTATTGGATTCAATCTTAGAGAACGGCTAGGTAAAGTCGTAGATTCTAAAGTTGAACCTCAAATGGGAATAAGAGGAATGTGAGATCCAATGCTCATAGCTCGGCTAGAAGGTGGGCTGAGCCAGAATGCCTTTACCATATCCTAAGGATGGTCAGGTAGGGTGTTTCAACTCGGATTCTTTGGGAATCCGAAAGGGGACAACCTTTACGGACTGGAAGTCCGGGAAGGGGTGTTTCAAGTTGGTATCAGAGCATGCTTGATCCTAGTATGGACCAAGGCTCGTATTAAAAGGACAAGGGTGAAGTCCGGTAAAGTCCAACGACTTCACGATGATCATAGCTGACTATGATATGAGGAAGTAAAAAGACTATACCATATCAATGTAATAATCTTAGCTGTTCGGGAGTTGAGGTAGGATCGGGATAAGTCACTCGGGAGTTGAGTGTTCTCACCGAAACTTGTACGATTACCAAGAAACTTACCGAAGGCTTTGTTACATTACCATTGATAGGTTGAAGTCAGTTATAAGATCGGGTTTATTGTTAAACCGCGATTAATGGAAATGGTGGCAAATGACTTAGAGAAGTTCAATGCCAAATAGTAAACTGCCCAAAGGATGGTGCAGTATGTTTTAAGGTAAACTAACTGGAAGTTGAGGCAAGGAGGGATATCGTTCTTGGAACCAGGCGAGTTGCCAAGGCATATCTGCTAAGCCAAGATGAACTATCCAAAGAGAGGGACCTTGAAAACGGGAAGAGTTTAACAACTCGATGATGTACCAAAGATCTTGATAAAGGTAGGGAAGTTCATGGCTGAACGGAAGTTGAGGCAGTGTGTACTAGTGCTTAGGAACTGAGAAAGTTTGCTAAAGCAAGTCCATAAAGCCAATATTTACTTACCGAAAGCTTGAACTACTACATATGATCAAGTGTATGGGCACGGGTACAGATTCGGAGTTGGGAAAAATAAACGGAAAAAGCCGTTGGGAAAAGTGTTAGACTATAAAGGGAATTATGGTGAGACCGGTTAATACGACTAGGAACGGTGGATGTTCCTAAGGCGTGGTCTTGCACCGAGAGATTACCCTAGAGAGTCAACAGAAAATGAATTGATCTGGTCAGGAAGGGGCCAAGGTCGGGGAGTGTAGATAAACACGTCCTATTTGATTCCGGTGTAAGCCCGGAATGGTTTAAAAAGAGTGGGATTCAAGGAGAACCCATCTCTGGAATGGGTAAAGTACAAGCGGCTGGAGGGCAAATAATGAATTCCCTGGGAATTGTGCGGAACATCCCGGTTATGATTGGGAATGTCAATTTGCCGGCCGACTTGGTAGTCGTCCAACTCAAGGATTACGAGGTAATCTTGGGTATGGACTGGCTGGGAATGAACAAGGCGACCCTAGAGTGTCATAGGGGCCGAGTTCGGTTTGAGAAAGAGGGAGGGAGATTGGAATTCCAAGGGATCCAACCCACCTCGGGAAGTTTGGTAATCTCAGCAATCCAGGCAGAACGGATGCTAGAGAAGGGGTGCGAGGCCTATGTAGCCACGATAAGCACCGAGGGAAATAAGAAGAGTTGGGAGTTAAAGGATATCCCAGTGGTCAATGAATTCGCGGATGTGTTCCAGGCCTTGTCCGGGTTACCACCTGATAGGGCGGATCCATTCACGATTGAATTGGAACCAGGGATTGCCCCAATCTCGAAAGCACCCTATCGTATGGCTCCAGCCGAGATGGCTGAGTTAAAGAAACAGTTGGAAGAACTGTTGGATAAAGGATTCATCAGGCCGAGTGAGTCACCTTGGGGTGCACCGGTGCTGTTTGTGAAAAAGAAGGATGGAAGCTTTAGGCTTTGCATCGATTATCGGGGATTGAATCGGGTTACGGTAAAGAACAAGTACCCATTACCCCGAATTGATGAGTTGTTGGATCAACTCAGAGGTGCGACCTGGTTCTCAAAGATCGATTTGGCCCAGGGATATCACCAAATTCCGATTGAGTCATCGGATATTCGAAAGACGGCTTTTCGGACAAGATATGGACACTACGAGTTTGTAGTGATGCCATTCGGTTTAACCAATGCACCGGCAGCCTTTATGAAGATGATGAATAGGGTATTTCGGGATTGTTTAGATGAGTTTGTTATCATTTTCATTGATGACATCCTCGTCTATTCAAAGGGGCACGAAATGCACCAAAATCATCTAAGGGTGGTGATGGAACGGTTAAGGGAGCACAAGCTTTACGCCAAGCTAAGCAAGTGTAGCTTTTGGCAGAGAAGTATTGGGTTCTTGGGACACATTGTGTCCGACCAAGGGGTGTCAGTAGACCCGGAGAAAGTTAAGGCTATCAAGGATTGGCCGAGGCCTCGGAATGCAACTGAGATTAGGAGCTTCCTGGGTTTGGCCGGATACTATAGACGGTTTGTCAATGGGTTTGCGAAAATGGCTTACCCCATGACTAGTCTAACCGGGAACGATGTTAAGTACGAGTGGACAGCCGAGTGCGAGGAATGTTTCCAACGGTTGAAGGAGATGCTAACGACTGCACCAGTCTTGGCACTACCTGAACCGGATGAACCTTATGCGGTATACACAGACGCATCCAGAACTGGATTGGGTG
Source organism: Pugionium dolabratum (assembly GCA_018901945.1). NCBI lineage: Eukaryota > Viridiplantae > Streptophyta > Magnoliopsida > Brassicales > Brassicaceae > Pugionium > Pugionium dolabratum. The sequence continues at coordinate 198,193 of JAEVFF010000638.1, forward strand.
CTGTTCTTATGCAAAAGGGTAGGGTGATTGCCTATGCATCAAGGCAATTGCGGAAACATGAAGGAAACTATCCCACTCATGACTTAGAAATGGCGGCAGTAATCTTTGCATTAAAGATTTGGCGGTCATACTCGTATGGAGCCAAAGTGCAAGTTTTTACCGACCATAAGAGTCTGAAGTACATTTCCAGTCAACCCGAATTGAACCTTAGGCAAAGAAGGTGGATAGAATTCGTGGCTGATTATGATCTAGATATTGCCTACCATACGGGAAAGGCAAATCTGGTGGCGGATGCCTTGAGTAGGAGGCGTTCGGATGTGCATGCGGGAAAGGATGCGGAAACCCTTGTCGGACTGGTTAAGATGATGCATTTGAATGCAATATCAAACGAACCAGAACCATTGGGTATAGACGCAGCAAATCGGGCAGATCTATTGAGTAAGATCCGAATAGCCCAAGAAAAAGATGGACTGCTGAACCAAGCGGTCCAGAACAATCAGTCCGAGTATGGGAAACCAAACAGGTATTTGGTCTGGATTCGGGGACGAATCCACTTCAAGTGGGGGAGACTTGTAACACCCCCGATCCTCAGTAAAGATCGGTAGGGCGAGCTGACCGACAGCTGGGCGAGCTGGCCGGTAGCTGGGCGAGCTGGGCGAGCTGGCCGGTAGCTGGGCGAGCTGGCCGGTAGCTGGGCGAGCTGGCCGGTAGCTGGGCGAGCTGGCCGGTAGCTGGGCGAGCTGGCCGGTAGCTGGGCAAGCTGGCCGGTAGCTGGGCGAGCTGGCCGGTAGCTGGGTGAGCTGGCCGGTAGCTGGGCGAGCTGGTCGGTAGCTGGGCGAGCTGGTCGGCAGTAGACGAGCTGGTTGGTAGTTGGGGCCAACTGGCCAGCTAGCAATGGCTCGGGCAGTTGGTGCCGAACCAGTGCCTCGACCAGGCACAACGGTTCGACCGGAAACGTTGATTGGTCGAACAAAGGCCGTGACCGTTCGTGAAAAACTACCACGAGCCCTATAAATAGAGGGCTTGGGGGGCGACACAAGGACACACGCTGGGACAGAAAACTCAGAGGGATACACACAGATATCCACACACACATAGACACACACACACACATAGAGACACACACACACACTTGCACACATGGGGAAATGTCCTATTGATCGGCTGGCCATGGGAAATGGGTGATCCCTTCCACGGCTGGATAGTCGACTAGGTATGCCCTGTGACCGAACCAAGTATGTCAATCTGAGTGATTGGCTTGCCGGGGGATTGGGTGATCCCTTCCGGACGGATGGTTGGCCGGATGTGTCGTATGACCGGACTGAGAATGTCATTGGCCAGACTTGGGGCGACCCTTGCAGCTGGAAGTCGGGTGTGTCCTTTGGCTAGATCGGGTATGTCCTGTGGCTAGATCGGATGTGTCCTTTGGCTAGAATGGGTGTGTCGTTTGGCCAGATCGGGTGTGTCCGTTGGTGAGATCAAGTGTGTCCGTTGGCGAGATCAGGTGTGTCCATGTGCCAGAACAGGTGTGTCCTTTGGCCGGAACAGGTGTGTCCTTTGGCCGGAACAGGTGTGTCCTTTGGCCAAGGGTAGAGTAACCTAAAGACATCGAAAGTAGATCCGGTCCGAGAAGGACGAATCGGGAATGGAGGAAGCCCGGTCTCCTTGTGTGCTTGGTCTGTGGGGATGGTTGGTTGTATGACTAAGTACCAAAGGGATCGGTTCGACCTAATCAGCCCTTGGGTGGATTCTGTTGAAACCATTCTGGTGCATATCCGATAAAAATGGTTCCGCTGCATAACGATAATGCCTATTGCATTCAATCTTAGAAAACGGCTAGGTAAAGTCGTAGATTCTAAAGTTGAACCTCAAATGGGAATAAGAGGAATGTGAGATCCAATGCTCATAGCTCGGCTAGAAGGTGGGCTGAGCCAGAATGCCTTTACCATAGCCTAAGGATGGTCAGGTAGGGTGTTTCAACTCGGATTCTTTGGGAATCCGAAAGGGGACAACCTTTACGGACTGGAAGTCCGGGAAGGGGTGTTTCAGTGGCCGTCCTTGTGGCATGCACCCGCCTTGCTCCTAGTCTTCGACTTGGAGTAGGGTTAAATATCTTTGGGCCCTGACCTCTCTTGCCACTAAAGCCCAATTCTCTGATGTTCCTTGTGTTGTTGAGAAGCCTTTGGACTCTAATTTGCTCTTCTGGCCCATTTTCCTTAGCTGCTCTTCCTCTAGGAGCTTGTCGACCCATAAGCTGAATTTGTGGAAGAGTGCTCTTGATCTGCTTCTTGTCATTGCTCCTGGAGGTACCATTGGTGTAGATACTTCCTCTAAGTGCCTGTCCTGGAGCTGGTAGCTCATTTGGTNGCACAACGGTTCGACCGAAAACGTTGATTGGTCGAACAAAGGCCGTGACCGTTCGTGAAAAACTACCACGAGCCCTATAAATAGAGGGCTTGGGGGGCGACACAAGGACACGCTGGGACAGAAAACTCAGAGGGATACACACAGATATCCACACACACATAGACACACACACACACATAGAGACACACACACACACTTGCACACATGGGGAAATGTCCTATTGATCGGCTGGCCATGGGAAATGGGTGATCCCTTCCACGGCTGGATAGTCGACTAGGTATGCCATGTGACCGAACCAAGTATGTCAATCTGAGTGATTGGCTTGCCGGGGGATTGGGTGATCCCTTCCGGATGGATGGTTGGCCGGATGTGTCGTATGACCGGACTGAGAATGTCATTGGCCAGACTTGGGGCGACCCTTACAGCTGGAAGTCGGGTGTGTCCTTTGGCTAGATCGGGTATGTCCTTTGGCTAGATCGGGTGTGTCCTTTGGCTAGAATGGGTGTGTCGTTTGGCCAAATCGGGTGTGTCCGTTGGTGAGATCAGGTGTGTCCGTTGGCGAGATCATGTGTGTCCATGTGCCAGAACGAGTGTGTCCTTTGGCCGGAAGAGGTGTGTCCTTTGGCCAAGGTTAGAGTAACCTAAAGACATCGAAAGTAGATCCGGTCCGAGAAGGACGAATCGGGAATGGGGAAAGCCCGGTCTCTTTGTGTGCTTGGTCTGTGGGGATGGTTGGTTGTATGACTAAGTACCAAAGGGATCGGTTCGACCTAATCAGCCCTTGGGTGGATTCCGTTGATGGTGCACGACACGAATGAGCTAAGGTGCGTAGTGAGCTTCTTCTAACTTGGTTATAGATAGATGGAATCTAGACTCCTAAGTGTATCGCCGCGTAAAGGGGATGACTTGAACCTAGGAAGGTGAGAATAATAAAAATGGTTCCGCTGCATAACGATAATACCTATTGCATTCAATCTTAGAAAACGGCTAGGTAAAGTCGTAGATTCTAAAGTTGAACCTCAAATGGGAATAAGAGGAATGTGAGATCCAATGCTCATAGCTCGGCTAGAAGGTGGGCTGAGCCAGAATGCCTTTACCATAGCCTAAGGATGGTCAGGTAGGGGGTTTCAACTCGGATTCTTTGGGAATCCGAAAGGGGACAACCTTTACGGACTGGAAGTCCGGGAAGGGGTGTTTCAAGTTGGTATCAGAGCATGCTTGATCCTAGTATGGACCAAGGCTCGTATTAAAAGGACAAGGGTGAAGTCCGGTAAAGTCCAACGACTTCACGATGATCATAGCTGACTATGATATGAGGAAATAAAAAGACTATACCATATCAATGTAATAATCTTAGCTGTTCGGCAGTTGAGGTAGGATCGGGATAAGTCACGCGGGAGTTGAGTGTTCTCACCGAAACTTGTACGATTACCAAGAAACTTACCGAAGGCTTTGTTACATTACCATTGATAGGTTGAAGTCAGTTATAAGATCGGGTTTATTGTTAAACCGCGATTAATGGAAATGGTGGCAAATGACTTAGAGAAGTTCAATGCCAAATAGTAAACTGCCCAAAGGATGGTGCAGTATGTTTTAAGGTAAACTAACTGGAAGTTGAGGCAGGGAGGGATATCGTTCTTGGAACCAGGCGAGTTGCCAAGGCATATCTGCTGAGCCAAGATGAACTATCCAAAGAGAGGGACCTTGAAAACGGGAAGAGTTTAACAACTCGATGATGTACCAAAGATCTTGATAAAGGTAGGGAAGTTCATGGCTGAACGGAAGTTGAGGCAGTGTGTACTAGTGCTTAGGAACTGAGAAAGTTTGCTAAAGCAAGTCGATAAAGCCAATATTTACTTACCGAAAGCTTGAAATACTACATATGATCAAGTGTATGGGCACGGGTACAGATTCGGAGTTGGGAAAAATAAACGGAAAAAGCCGTTGGGAAAAGTGTTAGACTATAAAGGGAATTATGGTGAGACCGGTTAATACGATTAAGAACGGTGGATGTTCCTAAGGCGTGGTCTTGCACCGAGAGATTGCCCTAGAAAGTCAATAGAAAATGAATTGATCTGGTCAGGAAGGGGCCAAGGTCGGGGAGTGTAGATAAACACGTCCTATTTGATTCCGGTGTAAGCCCGGAATGGTTTAAAAAGAGTGGGATTCAAGGAGAACCCATCTCTGGAATGGGTAAAGTACAAGCGGCTGGAGGGCAAATAATGAATTCCCTGGGAATTGTGCGGAACATCCCGGTTATGATTGGGAATGTCAATTTGCCGGCCGACTTGGTAGTCGTCCAACTCAAGGATTACGAGGTAATCTTGGGTATGGACTGGCTGGGAATGAACAAGGCGACCCTAGAGTGTCATAGGGGCCGAGTTCGGTTTGAGAAAGAGGGAGGGAGATTGGAATTCCAAGGGATCCAACCCACCTCGGGAAGTTTGGTAATCTCAGCAATCCAGGCAGAACGGATGCTAGAGAAGGGGTGCGAGGCCTATGTAGCCACGATAAGCACTGAGGGAAATAAGAAGAGTTGGGAGTTAAAGGATATCCCGGTGGTCAATGAATTCGCGGATGTGTTCCAGGCCTTGTCCGGGTTACCACCTGATAGGGCGGATCCATTCACGATTGAATTGGAACCAGGGATTGCCCCAATCTCGAAGGCACCCTATCGTATGGCTCCAGCTGAGATGGCTGAGTTAAAGAAACAGTTGGAAGAACTGTTGGATAAAGGATTCATCAGGCCGAGTGAGTCACCTTGGGGTGCACCGGTGCTGTTTGTGAAAAAGAAGGATGGAAGCTTTAGGCTTTGCATCGATTATCGGGGATTGAATCGGGTTACGGTAAAGAACAAGTACCCATTACCCCGAATTGATGAGTTGTTGGATCAACTCAGGTGCGACCTGGTTCTCAAAGATCGATTTGGCCCAGGGATATCACCAAATTCCGATTGAGTCATCGGATATTCGGAAGACGGCTTTTCGGACAAGATATGGACACTACGAGTTTGTAGTGATGCCATTCGGTTTAACCAATGCACCGGCAGCCTTTATGAAGATGATGAATAGGGTATTTCGGGATTGTTTAGATGAGTTTGTTATCATTTTCATTGATGACATCCTCGTCTATTCAAAGGGGCACGAAATGCACCAAAATCATCTAAGGGTGGTGATGGATCGGTTAAGGGAGCACAAGCTTTACGCCAAGCTAAGCAAGTGTAGCTTTTGGCAGAGAAGTATTGGGTTCTTGGGACACATTGTGTCCGACCAAGGGGTGTCAGTAGACCCGGAGAAAGTTAAGGCTATCAAGGATTGGCCGAGGCCTCGGAATGCAACTGAGATTAGGAGCTTCCTGGTTTTGGCCGGATACTATAGACGGTTTGTCAATGGGTTTGCGAAAATGGCTTACCCCATGACTAGTCTAACCGGGAACGATGTTAAGTACGAGTGGACAGCCGAGTGCGAGGAATGTTTCCAACGGTTGAAGGAGATGCTAACGACTGCACCAGTCTTGGCACTACCTGAACCGGATGAACCTTATGCAGTATACACAGACGCATCCAGATCTGGATTGGGTGCTGTTCTTATGCAAAAGGGTAGGGTGATTGCCTATGCATCAAGGCAATTGCGGAAACATGAAGGAAACTATCCCACTCATGACTTAGAAATGGCGGCAGTAATCTTTGCATTAAAGATTTGGCGGTCATACTCGTATGGAGCCAAAGTGCAAGTTTTTACCGACCATAAGAGTCTGAAGTACATTTCCAGTCAACCCGAATTGAACCTTAGGCAAAGAAGGTGGATAGAATTCGTGGCTGATTATGATCTAGATATTGCCTACCATACGGGAAAGGCAAATCTGGTGGCGGATGCCTTGAGTAGGAGGCGTTCGGATGTGCATGCGGGAAAGGATGCGGAAACCCTTGTCGGACTGGTTAAGATGATGCATTTGAATGCAATATCAAACGAACCAGAACCATTGGGTATAGACGCAGCAAATCGGGCAGATCTATTGAGTAAGATTCGAATAGCCCAAGAAAAAGATGGACTGCTGAACCAAGCGGTCCAGAACAATCAGTCCGAGTATGGGAAACCAAACAGGTATTTGGTCTGGATTCGGGGACGAATCCACTTCAAGTGGGGGAGACTTGTAACACCCCCGATCCTCAGTAAAGATCGGTAGGGCGAGCTGACCGACAGCTGGGCGAGCTGGCCGGTAGCTGGGCGAGCTGGGCGAGCTGGCCGGTAGCTGGGCGAGCTGGCCGGTAGCTGGGCGAGCTGGCCGGTAGCTGGGCGAGCTGGCCGGTAGCTGGGCGAGCTGGCCGGTAGCTGGGCAAGCTGGTCGGTAGCTGGGCGAGCTGGTCGGCAGTAGACGAGCTGGTTGGTAGTTGGGGCCAACTGGCCAGCTAGCAATGGCTCGGGCAGTTGGTGCCGAACCAGTGCCTCGACCAGGCACAATGGTTCGACCGGAAACGTTGATTGGTCGAACAAAGGCCGTGACCGTTCGTGAAATCAGATGTGTCCGTTGGCGAGATCAGGTGTGTCCATGTGCCAGAACGAGTGTGTCCTTTGGCCAGAACAGGTGTGTCCTTTGGCCGGAACAGGGGTGTCCTTTGGCCGGAACAGGTGTGTCCTAAAAGACATCGAAAGTAGATCCGGATCCGAGAAGGACGAATCTGGGTAATGGGAAGCCCGGCCTCCTGTGTGCTTGGTCTTGGATGGTTGGTGTATGACTTAAGTTACCAAAAGATCGGTTCGACCTTAATCAGCCCTTGGGTTGGATTTTCTGTGGAAGACCATTCTGTGCATATCGAATAAAAATGGTTCCGCTGGCATAATGATTAATGCCTTATTGGATTCAATCTTAGAGAAAGGCTAGTAAACAGTCGTAGATTCTAAAGTTGAACCTCAAATGGGAATAAGAGGAATGTGAGAAATCCAATGCGTCAAAAGCTCGGCATAGGAAGGTGCGGCTTAGCCAGAATTGTCTTTACCATAGCCTAAAGGATGGTCAGGTAGGTGTTTCAAACTCGGATTCTTTGGGAATCCGAAAGGCGGACAACCTTTACGGACTCGAAGTCGGGAAGGGTGTTTCAACCTCTCCTGCCGTAGGTGTAGCCACACAAAAATCACCTCCTTTCTTCCCTTGTTGGCATGAGTCACGTACTGCCCGGTCCTCTTCTCCAAGTTCTCTGCTACCTTCTGGTGTAACTTCCTTATGAACTCTGCCTTGGATGCTCCGTTGATGTTGGTCATCTCGGCTGGTGGGAGTGGCGTTTGCTCCAATGGTGTGAGAGGGTTGAAGCCGTAGACCACTTCAAAGGGGGTCTTCTTGGTTGCTAAGTGCACGGCTCGGTTGTACGCCAACTCTATGAATGGCAGGCACTCTACCCAAGTCTTGGGGTTCTTCCCTCGTGTAGTCTTGAGAAGAGTTGACAATGTCCGGTTGACTACTTCGGTTTGGCCATCAATCACTACAAGAAAACTGCCAATTTGCGACTGCGATTTGCGACTACATACGTGGTCGCAATTTTTGCGACCACATTTGCCACGATTTAGCGAATAATTTGCGACTACGGCAAAGTAGTCGCAAATTGGTCACAAAAATGTGACCAATATGTGTAGTCGCATGTTGGTCACAATACGCAACCAATTAGCAACTGAAATGCGACTGCCTTGTGACTGACCTCGGGAGTCGCTAATCAGTCGCAAAATAGCGACTGATTAGCGACTACATATGGAAAATCAGGTGGTAGTCGCTTATTGGTCGCTAAAAATGCGACCAATTTGCGACTACGTTATGTAGTGGCTCTGCAGTCACAAAGTGGTGGCAAAGTGCCAACATAAAAAACATGTACGTGTTAGGTATAACGACATTTAAGCGACTACATTGCTGTAGTCGCATAGTAGTGGCAAATCAGTGGCAAAGTAAAGGCAAATCAGTGGCAAAGTAGTGGAAAAGTAGTCGTAAAATGTTGTATATATATGCACCATCCCATTCTCTCATTTGTAAAATCGAAGGAAAAAATTTATTTAAAACATGTGGGGAAATTATAACAATTCGAGAGATTGGATGTACAGAAGAATTGATAATGAAACAAGAAATATATCGGCGGAATTTGCACAAGGCATGAAGCAGTTCATGAATTTTGCAAGTAGTCAACCTATAGCTCAAAGTAGCGGAGGTAAGTTTTTCTGTCCTTGTATTAATTGCAAAAATGATAAATTTATTTCGGGACGAAAAATATGGAGTCATCTATATAGTCGAGGATTTATGCCAAATTATTATATTTGGTATAAACATGGAGAAGAGATGAATGTTCAGTTAGGTACAAGTACTAGTCGGGGTGATGTACAAAGAAATCAGGGATGTGATTGTAGTAGTGATGAAACAGTTGGTATATCCGGTAATAGATATGTTGAAATGGTGACGGATGCATTTCGTGACACAACGACTGATGATCATTAGTACTATAATCAGAACAAAGAAAATTATAATTATAATGAAGAAGAACGGCCTAATGAAGAAGCACAAAATTTTTACAACATGTTAGAAGCTGCAAAAAATCCATTGTATGATGGTTGTCATGAAGGGCACTCACAGTTATCTTTAGCTGCTCGGTTTATGAACATCAAGTCTGATTTTAATTTACCAAAAAAATGTATGGATTCTTGGGCGGAGCGGTTTACAAAATATTTACCCGAGGAGAATCAGGCAACAGGTTCATATTATGAAACCAAAAAATTGATGCGAAATTTAGGCCTCCCGTTTTATACAATTGACGTGTGTGTTCAAAATTGTATGATATTCTAGAAAGAAGATGAGAAATGGGAAAATGCAAATTTTGCGATTCCCCCCGGTATAAGCCAAGCAAGGGCAGGACGAGAATACCTTTCAGTCGTATGTGGTATTTACGTATAGGTGATAGACTTAAAAGAATGTATCAAAGCGAGAAAACCGTAGAGGCAATGAGGTGACACGCAGAGCATGAAGCAGAAACGGAGAAATGAGTCATCCATCTGATGCTGCAGAGTGGAAAAATTTTCAATATCTACATCCTAGATATGTTGCTGAATCTCGAAACGTTTATCTTGGCTTATGTACTGATGTGTTCAACCCATTTGGGATGTCTCGTAATCATTCATTATGGCCGGTGATTATCACTCCATATAATTTGCCACCGGAGATGTGTATGAAGAAAGAGTATTTGTTTCTAACTATTTTGATTTCGGGGCCAAATCATCCGCGTGCTAGTCTGGACATATTCCTACGACCTTTGATTGATGAGTTGAAAGAATTATGGTCTATCGGAGTTGATGCATACGATGTATCGCTGAACCAAAATTTCAATCTAAAAGCTGTGTTACTTTGGATGATAAGCGACTTTCCCGCTTATGGAATGTTATCAGGATGGACAACGCATGGAAGGCTGGCCTGTCTAATTTGTATGGATGATACGAAGGCATTTCAATTACCAAATGGGAGAAAGACGTGTTGGTTTGATTGTCATAGAAGGTTTTTTCCTAATGGTCACCCGTTACGGAAAAATAAAATAAATTTTTTAAAAGGGAAGCATGCTTTGAATGACTGTCCTCCACAATCATTGAGAGGAGAACAAGTTTTATACGAGCGAATAAAAACTGTCAATCCTTTAAGAACATCTGAGTGCGGCGGAAACGGTCATGAAAGTAAAGAAGAAGGTTACGACAGCTGACATAATTGGCACAAAGAAAGTATATTTTGGGAGTTTTCGTACTGGACGGTTCTTAACCTTCGACATAATCTTGATGTGATGCATATAGAGAAGAATTTCTTCAATAACATCATTAACACTGTTATGAATTTGAAAGAGAAATCAAAAGATACAGTTAAGTCAAGGTTGGATACTACGAAGTTTTGCTCTCGAAAAGAGTTGCACGTAGATGGTCGGGGTAATGCTCCATTCCCTATATTTCAATTGACCCAAAAAGCGAAAGAACGGTTATTGGAATGTATAAAAAATGATGTCAAATTTCTGGACGGCTATGCGGCAGATTTAGCAAATTGTGTGGATATGGATGGACTAAAGTTCTCGGGTATGAAAAGCCATGACTGCCATGTTTTTATGGAAAGACTTCTCCCTTTTATATTTGCAGAACTTTTATCACGGAACGTTCATCTAGTATTATCAGGTAAATATAGTAATAAATATATTTTTAATTGGAAATACGTAAATTAATAATAATTGCCTGAACTAATTAATTGTCGATAGTAATTAATATATATATATATATATATATATAGGGATTGGAGGATTTTTCCGTGATTTATGCTCCAGATCATTACAACAAAACTGTGTCCGAATTCTGAAGGAAAACATAGTCATAATTTTGTGCAATTTGGAAAAGATCTTTGCGCCTTCATTTTTCGACGTCATGGAGCATCTTCCTATACATCTACCATACGAAGCTGAACTTGGTGGACCTGTGCAATATAGGTGGATGTATCCATTTGAAAGGTTTTTTAAAAAACTTAAAAGCAAGGCGAAGAAAAAACGATATGTTGCAGGGTCGATTGTTGAATCATATGTGAATGATGAGATATCTTACTTCTCAGAACATTACTTTGCTGAACACATACGCATGAAAAACAGGTAACCTAAATTAATTGTTATGTTTATGAATTAATTATTTTACTATATAATATATGAATGTAAGTAATATAATATATATATATATATATAAACCATGTACAGGTCTACAAGATTCGATGAAGGTGACGTGCCTGTATATCCAGATCTCGGAGTACCGGATATATTTACGCATATGGGTCGTCCAAGTGGTAAATGTAAAGAAATATGGCTCTCCGAAAAAAGAATATAAATATGCACATACATATGTATTACATAATTGTGAATATTTTCTGCCACTAGAGAGGTATATGAAAACAATTAATTACATTTATTATATTTCATTTCATTGTATTAAGAAATATATAATAATTTGCAATATTTACTGTTGTAGCATGTTTGAAGATCATATTCGATGTACGTATCCATATCTTTCGGAAGATGACATTTCATCTAAAAGAAAGGAAGAGTTCCACATATGGGTTATGGATTATGTATGTTTAATTAATTATTTGACATATATATATTATATTTTATTTATTAATTTGGAAATACTAATTAAGTTTAATTTTTGATATATGATCATAGGTCAATTCATGCACTTCCACAGATTCATGTGTCTTTCCTATATGGGTTCAAGAATTAGTTCAAGGTCCGATGAATAAAACGCCCACTTGGCCGATGTATTTTACAAGAGGTTATATGTTCCACACGAAGAAACATGGACATAGGAGAAAGACATGTAACTACGGTATTTGTGTGAAGGGGGACAATTACTCAGATGCATCTGATGAAGCTGATTTCTACGGGATTTTAACAGATATCATTCAACTTGAGTATGTCGGACTCCTAAATTTGAAGATCACAATTTTTAAATGTGAATGGTAAATTCACATTTCCCCTAAATATTTTCCACATTTCAAACTTGTATTTCCATGTTAATGAGACTACTAACCATTATAAGTGATAACATATATTGAAAACTTTAATTGTAATGATTTCATATTTAGAAAACATTTGAAATGTATATAAGAAGTATACGACTAAGTAAATTTGATAAGTGTTTTAGGTAAATTATTTGAGAATTTGGTAAATGTTATTGTTTTCATAGTAATGAAAATTTGTATAACTTATAATCAATTAATCAATCTTCTATAATTATATGTATTCATCAAAATCTCAAAATTTAGGGTTTAGGGTATTATTTGTGACTGATTTGCCACTACATTGCCACTGCATTGGCAATGTGGTGGCACTTCAGTCACAATGAATACATGTGGTCGCAAATTGCGACTGATTTGCAAGCACGTGTAATAAATTTAATATATGTAAATGTGGTCGCAAATCAGTCGCACAATTGGGACTGATTTGCGACCACGTGTAATAAATTCAATATATGTAAATGTGGTCGCGAATCAGTCACAAATTTGCGATTGATTTATGACCACATGTTATGTTTTCGAGAATTACAATAGTGGTCGCAAATCAGTCGCAAATTTGCGATTGATTTGCGACAACAAATTAATTGGGTGGGAGTTTGAAAGTTTTTGAAAATTCAACTCCCACCAAATTAATTGGTGGTCGCAAATCAGTCGCAAATTTGCGACTGATTTGCGACCACATTTGCAATTTTCGATAAATTAACAAGTGGTCGCAAATCAGTCACAAATTTACGACTGATTTTCGACCACCAATTAATTTTGTGGGAGTTTGAACATATTCGTTTCCCACCAAATTAATTGGTGGTCGCAAATCAGTCACAAATTTGCGACTGATTTGCGACTACTTCATTAAATTCAAATTTCGCCACTGATTTGCGACCACGTACGTGGTCGCAAAAAAACTATAAATACATGAAGGTTTTCCCTCATTTTTCACAATTCCCTCAAAACTTCTCAATCAAAATCCTCTCTAAACACATTCTAAACATTTTTTAGTTTACAAATCATTTAGAAAAAATGGCAAGTAGCGGTAGGTCGTTGAGAGGTTGTGGAAGACGATCTATCGCATCGTCTTCCGGCCATGGAACCTCTTCGACCTCCTCGAACCCTTCACCATCCGCTAATAGAGCGGCATCCCGCCTCCCTCCGCAATATACATTTACCCCTCACTCCGTTCCTGAAACCCAAACACCTCCACGGTTTGAGGAATCGGATGAACATGAGGAGGAAGAAATTCCCGACTGCGAAACGGGAACGGAAGAACAAACTATCTCTCTTGATAGTTTGTTACAAACTCCGGGATGCGAGTAGTATTTGACAGTGCTGTCTCCACAAGCGGCACCAAATACAATGTGGCAATAATTTTTTTAATTTTTTTAATTTTTTTAAATTTTTTTATTTTTTTAATAAATATTTATTATAATTTTAATAATATATTAATATAAAATTAAAATTTCTCTGTATAACTGAAATATTATGTTTGACCGCGATAACGGGGCAATACCCATCAAATTGCAAAAATTTTGAAAAATAAATTTGACGGCCCGTACTATAGTTGGACCATCGTACCTGCTGAGAGGTAGGAAAAATATTTCATAGAGTTTGCGGTAAGGAATTTTATTTACAAAATTTTTTATTTAAAAATATTTTAATATTTAAAATATTATTTTGAAGCAATCGTACACCTGGGATCCTGTGATCACCCTGGTGGTTCGAAAAGAGTTCGAGGCCGTCTGTGTAAGACGGATGAAAGGGATGGTGAGCATAGTTCATACAACTGGAAAACGTTCCCGATGGATTTCCCCAAGTTTGTACAAAATTATGACAGACTATTGGGAAACAGAAATGTCTACCGAGAGGAGTACCAAATCCTCTCATAACCGCAACTCCGCTCGGGATGGTCTTGGCCCGCACAAATATTTGTCGGGCCAAAAATCCTATATTCAGGTCAGGAAACAGTAAGTCATTTTTTTAAATTTAATTAACATTTTTGTTAGTAATTAAATAAAATTTATTTTAATATTTGTGAAGGAACATAATTTGGAACGATCAATCTCAAGAGGTGAGGTCTTTATAAAGACTCACACAAGACCGGATGGTTCGTATGTAGATTTGAAAGCAAAACAAATTTGTGAAGCATACGAACGAAACATCCAAGAGAGGATGGCGATCGTGGAGGTCGATCCAATAGAAACATCTGATGGAACCTCCCGTCCAATTTAGCTGACTCCAGAACAAAAGAATGAGATCTTCATTCAGGTAAAAAAATTTTTCAAAGTTTTTTCTTATAACATATTTTTCTAATTAATTAAATAATTAAATTTATTATTTAATTTTTGTTTTTGTTATTTTGTAGTCTTCTGTTGCGGATGACCGAGGTCGTCTTTATGGACTCGGTAGCCTAAACCGCATACAGTCTATGGGTAGACGTACTGGGGTGCAAGCCAATTCACCCGAGTACGTAATGCTTCAAGAACAAAACGCGTTAATTAAACGAAAAAATGCACAGATTCTGTAAAGAAATCAGAAGATGGAAGAGCTGAATAGAGAAAACCAAAAGAGGATCTCGAGCTTGGAGATGCTCCTCGGGTATTTGCAATGGACGGATCCCGCATTCGCCTCCTATATGCGGGATAACGATTGCACAGGGGAACCATCGACGGCTCCGCCCACAACCCTATTTTCGCCTTCAGATTTCCAATTTCCGCCGCCTGAAAATTAATTTTTTTTCCTATAAATTAAATTTTCAATAATAAGTATTAGAATTTTAATTTTGTATTTCTTTTTATTCAATATTTTATATTAATTAGTTCATATATTTTTCATTGGCAAATTAGCTGAAAAATTGGCAAACCTATTCATACCCACGCCACGTTCTAGGTCTGCCCAAGATCAACCACGTGGTCGCAAATTAGTCGCAAAATGAACCACTATTTCCGTTGCGACTGATTTTTTTTGCGACTACTATTTTGCAACCACTTCACGTGGTCGCAAAGTAGTCGCAAAATATGGTTTTGCGACCACATTGCGACCACTTCCGTGGTCGCAAAACACATGTTTTCTTGTAGTGAGTTTGAGGATGGCAGGTGGTAGAGAAGAGTAGCTTCGTGCCTAGCTTCCTCCAAAGGGTCCTCCAGAAATGGCTGAGGAACTTGGTGTCCCTGTCTGACATGATGGTCCTTGGCACTCCATGAAGCCGTACTATCTCCCTGAAGAATAGCTCGGCTGTTTGCGTGGCATCATTAACATTGGCACACGGAATGAAGTGTGTCATCTTGGAGAATCTGACCACCACTATAAAGATTGCATTTTTGTGGTTGATCTTGGGCAGACCTAGAACGAAGTCCATTGAGATGTCCACCCATGTATGTGTGGGTATGGGCCGTGGGATATACAACCCGTGAGGGTGCACTCGAGACTTCACCTTTTTGCAAGTGATGCNGGTGTAACTTCCTTATGAACTCCATCTTGGATGCTCCGTTGAGGTTGGTCATCTCGGCTGGTGGCAGTGGCGTTTGCTCCAATGGTGTGAGAGGGTTGAAGCCGTAGACCACTTCAAAGGGGGTCTTCTTGGTTGCTGAGTGCACAGCTCGGTTGTACCCCAACTCTATGAATGGCAGGCACTCTACCCAAGTCTTGGGGTTCTTCCCTCGTGTAGTCTTGAGAAGAGTTGACAATGTCCGGTTGACTACTTCGGTTTGGCCATCAATCACTACAAGAAAACTGCCAATTTGCGACTGCGATTTGCGACTACATACGTGGTCGCAATTTTTGCGACCACATTTGCCACGATTTAGCGAATAATTTGCGACTACGGCAAAGTAGTCGCAAATTGGTCACAAAAATGTGACCAATATGTGTAGTCGCATGTTGGTCACAATACGCAACCAATTATCAACTGAAATGCGACTGCCTTGTGACTGACCTCGGGAGTCGCTAATCAGTCGCAAAATAGCGACTGATTAGCGACCACATATGGAAAATCAGGTGGTAGTCGCTTATTGGTCGCTAAAAATGCGACCAATTTGCGACTACGTTATGTAGTGGCTCTGCAGTCACAAAGTGGTGGCAAAGTGCCAACATAAAAAACATGTACGTGTTAGGTATAACGACATTTAAGCGACTACATTGCTGTTGTCGCATAGTAGTGGCAAATCAGTGGCAAAGTAAAGGCAAATCAGTGGCAAAGTAGTGGAAAAGTAGTCGTAAAATGTTGTATATATATGCACCATCCCATTCTCTCATTTGTAAAATCGAAGGAAAAAATTTATTTAAAACATGTGGGGAAATTATAACAATTCGAGAGATTGGATGTACAGAAGAATTGATAATGAAACATGAAATATATCTGTAGAATTTGCACAAGGCATGGAGCAGTTCATGAATTTTGCAAGTAGTCAACCTATAGCTCAAAGTAGCGGAGGTAAGTTTTTCTGTCCTTGTATTAATTGCAAAAATGATAAATTTATTTCGGGACGAAAAATATGGAGTCATCTATATAGTCGAGGATTTATGCCAAATTATTATATTTGGTATAAACATGGAGAAGAGATGAATGTTCAGTTAGGTACAAGTACTAGTCGGGGTGATGTACAAAGAAATCAGGGATGTGATTGTAGTAGTGATGAAACAGTTGGTATATCCGGTAATAGATATGTTGAAATGGTGACGGATGCATTTCGTGACACAACGACTGATGATCATTAGTACTATAATCAGAACAAAGAAAATTATAATTATAATGAAGAAGAACGGCCTAATGAAGAAGCACAAAATTTTTACAACATGTTAGAAGCTGCAAAAAATCCATTTTATGATGGTTGTCATGAAGGGCACTCACAGTTATCTTTAGCTGCTCGGTTTATGAACATCAAGTCTGATTTTAATTTACCAAAAAAATGTATGGATTCTTGGGCGGAGCAGTTTACAAAATATTTGCCCGAGAAGAATCAGGCAACAGGTTCATATTATGAAACCAAAAAATTGATGCGAAATTTAGGCCTCCCGTTTTATACAATTGACATGTGTGTTCAAAATTGTATGATCTTCTGGAAAGAAGATGAGAAATGGGAAAAATGCAAATTTTGCGATTCCCCCCGGTATAAGCCAATCGAGGGCAGGATGAGAATACCTTTCAGTCGTATGTGGTATTTACCTATAGGTGATAGACTTAAAAGAATGTATCAAAGCGAGAAAACCGCAGAGGCAATGAGGTGGCACGCAGAGCATGAAGCAGAAGACGGAGAAATGAGTCATCCATCTGATGCTGCAGAGTGGAAAAATTTTCAATATCTACATCCTAGATTTGCTGCTGAATCTCGAAACGTTTATCTTGGCTTATGT
The DNA here is from genome assembly GCA_018901945.1 of Pugionium dolabratum. Taxonomy (NCBI): domain Eukaryota; kingdom Viridiplantae; phylum Streptophyta; class Magnoliopsida; order Brassicales; family Brassicaceae; genus Pugionium; species Pugionium dolabratum. The sequence continues at coordinate 215,455 of JAEVFF010000638.1, forward strand.
ACTGATGGGTTCAACCCATTTGGGATGTCTCGTAATCATTCATTATGGCCGGGGATTATCACTCCATATAATTTGCCACCGGAGATGTGTATGAAGAAAGAGTATTTGTTTCTAACTATTTTGAATTCGGGGCCAAATCATCCGCGTGCTAGTCTGGACATATTCCTCCAACCTTTGATTGATGAGTTGAAAGAATTATGGTCTACGGGAGTTGATGCATACGATGTATCGTTGAACCAAAATTTCAATCTAAAAGCTATGTTACTTTGGACGATAAGCGATTTTCCCGCTTATGGAATGTTGTCAGGATGGACAACGCATGGAAGGCTGGCCTGTCCAATTTGTATGGTTGATACGAAGGCATTTCAATTACCAAATGGGAGAAAGACGTGTTGGTTTGATTGTCATAGAAGGTTTTTTCCTAATGGTCACCCGTTACGGAAAAATAAAATAAATTTTTTAAAAGGGAAGCATGCTTTGAATGACTGTCCTCCACAATCATTGAGAGGAGAACAAGTTTTATACGAGCGAATAAAAACTGTCAATCCTTTAAGAACATCTGAGTGCGGCGGAAACGGTCATGAAAGTAAAGAAGAAGGTTACGACAGCTGACATAATTGGCACAAAGAAAGTATATTTTGGGAGTTGTCGTACTGGACGGTTCTTAACCTTCGACATAATCTTGATGTGATGCATATAGAGAAGAATTTCTTCAATAACATCATTAACACTGTTATGAATTTGAAAGAGAAATCAAAAGATACAGTTAAGTCAAGGTTGGATACTGCGAAGTTTTGCTCTCGAAAAGAGTTGCACGTAGATGGTCGGGGTAATGCTCCATTCCCTATATTTCAATTGACCCAAAAAGCGAAAGAACGGTTATTGGAATGTATAAAAAATGATGTCAAATTTCTGGACGGCTATGCGGCAGATTTAGCAAATTGTGTGGATATGGATGGACTAAAGTTCTCGGGTATGAAAAGCCATGACTGCCATGTTTTTATGGAAAGACTTCTCCCTTTTATATTTGCAAAACTTTTATCACGGAACGTTCATCTAGTATTATCAGGTAAATATAGTAATAAATATATTTTTAATTAGAAATACGTAAATTAATAATAATTGCCTGAACTAATTAATTGTCGATAGTAATTAATATATATATATATAGGGATTGGAGGATTTTTCCGTGATTTATGCTCCAGATCATTACAACAAAACTGTGTCCGAATTCTGAAGGAAAACATAGTCATAATTTTGTGCAATTTGGAAAAGATCTTTGCGCCTTCATTTTTCGACGTCATGGAGCATCTTCCTATACATCTACCATACGAAGCTGAATTTTGTGCAATATAGGTGGATGTATCCATTTGAAAGGTTTTTTAAAAAACTAAAAAGCAAGGCGAAAAACAAACGATATGTTGCAGGGTTGATTGTTGAATCATATGTGAATGATGAGATATCTTACTTCTCGGAACATTACTTTGTTGCGCACATACGCACGAAAACAGGTAACCTAAATTAATTGTTATGTTTATGAATTAATTATTTTATTATATATGAATGTAAGTAATATAATATATATAATTAAATAGGTCTACAAGATTCGATGAAGGTGACGTACCTGTATATCCGGATCCCGGAGTACCAGATATATTTACGCACATGGGTCATCCAAGTGGTAAATGTAAAGAAATATGGCTCTCCGAAAAAGAATATAAATATGCACATGCATATGTATTACGGAATTGTGAATATTTTTGGCCACTAGAGAGGTATATGAAAACAATTAATTGTATTTATTATATTTCAGTTCATTGTATTAAGAAATATATATTAATTTTCAATATTTACTGTTCTAGCATGTTTGAAGATCATATTCGATGTACGTATCCATATCTTTCGGAAGATGACATTTCATCTAAAAGAGAGGAAGAGTTCCACATATGGGTTAGGGATTATGTATGTTTAATTAATTATTTGACATATATATATTATATTTTATTTATTAATTTGGAAATACTAATTAAGTTTAATTTTTGATATATGATCATAGGTCAATTCATGCACTTCCACAGATTCATGTGTCTTTCCTATATGGGTTCAAGAATTAGTTCAAGGTCCGATGAATAAAACGCCCACTTGGCCGATGTATTTTACAAGAGGTTATATGTTCCACACGAAGAAACATGGACATAGGAGAAAGACATGTAACTACGGTATTTGTGTGAAGGGGGACAATTACTCAGATGCATCTGATGAAGCTGATTTCTACGGGATTTTAACAGATATCATTCAACTTGAGTATGTCGGACTCCTAAATTTGAAGATCACAATTTTTAAATGTGAATGGTAAATTCACATTTCCCCTAAATATTTTCCACATTTCAAACTTGTATTTCCATGTTAATGAGACTACTAACCATTATAAGTGATAACATATATTGAAAACTTTAATTGTAATGATTTCATATTTAGAAAACATTTGAAATGTATATAAGAAGTATACGACTAAGTAAATTTGATAAGTGTTTTAGGTAAATTATTTGAGAATTTGGTAAATGTTATTGTTTTCATAGTAATGAAAATTTGTATAACTTATAATCAATTAATCAATCTTCTATAATTATATGTATTCATCAAAATCTCAAAATTTAGGGTTTAGGGTATTATTTGTGACTGATTTGCCACTACATTGCCACTGCATTGGCAATGTGGTGGCACTTCAGTCACAATGAATACATGCGGTCGCAAATTGCGACTGATTTGTAAGCACGTGTAATAAATTTAATATATGTAAATGTGGTCGCAAATCAGTCGCACAATTGGGACTGATTTGCGACCACATGTAATAAATTCAATATATGTAAATGTGGTCGCAAATCAGTCACAAATTTGCGATTGATTTATGACCACATGTTATGTTTTCGAGAATTACAATAGTGGTCGCAAATCAGTCGCAAATTTGCGATTGATTTGCGACAACAAATTAATTGGGTGGGAGTTTGAAAGTTTTTGAAAATTCAACTCCCACCAAATTAATTGGTGGTCGCAAATCAGTCGCAAATTTGCGACTGATTTGCGACCACATTTGCAATTTTCGATAAATTAACAAGTGGTCGCAAATCAGTCACAAATTTGCGACTGATTTTCGACCACCAATTAATTTTGTGGGAGTTTGAACATATTCGTTTCCCACCAAATTAATTGGTGGTCGCAAATCAGTCGCAAATTTGCGACTGATTTGCGACTACTTCATTAAATTCAAATTTCGCCACTGATTTGCGACCACGTACGTGGTCGCAAAAAAACTATAAATACATGAATGTTTTCCCTCATTTTTCACAATTCCCTCAAAACTTCTCAATCAAAATCCTCTCTAAACACATTCTAAACATTTTTTAGTTTACAAATCATTTAGAAAAAATGGCAAGTAGCGGTAGGTCGTTGAGAGGTTGTGGAAGACGATCTATCGCATCGTCTTCCGGCCATGGAACCTCTTCGACCTCCTCGAACCCTTCACCATCCGCTAATAGAGCGGCATCCCGCCTCCCTCCGCAATATACATTTACCCCTCACTCCGTTCCTGAAACCCAAACACCTCCACGGTTTGAGGAATCGGATGAACATGAGGAGGAAGAAATTCCCGACTGCGAAACGGGAACGGAAGAACAAACTATCACTCTTGATAGTTTGTTACAAACTCCGGGATGCGAGTAGTATTTGACAGTGCTGTCTCCACAAGCGGCACCAAATACAATGTGGCAATAATTTTTTTAATTTTTTTAATTTTTTTAAATTTTTTTAATTTTTTAATAAATATTTATTATAATTTTAATAATATATTAATATAAAATTAAAATTTCTCTGTATAACTGAAATATTATGTTTGACCGCGATAACGGGGCAATACCCATCAAATTGCAAAAATTTTGAAAAATAAATTTGACGGCCCGTACTATAGTTGGACCATCGTACCTGCTGAGAGGTAGGAAAAATATTTCATAGAGTTTGCGGTAAGGAATTTTATTTACAAAATTTTTTATTTAAAAATATTTTAATATTTAAAATATTATTTTGAAGCAATCGTACACCTGGGATCCTGTGATCACCCTGGTGGTTCGAAAAGAGTTCGAGGCCGTCTGTGTAAGACGGATGAAAGGGATGGTGAGCATAGTTCATACAACTGGAAAACGTTCCCGATGGATTTCCCCAAGTTTGTACAAAATTATGACAGACTATTGGGAAACAGAAATGTCTACCGAGAGGAGTACCAAATCCTCTCATAACCGCAACTCCGCTCGGGATGGTCTTGGCCCGCACAAATATTTGTCGGGCCAAAAATCCTATATTCAGGTCAGGAAACAGTAAGTCATTTTTTTAAATTTAATTAACATTTTTGTTAGTAATTAAATAAAATTTATTTTAATATTTGTGAAGGAACATAATTTGGAACGATCAATCTCAATAGGTGAGGTCTTTATAAAGACTCACACAAGACCGGATGGTTCGTATGTAGATTTGAAAGCAAAACAAATTTGTGAAGCATACGAACGAAACATCCAAGAGAGGATGGCGATCGTGGAGGTCGATCCAATAGAAACATCTGATGGAACCTCCCGTCCAATTTAGCTGACTCCAGAACAAAAGAATGAGATCTTCATTCAGGTAAAAAAAAATTTCAAAGTTTTTTCTTATAACATATTTTTCTAATTAATTAAATAATTAAATTTATTATTTAATTTTTGTTTTTGTTATTTTGTAGTCTTCTGTTGCGGATGACCGAGGTCGTCTTTATGGACTCGGTAGCCTAAACCGCGTACAGTCTATGGGTAGATGTACTGGGGTGCAAGCCAATTCACCCGAGTACGTAATGCTTCAAGAACAAAACGCGTTAATTAAACGAAAAAATGCGCAGATTCTGCAAAGAAATCAGAAGATGGAAGAGCTGAATAGAGAAAACCAAAAGAGGATCTCGAGCTTGGAGATGCTCCTCGGGTATTTGCAATGGACGGATCCCGCATTCGCCTCCTATATGCGGGATAACGATTGCACAGGGGAACCATCGACGGCTCCGCCCACGACCCTATTTTCGCCTTCAGATTTCCAATTTCCGCCGCCTGAAAATTAATTTTTTTTCCTATAAATTAAATTTTCAATAATAAGTATTAGAATTTTAATTTTGTATTTCTTTTTATTCAATATTTTATATTAATTAGTTCATATATTTTTCATTGGCAAATTAGCTGAAAAATTGGCAAACCTATTCATACCCACGCCACGTTCTAGGTCTGCCCAAGATCAACCACGTGGTCGCAAATTAGTCGCAAAATGAACCACTATTTCCGTTGCGACTGATTTTTTTTGCGACTACTATTTTGCAACCACTTCACGTGGTCGCAAAGTAGTCGCAAAATATGGTTTTGCGACCACATTGCGACCACTTCCGTGGTCGCAAAACACATGTTTTCTTGTAGTGAGTTTGAGGATGGCAGGTGGTAGAGAAGAGTAGCTTCGTGCCTAGCTTCCTCCAAAGGGTCCTCCAGAAATGGCTGAGGAACTTGGTGTCCCTGTCTGACATGATGGTCCTTGGCACTCCATGAAGCCGTACTATCTCCCTGAAGAATAGCTCGGCTGTTTGCGTGGCATCATTAACATTGGCACACGGAATGAAGTGTGTCATCTTGGAGAATCTGACCACCACTACAAAGATTGCATCTTTGTGGTTGATCTTGGGCAGACCTAGAACGAAGTCCATTGAGATGTCCACCCATGTATGTGTGGGTATGGGCCGTGGGATATACAACCCGTGAGGGTGCACTCGAGACTTCACCTTTTTGCAAGTGATGCACCTTGCACAATGGGCTTCTACTGACCTTTTGATGTGTGACCAGTATAAGTGCTCCTTGACCACTGCTAGGGTCTTGTCGACACCAAAGTGGCCCATGAGTCCTCCTCCATGAGCTTCTCGGATGATAAGCTCTCATAACGACCCTTGTGGTATGCACAGCCTTCTCTCTTGGAACAAGAACCCCTCATGGAGGTAGAACTTGCCATGGCTTCCTGTGGCACACTCCTTGTAGCTCTCAGCAAGGTCCATGATGTGCTCGAACCCTAAGACCTTTGCCTCCATGGTGGATATCAAGGCAAACCTCCTTGATAGTGCATCGGATACCACATTGTCTTTGCCCTTCTTGTACTTGATGACGTACGGGAAGGTCTCTATGAACTCCATCCACCTGGCATGCCTCCTCTTGAGATTGGTTTGCCCTCTGTGGTGTTTGAGAGTCTCGTGATCAGTGTGGATCACAACCACCTTGGACAGCAAGTAATGCTGCCAAGTCTCCAATGCTCTGACTAGGGCATAAAGCTCCTTGTCATAAGTGGGGTAGTTCAGTAAGGCACCACCTAGCTTCTCACTGAATTATGTCACTGGCCTTCCTCCTTGAGTTAGCACCGCTCCTACGTGATGAGGACATCAGGTCGTACATCCAGCCAGGAGACCAGACTGGCCGACCAGGAAGCTTGCCCGAGACAGCAGGACCATCTGGCACGTCTGCCGGACCAGACAGTACCGCCGGACCCTCGACCTATAGGACCAGACCGGTCAACATCGCCGGCGGAGAGGCCCAAGCTTCCGGCACACTTGGTGGGGACGTGGATGACACCGCCGGTCCCTCTGGTGATGCCGCCAACTCCGGGATCAACTTGGCCGGTCCTGAAGGCATCCCGGCCAGTACCGCGCACAATCCAGCCGGTACAGGCCATCCAGCCGAGAACACGCACACTTCCACTTCTACACAAGAGGACTCGGACCAAATGAGCTACAAGCTCCAGGACATGCACTTAGAGGAAGTATCTACACCAGTGGTACCTCCAGGAGCAATGACAAGAAGCAGATCAAGAGCACTCTTCCACAAATTCAGCTTATGGTCGACAAGCTTCTAGAGGAAGAGCAGCTAAGGACAATGGGCCAGAAGAGCAAATTAGAGTCCAAAGGCTTCTCAACAACACAAGGAACATCAGAGACTTGGGCTTTAGTGGCAAGAGAGGTCAGGGCCCAAAGATATTTAACCCTACTCCAAGTCGAAGACTAGGAGCAAGGCGCGTGCATGCCACAAGGACGGCCACCTTCCATTTCTTGGCCGTGAGGTGAGTTAAGGTAAGTTTACATTCGAATATATGCCTCTTTCTGTTTTGCAGGGGAGGATCTAGTTGCTTTACATTTTTGAGTCAAGAACATTTTAGGAATAGGTCCTTTTTCGGTTATGCACTTTTGTATCTTTTCCTTTGTGCACTTTTGTAAACTTTCCCTTTTCTTTATTTGTGTCGACCCTAGAAGGTCAAGCTGTCGAGCATATTAATAAGGCTCCTTCCAGCATTGTAGTTCGACAACCTTTTTGATATTAATAAAGATAGAACTTTTCCCCAACAAGTTTTCTCTCAAGAATCTTGTGCGCTTAGAATCTAGTTGAGACCAGCCCTCCTAGCTCTAAGTTGTGATTTATCACGAGGTTCATCACCCCTCGTGTGGTTCACTTCACCTTTCCATCGAATACCAACCCAAAAACCCCTATCCAAGAAGTCTAAGGTCGAGTTTCTCACCTAAACTTCTCCAAACAGCCCACGCGCATACATCCTTGAATCAAGGCTTGTATCATTTTGGTATCAGAGCTTAAAGCTCCTAAACCAGGTTGTTTCTATCCTTTTGCTTGTCTTGTTTCAGTTCTTGCATTAGTTTAAGTCGTATTCAAGAAAAAATCAAAAAAACCACATCAAACTCCAAACCGAGTGCATCTAGCCTCCTACGTGTATCACTAGGGTTTAGATTCACTTTTGCATTGTCTTTCACGTTTTCCTTTTTGTTTAATTCATATTTCCATTAATTTTAAGTTAAATTAAAAAGAAAAGAAAAAGAAAAAAAGAGAATAGGAAAATACCCAAGATATTTCGAATTGGACAGCTAGCACAAGTTGTCTAGGAAGTTTCCTTTTTCTCAAATCTTCACATTTTTGAATTTCCAGTTCCCAGATTTTTTCCTTTTTGCAAATTTCCGAATCCTTATAAAAGAAAACCCTCCTAATAATTTAGGAGCATCCTAACTTGTCTTCTTTCTTTGTAGCACACAATGGCAGAAGAAAATAGAGAAGCAACCGAAGCCATGATGGCCATGTTCACCACCCTCCAAACACAACTCGCATCCATAGGCGAGAGGTTGGAGCGCGTGGAAAGACCGGTGAGATTCCTGGCCATAAGGCACGTGAGAGCTGAGAAAGACCGTCCTGAGGGTCCTGAGCACCTTAGGACACGGCACGAACAGGAGGAACCCCAGCCAGATGGAGAGGAGGACACACAACCTCATAACTATCACCATAGGCCGAGAGGACCTCCACGGCAACCAGAGGCAGAAGATGATGGCTTTGAGCCATATGTTCTTCACCAGAGACCAAGAATGCCTCCTAGACATCATGAGGATGGAGATGAACACGCCTATAACCGGGTAACTCATCCTGATTTTAAGCTAACTCCTCCAAGTTCTGCAGGAAAAGTAGACCCCGAGGCTTACCTAGATTGGGAGAGAAGAATGGATCATATCTTTGATCATTACAACCAACCAGGACCTAGGAGAGTCTTAATGGCAGTAGCACAACTCACGGACAATGCCCTCATCTGGTGGGATCGTGAGGTATCTGACAAAAGGAGGAAGAGAATGAGGCCCATAGACTCATGGGTCGACATGAAAGACCTCATGCGACAAAGGTTTGTTCCACCTTACTTTCATAGAGATTTGCAACGTCGTTTTTGTACTCTTAAGCAGGGTACCAGATCAGTAGAAGAATACTATGAAGAGTTCGAGAAGCTAAGGAACAGATTGGAGCTCAATGATGATGAAGAAGCATTGATGGCCCAATTCTTGGATGGACTCCAAGAAAGAATCAGCCGCAAGGTGGAAAGGCAAATCTACAATGACTTCAAAGACTTGTTCCACCTATCTGTCCAGGCTTAGCAGCACATCAAACGTAAGAGCCAAGACATCCGCAGCAAGCCTAAGACACCTTGGGCACCAAGCAACATGCCCAAGCCCGTAGACAAAGGCAAGAGCATAGAGATCGAGTCCAGGTTCAAGAGCAAGCCTCCTGAACCCACCCGTGACCAGAGAGAGCCTGGTAAGTCTTCTAACCCTCAAAGATCACGTGACATCACTTGTTTCAAGTGTAGGGGTCGTGGACAAATCTCAAGGGAGTGCCCAAACAACCGGGTCATGCTGATTACGGAGGCTGGAGAGTATGAGTCCCAAGATGAAGAGGACTATGAACCAGAAGGAGAATACGGTTACATTGAGTACCCTGATGTGGGGGAAGTGCTGGTCACTAGACGCATTCTCAGTGCAATGGTGGATCCCTCAAAGACNCCTCTGTTGTGAATCCTGACCATTCTTCTGAATCTTGAATTAGGTCGATCAAGCTGGTGGAATCGGTGAAGAAGCGTGTGCAATATCGTTGCATATTGTGCAAATTCAGCATTGCCCAGCGGAGGTTGAAAAACTTCATTTGCAGTGGAGATATCCCTTTATAAGTATTTCTTATACCTATCATATCACTTGTGCCATCGTGTAGCTTTAGGATCCATCACGCATCTGATGTAGGTTCTTCCTACTTCTATGAACCATTTATATAGCAAGCAAAGAGGGAATTAGTACCCTATCCTTCGATAATTTCTCCTTTTCCTATTCCTGTGGCACTATGGATGAGTACCCGAGTTTGGATTCCCTATTTAATATGTTTATATGGTGTTAGTGATTCAACAAACTTAAATAAAAATTTTTGCAACAATGAATAATTATAACTATAACCATAAACTTTGCAAACTCATATTTCACTATGTTAAATTCCGTAGCTTATTCTCCTAAAGTATTTCAACGGTATTATTAAAATAAAAATAGAAGTGTAGCCTTACATAATTCCTACGAAAATCCTACTATTAGTATGACTAAATTTGATCCAAAATAATATAATGATATTATAAAAAAAATAAATCTCTCTCACCAAAGAATTATTATAGCAGTTTAATAATTTTTCATAAATAACTATATTACTTATTTAATATATAAACTATATATAAATTTAAAACAAATCTGTGAAATAATATAAAAAATCCACTAAATAAATTCAGAAGCATTTGTCTATCTTTTTCGATTATTATAATTTAACTCTACTAATAAATATTTTTCTATGTAACTTTAACCCTATTGTCGTATTACATAATATATCAAATAATTTCTAATAACTTCAATGCAAATCTCTTGGAATATGCAGTCAAATGGAATTTAATAACTTACTCAAGAGTCTGTTATCATTATTATGAAGATGGATTTATTGCATAGATTTATTATCTAAAAACTATAACAATTTTTTGGAAAATAAAACAAACTTTTGTTGACGTAGAAAAAATAATTAATGCTAGTTTAATTAATACGTTTTAGTTGTCAAGTCCTAATTAATAAGGGCTAAATGGCTATGAAAATTATATAATTTAATAAGAGACTAAGCATTAGACAATTAGTGTACTTTTTCTAGGGTTCATGTACCACTCATGCAAGGGATTTAAACAAGAAGTTAATTAATATTATTATTTTAATTAATTTATATTATTATTTTAATTAATTTTTATTTATTTAATTTAAGGTTAACTGTTTCATTAACGGTGTTAGTTTGTTTTGTCGGTACGTAAAAATATGGTATTTTCAAAGTTAAAAATTTTAGTAGTAGTAATTACATGAATTTTAGTGTCACCAGAGTATCACCAATGCTTAAAGCGTCAGTTACTGTAACTTTAAAAGTGAGAGTAACTTTAAAGGTTAAAAATGCGATTTTCTCATCTAAAATATCTATAGGAAGTCAAGAAAAAATAAATGTTTGAGGGCCAGACGTCCCCTTTTGAAAAGACTTACACTACACAAGAAAAGCCACAAGGAAGACTCAATTCTTGGATAATCTTTCGGAGTTTAAAAGACTCGACAAATATAAGACTAGCGATCTCAATTATTGACAGGATAGAGATATAGGACCGTGATAAATGAATCCCATGAACAAAGAACGATCTAAATTGTTATATATCTAGATATGGGAATTGTGGATATCTCCCCATGTGAAGATACAATGTTTTATCGGTGTAAATTTCAAAGTCAAAGAGAATCTACAAAATTAGAGTATCCACGATGTATCATGTATCCACATTGCAACATTTTAACTAGGCAGAAGGGCACGTCCCCTTAGGAAATGATGTGCATCATGTCCAGATGGAAAAAATACACTCTTTTCTACAGAGGAAAAGAACACTCGTTGTTGTTAAATAACATGCTCCTTGGTTAAGCAGGAGAGACATTGTTTTTCCACTAGACATGAGGAACATTCCATGCCACGTTGCGAGATGCACTCTGATTCCATGGAAGAGAGGTGATCTCTCCTCAAGATAAAAGAAACATTGAGTGTTACAAAACGGTGCGTAGAATGGAGCTCCTGACTTTAGTGATAGGCTGACACCCATCATGCCAATCAGTCCATAGTTAGGCTTCGACTTTCATGGAAATGGTGTTTCAGAGCCCATAATTAAACTTAGGCGTTGGCATTCATGTCCACATGGAAAAGTACACTCTCTTCTACAGAGGAAGAAAACACTCGTTTTTGTGAAATAACATGCTCCTTGGTCAAGAGGGATAGACATTTTTTCTCCACTAGACATGAGAAACATTCCATGCCATGCTGCGAGATGTCCCCTAATTCCATGGAGGAGAGGTGATCTCTGCTCGAGATAAAAAAAACATTGAGTGTTACAAAACGGTGCGTGAAATGGAGCTCCTGACTTTAGTGATAGGCTGACACACCCATCGTGCCAACCAGTCCATAGTTAGGCTTCGACTTTCATGGAAATGATGTTTCAAAGCCCACAAACTTAGGTTTTGGGATTCATGTCCACATGGAAAAGTACAGTCTCTTCCTCAGAGGAAAAGAACACTCGTTTTTGTAAAATAACATGTTCCTTGGTTAAGAGGGAGAGACATTGTTTCTCCACTAAACATGTAGAAAATTCCATGTGAAACGGTGTTTCAGGGCCCACAAACTTAGGCTTTGTTATTCATGTAAACAAAGTGCATTCTGAGCTCGTTATGCAAACTATGCAGTAAATGGATAAATTTTTTCGGAATAAATATTGATTCTTAGGAATAGACAAATATTCAATAGTAGTGAAGGTTGTATCTCCCAAAATCCATTCTTGCATCATGTTATTAAAAAACGATACTATTAGAGATTGAGTGCTTAATTAGGATATGTTGAATAAAAACCATCTTTTTTAACTATGTTCTCATGCCATGATATCTAGAGAACTTTGTTCTCATTCCATGATGTTGAAAACTTTAGAGTCTTAAGAAGATTTAAGCAAGCTTTATGTTCTCTCTTTTCTCTCTCAGATTCACTCGTTTGTTTAAAGAAGTATAGAACACAAGCATACGAGTTTGAAATCATAAACGTGATCTCTACGTCTCGCCGAGGTGAACTCGGAGAATCCTCTAAATGTTCTTGCTCTTTTGAGCTCTGTTGGTGACCTTAGAAGTGAAAGACTAAATGCAACTTATCACACACTCGTGATATTACTCCTCTCATTTTCTCTCTCCTTTTACCTCTATGTTTTCTTTGTATATATATACTTCAGAGAGAACTCTTGAGTATAGACAACAAGGACCTAGTACACATAATTGTTTTCAACAGAAGGTCGTCCTTCTTGTTCTGCAGTCGGTTTTTCGGGGAAGTGCTTCTTAAGTTGCTTAACTGTCTACCTGCAACAAGACAACAACTTACAACTTCTCTTAGGAATCAATGCCTTGATTCCATTTTCACAGCTTTTACTTGTACTACTAACAGTCTGATTTACTTTTAGTTATTCACCTTTCTACCTTGAGTTCAAACCATTCTTCACAAAACTCTTCTTTGGTTTAATACCCCTTCATGTTTTACACTTAGTATCGAATTCCTCTCCTCGGATTTCCTGCCTCTCTAGTGATTAGAGTATCTAAGCAGGTTCACTGCCTCATGAAGCTTGCTTACTGGGACAATTTTGGTAAGGATGTCTGCTGGATTCCATGTTGTAGACACCTTCACCACTTCGATTCTTCCTTCTGTTACCTTCTTTTTTTTTTGAAATGGACTTTTACATCTATGTGTTTAGTCCTTTCATGGAACACTGAATTCTTGGACAGTGAAATTGCACTCTGAGAGTCACACATAATCTGAACTTTTCCTTGATTGAATCCAAGTTCTTTCGCTAATCTTTTTAGCCAAAAGGCTTACTTTGCTGATTCTGTTAGGGACATGTATTCAGTCTCTGTTGTTGAAATAGCAACAACATTTGCATATTTGATCTCCATCTAACAATGTTTCCACCAATGGTGAATACTCGACATGCTACTATCCTCCTTTTATTAAGATCAATTGCAAAATCAGAATCAAAATAGCCCGTTATGTTGAATGTCCCTTCTTTTCTGTTGAAGACATGCCTCTTTAGAACCCTGCATATATCTCATCACCCATTTGACAACCTGCCAATGATCCTTCATTGGCTTTGTCATATATCTACTGATTACTCCCAATGTATATACAAGATCGAGTCTTGTCCCTATCATTAAGTATATTATACTACCAATGGCATTTGGATAGAGAACTAACCTCATGAATTCAGCTTGATCCTTTAACTCTTCCTCTGTGGCAGCCTTAAGTTTAAAATGTGCTCCAAGATGTGTCTGAACTTCCTTGCAATTGTCCATCTTGAAGTTTTTAGAACTTTCTTGACATCATCTTCCTGTGACAGCTCTAGCATTCTTCTGGTCCTGTCTCTTCTTATTTCAATACCCAAGATTTTCCTAGTTGGACCGAGATTTTTCATGTCAAACTCTCGGTTAAGCTATCTTTTTACAAAATCTACTTCATCTTTACTCTTTGCAGCTATTAGCATATCATCTACGTTTAAGAGCAAATAGATGTATGTTTGATCATAAAGTTGTTTGAAGTAGACACAGGGGTCATACCTGCTTCTTTTGAAGTCTTGAGTTGTCATGAATGAATCGAATCGCATGTTCCATTTTTTTGGCGATTGTTTCAACCCATAAAGAGACTTCATAAGTTGACATACTTGTTTCTGAGGATCTTTTGACTCATATCCTTCTGGCTCATCCATGAGTATCTCTTCCTCTAAGTCTCCGTGAAGAAATGCTGTTTTGACATCCAATTGCTCTAGCTCCAAATCAAAATGCACCACAATTGACAGAAGAAAAATCTGATTGAAACATGTTTGACTACAAGAAAGAAGATCTCTTGGTAGTCAATGCCTTGTTTTTGAGAGTACCCTTTTGCTACAAACCTTGTCTTGTATCTTGGAGGTTCAACTGCTGGAATCCTTACCTTTCTTTTCTATATCTATTTGCAACCAACTGTTCTGGTTGATTCAGGTTTCCTTTCAAGAGTCCATGTATCATTCTTAATGAGAGATGTCATCTCCTCATCCATAGCTTCCTCCCATTCCTTTCTTTTTGTACTGAGAATAGCCTCCTGGTAGATTCGAGGTTCATAATTCTCTCCATCTTCAGTTCCCAACAGGGCCACTCCTATTAGATTCAGTTCATCATCAAATCGTTTTGGTACTTTGATATTTCTTTGAGTCTTCTCTCTTGGTAACTGATAATCTTGAAGATTTTGTTCTTCCAATTCATCTTTTGAATCATCATTTCTTATCCTCTCTTGGTCTCTTGATTGTTATGAAGATTCTCCATTGATTCTTTCTATCATTTCACTGCCATTCTATTCTTCATTAGTGATTCCTTTCAGCTCAATGACAAGAACTTCTAGCCTATCTTTTCCTATCTGTAGTCTGATCAGAAGACTCGTTTTTCAGATCCTTGAAAATCATAGATTCTTCACATCTCTAGACACCACACATTTCCTTTCTTCTATCAACCAGACTTTGATTCCCTTTAGTCCAACTGGATATCCTAAGAAAACTCCCTTCTTATCTCTTGGGTTTAGCTTTCCTTGATCGGAGTGAACATAACCTATTGACCCAAATGTTTTGTAATCTACAGGGTCACAAAACCACCTTTCATCTTGTATGTCAAAGTCGATTAAAGAACATGGACTTTTGTTGATCAGAACTACAGCAGTGGCTGCAACCTCAGCCCAGAACTGCTTCCCCATACCAAACTTACTTAGCATGCACCTCACCTTGTTTATTATAGTTCATTCATTCTCTCTGCAACTCCATTTTGTTGGGGGTGAATATGCACATGTTCTATGTCTTGTAACTCCTTCAGGCTTGTAGTCAGTGTCGGATTCTGAGTTGCAAAACTCAAGTCTATTATCAGTTCTAAGTGTTTTCAACTTTCTGTTCTGCTGATTCTCAGTCATCAACTTCCACTGCAAAACATGAGATTTTGGCACATGTTTTATAATTCATCTTGGAATGATAAAATTGTATCAAGACATTGAGCGTTAATGGATGGTATAAAGCAAAAGTTCAGAGAGATCAACCTATAGTTTAAAAGACCTTACCGAATTATGAAAAGGACGGATGAAGTTACTTACAAGTTGGAGTTGTCTCAAGGGTTAGTAGCTACCCAAAGTATGTATGTGTGGTTGTATCGTGTAATATGGTTGGAAAACATGACAGAATCATTTACAATCAACAAAAGAACTCATATATGGATTTGATTACTCGTGGATAATGGACGTCCTTTTGAACAAGAGGGTTGTGGGAAGTACACTTTTTGAAAAGGAGAATAAGATATCATCATATGGATATATGGTAGAAAGGAATATCGTGGAAGTAAAAAACACTCATTAAGGATAGTGAGGAAGAGTTTACTAAAGCAGTACACAAAGAACTCACTAAGGATGGTGAATAATGAAATCACTAAGGACTATGAACAAGGGAATTCACAAGGTCAATTAGAACAATTAAGATCTCAATAATAACAGTGAAGAAACATCACTAACGATAGTGAAAATAATTTTGCAAAGGATCTTGAGAAGATAGTATTCACATTTGGAGCTCTATCTAACACTAGAGGAAAGTTTTGGGGATTGTGAAGAAGTACCTCCAGGGGAAAAACATGGAAACATAATGATGAGGACATCAGGTCGTATGTCCAGCCAGGAGACTAGACTGGCCGACCAGGAAGCTTGCCCGAGACAGCCGGGCCATTTGGCACGTCTGCCGGCCCAAGCAGTACCGCCGGACCCTCGACCAATAGGACCAGAGCGATCAGCATTGCCGGCGGGGAGGCCCAAGCTTCCGGCACATTTGGTGGTGACGTGGATGACACTGCCGGTCCCCTTGGTGATGCCGCCGACTCCGGGATCAACTTGGCCGGTCCTGAAGGCATTCCAGCCAGTACCTCGCACAGTCTAGCCAGTACAGCCGGTATAGCCGATCCAGCCGAGTACACGAGCATTTCAACTTCTACACAAGGAAACTCGGACCAGATAAGCTACCAGCTTCAGGACATGCATCTAGAGGAAGTCCCACACCAGTAGTGCCACTAGGAGCAATGACAAGGAGCAGATCAAGAGCACTCTTCCACAAGTTCAGCTTATGGGTCGACAAGCTCGTAGAGGAAGATCGACTAAGGACAATGGGTCAGAAGTGCAAAGAAGAGTCCAAAGGCTTCTCAACAATGCAAGGGACTTCAGATACTTGGGCTTTAGTGGCAAGAGAGGTTAGGGCCCAAAGATTCCTAACCCTACTCCAAGTCGAAGACTAGGAGCAAGGCGCGTGCATGCCACAAGGACGGCCACCTTCCATTTCTTGGCCGTGAGGTAAGTAAGGTAAGTTTCAATTCAAATATATGCCTCTTTCTGTTTTGCAGGGTAGGATCTAGATTGTTTACATTTTTGAGTCAAAAACATTTTAGGAATATGTCTTTTTTCGGTTATGCACTTTTGTATCTTTTCCGTTTGTGAATTTTTGTAAACTTTCCTTTTCTTTATTTGAGTCGACCCTAGAAGGTCAAGGCTCCTTCTAGCATTGTAGTTTGATAACCTTTTTGATATTAATAAAGTGCGAATTTTCTCTTTACAAGTTTTTCTCTCAAAGAAGCTTGTGCGCTTAGAACCTAGTTGAGACCAGCCCTCCTACCTCTAAGTTTGTGATTTATCACGAGGTTCATCACCCCTCGTGTGGTTCACTTCACCCTTCCATCGAATACCAACCCAAAACCCCTATCCAAGAAGCCTAAGGTCGAGTTTCTCACCTAAACTTTTCCAAGCGGCCCACGCGCATATAAGCCTTGAATCGAGGCTTGTATCACGTCTGGGTGGAAAATCATCTCTCTTCTCCCCTTGTTGGGTTGAGTCACGTACTGCCCGGTCCACTTCTCCAAGTTCTCTACTACCTTATGGTGTATCTTCTTTATGAATTGTGCCTTACATGCTCCATTGAGGTTGGTCATCTCTGCTGGTGGCAGTGGTGTTTGCTCCAAAGTTGATGAGGGCATCAGATCGTATGGCCGGCCAGGAGATCAGATTGGCCGACCATAGTGATTTCCCGAGACAGCCGGGCCATTTGGCGCGCCTGCAGCCCAAGCGGTACCGCTGGGCCTACGACCAGTCGAGCCAGACCGATCAACCTTTCCAGCTGAGAGGCCCAAACCTCCGGCCCAACCTCCGGCCCAACTGGCGGCCCAAACCTTTCCAACTCGCACAGTCCAGCCGGTAGAGCTGATCCAGCCGATTGCACCACCATTTCAACATCTACACAAAGAGACTCGGACCAGATAAGGTACCAGCTTCAAGACATGCATCTAGATGAAGTTTCTACATCAGTGGTGCCACCAGGAGCAATGACAAGGAGCAGATCAAGGGCGCTCTTCCACAAGTTCAGTTTGTGGGTCGACAAGATTTTAGAGGATGATCAACAAAGAGGATTAGGCCAAGAGTGCAAGGAATAGTCCAAAGGCTTCTCAACAATACAAAGTATTCCAGAGACTTGGGCTTTAGTGGCAAGATAGGTCAGGGCCAAAGATTCATAACCCTACTCCAAGTCGAAGACTAGGAGCTAGGCGTGTGCATACCACAATGTCGGCCACCTTCCATTTCTTGGCCGATAGGTAAGAATGGTAAGTCTTCAAATTATATACTTGCCTTTTTCTGTTTTGCATGGTAGGATTTAGAATGTTTACATTTTGAGTCAAAGAAAATTTAGGTAGAAGTACTTTTCGGTTATTACCTTTTGTAATTTTTCCTTTTGGGCACTTTTATAGTTTTCCATTTTCTTTATTGAGTCGACCCTAGAAGGTCAAGTTGTCGAGCATATTAATAAGGCTCCGTCAGCATTGTAGTTCGACAACCTTTTTCTGATATTAATAAAGATCGAATTTTCTTTCTACAAGTTTTTCTCTCAAGAGACTTGTGCGCTTGGAACCTAGTTGAGACCAGCCCTCCTAGCTTCTAAGTTTGTGATTTATCACGAGGTTCATCACCCCTTGTGTAGTTCACTTCACCCTTCCATCCCTTACCAAAAAGAAAGCCCCCTGATACATGCCTCGATTCAAGGCTGTATGCCCGTGGGCTGTTTGGAGAAGTTTAGGTGAGAAACTCGACCTTAAGCTTCTGGATAAGGGTTTTCTGATTGGTAAAAGATGGAAGGGTGAAGTGAACCACACGAGCGGTGATGAACCTCGTGATAAATCACAAACTTAGAGCTAGGAGGGATGGTCTCGAGTAGGTTTTAAGCGCACAAGTCTCTTGAGAGAAAAACTTGTAAAAAGAAAATTCGATTTTTATTAATTATCAAAAAGGTTGTCGAACTACAATGTTGGAAGGAACCTTATTAATATGCTCGACAGCTTGACCTTCTAGGGTCGACTCAAGAAAAGAAATGGAAAACTTATAAAAGTGCACAAATGGAAAACTTACAAAGTGCGTAGCCGAAAAGGACTTATTCCTAAAATGTATTTGACTCAAAAATGTAAATAATCAAAATCCTACCCTGCAAAACAGAGAGAGGCAAGTATATAATTTGTAAACTTACCTTTCTTACCTTTCGGCCAAGAAATGGAAGGTGGCCGACCTTGTGGCATGCACGCGCCTTGCTCCTAGTCTTCGACTTGGAGTAGGGTTAGAAATCCTTGGGCCCTGACCTCTCTTGCCACTAAAGCCCAAGTCTCTGAAGTCCCTTGCATTGTTGAGAAGCCTTTGGACTCTTCTTTACACTATTGGCCCAATGTCCTTCGCCGATCATCCTCTAGGAGCTTGTCGACCCACAAGCTAAATTTGTGGAATAGGTCCCTTGATCTGCTCCTTGTCATTGCTTCTGGTGGCACCATTGGTGGAGAGACTTCCTCTAGATGCATGTCTTGAAGCTGGTAGCTTATCTGGTCCGAGTCTCCTTGTGTAGATGTTGAAATGGTGGTGCACTCGGCTGGATCAGCTGTACCGGCTGGACTGTGCGAGGTACTGGCCGAAGTGTCATTGGAGCCAGCCAAGTTGATCCCGGAGTCGCCGGCGTCAACAATTTGGCCAGCGGTTTCATCCACATCGCCACCAGTTGCGCCGGAGGTTTGGGCCTCTCCGCCAGAAATGTAGGTCGGTCCGGTCCGGCTGGTCAAAGGCCCGGCGGTACCGCTTGGGCTGGCAGACGTGCCAAATGGCCCGACTGTCTCGGGCAAGCTTCCTGGTCGGCCAGTCTGGTCTACTGGTCGGCCATACGTCCTGATGTCCCCATCATCCTGATGAGGACATCAGGTCGTACATCCAGCCAGGAGACCAGACTGGCCGACCAGGAAGCTTGCCGAGACAGCAGGACCATCTGGCACGTCTGCCGGACCAGGCAGTACCGCCGGACCCTCGACCTATAGGACCAGACCGGTCAGCATCGCTGGCGGAGAGGCCCAAGCTTCCGGCACACTTGGTGGGGACGTGGATGACACCGCCGGTCCCTCTGGTGATGCCGCCAACTCCGGGATCAACTTGGCCGGTCCTGAAGGTATCCCGGCCAGTACCGCGCACAATCCAGCCGGTACAGCCGATCCAGCCGAGTACACGCGCATTTCCACTTCCACACAAGAGGACTCGGACCAAATGAGATACCAGCTCCAGGACATGCACCTAGAAGAAGTATCTACACCAGTGGTACCTCAAGGAGCAATGACAAGAAGCAGATCAAGGGCACTCTTCAACAAATTCAGCTTATGGGTCGACAAGCTCCTAGAGGAAGATCGACTAAGGACAATGGGCCAAAAGTGCAAGGAAGAGTCCAATGGCTTCTCAACAACACAAGGGACATCAGAGACTTGGGCTTTAATGGCAAGAGAGGTCAGGGCCCAAAGATTCTTAACCCTACTCCAAGTCGAAGACTAGGAGCAAGGCGCGTGCATGCCACAAGGACGGCCACCTCCCATTTCTTGGCCATGAGGTAAGTTAAGGTAAGTTTTCAATAAGAATATTTGCCTCTTTCTGTTTTGCAGGGTAGGATCTAGAATATTTACTTTTATTGAGTCAAAAAACATTTTAGGAATAGGTCCTTTTTCGATTATACACTTTTGTATCTTTTCCTTTGTGCACTTTTGTAAGTTTTCCTTTTCTTATTTGGGTCGACCCTAGAAGGGCAAGCTGTCGAGCATATTAATAAGGCTCCTTCCAGCATTGTAGTTCGACAACCTTTTTGCTAATTAATAAAGATCGAATTTTCTTTACAAGTTATTCTCCCAAAGAAGCTTGTGCGCTTAGAACCTAGTTGAGACCAGCCCTCCTAGCTCTAAGTTTGTGATTTATCACGAGGTTCATCACCCCTCGTGTGGTTCACTTCAACCCTCCATCGAATACCATCCAGAAAACCCCCATCCAGAAGCCTAAGGTTGAGTTTCTCACCTAATCTTCTACAAACAGCCCACATGCATACATCCTTGAATCAAGGCTTGTATCATTTTGGTATCAGAGCTTAAAGCTCCTAAACCAGGTTGTTTCTATCCTTTAGCTTGTTTTGTTTTTTAGTTCTTGCATTAGTTTAAGTCGCATTCAAGAAAAATAAAAAAAAATAACATCAAACTCCAAACCGAGTGCATCTAGCCTTCTACGTGTATCACTAGGGTTTAGATTCACTTTTGCACTGCCATTCACGTTTCCCTTTTTGTTTAATTCATATTTCCATTATTTTTAAGTTAAATTAAAAAGAAAAGAAAAAGAAAAGAAAAGAAAATAGGAAAAATACCAAAAGATTTCGAATTGGACAGCTAGCAATAGTTGTCAAGAAAGTTTCCTTTTTCCTTTTATTCGAATTTTCCATTCCTTAGGATTTTCCTTTTTGCATTTTTTCGAACCCCTTATAAAAAGAAAGCCCTCCTAAAAATTTAGGAGCATCCTAACTTGTCTTATTGCTTTGTAGAACACCATGGGAGAAGAAAATAGAGAAGCAACCGAAGCCATGATGGCCATGTTCACCACACTCCAAACACAACTCGCATCCATAGGCGAGAGGTTGGAGCGCGTGGGGAGACCAGTAAGATTCCAGGCCATAAGGCACGTGAGAGCTGAGCCAGATCGTCCTGAGGGTCCTGAGTACCTTAGGACACGGCACGAACAGGAGGAACCCAAGCCAGATGGAGATGAGGACACACAACCTCATAACTATCACCATAGGCCGAGAGGACCTCCACGGCAACCAGAGGCAGAAGATGATGGCTTTGAGCCATATGGTCTTCAACAGAGACCAAGAATGCCTCCTAGACGTCATGAGGATGGAGATGAACACACCTATAACCGGGTAATTCATCCTGATGTTAAACTAACTCCTCCAACTTTTGCAGGAAAAGTAGACCCGAGGCTTACCTAGATTGGGAGAAGCGAATGGATCATATCTTTGATCACTACAACCAACCAGGACCTAGGAGAGTCTCAATGGCAGTAGCACAACTCACGGACAATTCCCTCATCTGGTGGGATCGTGAGGTATCTGACAGAAGGAGGAAGAGAATGAGACCCGTAGACTCATGGGTCGACATGAAAGACCTCATGCGACAAAGGTTTGGTCCACCTTACTTTCATAGAGATTTGCAACGTCGTTTTCGTACTCTTAAGCAGGGTACCAGATCAGTAGAGGAGTACTATGAAGAGTTCGAGAAGCTAAGGAACAGACTGGAGCTCAATGATGATGAAGAAGCATTGATGGCACAGTTCTTGGATGGACTCCAAGAAAGGATCAGCCGCAAGGTGGAAAGGCAAATCTACAATGACTTCAAAGACTTGTTCCACCTATCTGTGCAAGCTGAGCAGCACAAAAAACGTAAGAGCCAAGACATCCGCAGCAAGCCTAAGACACCTTGGGCACCAAGCAACATGCCCAAGACCGTAGACAAAGGCAAAAGCATAGAGATCGAGTCAAGGTTCAAGAGCAAGCCTCCTAAACCCACCCGTGACCAGAGAGAGCCTGGTAAGTCTTCTAACCCTCAAAAGATCACGTGACATAACTTGTTTCAAGTGCAGGGGACGTGGACACATCTCAAGGGAGTGCCCAAACAACCGAGTCATGCTGATTACGGAGGCAGGAGAATATGAGTCCAAGATGAAGAGGACTATGAACCAGAAGGAGAATATGGTGACATTGAGTACCCTGATGTGGGGGAAGTCTGGTCACTAGACGTATCCTCAGTGCAATGGTGGATCCTTCAGAGACCATCCAAAGGGAGAACATCTTCCACAGCCGTTGCACCATCAAGGGCAAGGTATGTACCTCATCATAGATGGTGGCTCTTGCACTAACGTTGCTAGTGCATATATGGTTGATAAGCTAGGTCTAGAGAAGACAAGGCATCCTCGACCATATAGACTAAGATGGCTCGATGACAAAGTGGAGCTCAAGATCCATGAGCAAGTCACTGTGCCATTCAGTGTGGGCAAGTACCAAGACCAAGTCGTGTGCGACGTGGTGCCCATGCAACTGGCCATCTTCTGCTAGGAAGGCCATGGCAGTTTGACAAGGAGACCAGGCATGATGGCCGAACAAATCTCTACACTTTCGTGCATGACAAGAGAAAGGTCAGCCTAGCTCCTCTTACACCTGCCCAGGTACATGAGCTTCAAAAGCAAATGAGTAAGGAAAAAAAGCTCATTAAATCTAATTTTCTTATTCAACCGAGTCATATCCGAAGAGCTTTAGCCTCGAAGGATCTAATGCTACTAATGGTTTTCAAAGAAGTGTTGAATGTAGAAAAAGAACAGGTAGAGCTACCTCCTGAAGTAGCAACTCTCCTCAACAAGTTCTAGGATGTGTTTCCAGAGGAGATACCAGCAGGCTTGCCTCCTTTACGTGGCATAGAACACCAGATCGATCTAGTGCCCGGGGCAGCCCTGCCCAACCGGCCAGCCTACCGGATGAGTCCAGAGGAGTCCAAGGAGCTTGAGAAGCAAGTCAAGGAGCTGCTGGAGAAAGGATATGTTCGAGAGAGCCTCAGTCCATGTGCTGTACCAGTGCTACTAGTGCCCAAGAAGGATGGAACTTGGCGCATGTGCGTGGACTGCCGGGCAATCAACAACATCACAGTCAAGTATAGGCATCCAATACCACGACTGGATGACATGCTAGATGAGCTGAGTGGAGCCACGGTCTTTTCCAAGATAGACCTCAAAAGTGGATACCACCAGGTAAGAATGAAGGAAGGTGATGAGTGGAAGACTGCTTTCAAGACAAAGCAAGGGCTTTACGAGTGGACAGTCATGCCATTTGGCTTGACTAATGCCCCAAGCACCTTCATGCGCCTTATGAACCAAGTTCTTAGGGCGTACATCAGTAAGTTTGTAGTGGTTTACTTTGATGATATTTTAGTTTATAGTAAGCACCAACTCACACATCTTGAGTTGGTGCTTAAAACCCTTCGACAAGAAGAGCTTTATGCCAATCTCAAGAAGTGCATCTTTTGTACTCATAAACTTGTCTTTTTAGGTTTTGTTGTAAGTTCACAGGACCTACAAGTTGATGAAGAGAAGATTCGAGCCATACAAGAATGGCCAACACCAGGCAACATCAGACAAGTGAGGAGCTTCTACGGACTGGCCAGCTTCTATAGGAGATTCGTGCCCAACTTCAGCAGTATTGCCTCACCATTGACAGCAGTAGTGAAGAAGANTTTCGAATTGGACAGCTAGCAATAGGTGTCAAGAAAATTTCCTTTTATTCAAATCTCCATATTTTCGAATTTTCCATTCCTTAGAACTTTCCTTTTTGCATTTTTTCGAATCCTTATAAAAAGAAAACCCTCCTAATAATTTAGGAGTATCATAACTTGTCTTCTTTCTTTGTAGCACGCAATGACAGAAGAAAATAAAGAAGCAACCGAAGCCATGATGGCCATGTTCACTGCCCTCCAAACGCAACTCGCATCCATAGGCGAGATATTGGAGCGCGTGGAGAGGCCTGTGAGATTCCAGGCCATAAGGCACGTGAGAGCTGAGCAAGACCGTCCTGAGGGTCCTGAGCACCTTAGGACATGGCACGAACAGGAGAAACCCAAGCCAGATGGAGATGAGGACACACAACCTCATAACTATCACCATAGGCCGAGAGGACCTCCACGGCAACCAGAGACAGAAGATGATGGCTTTGAGCCATATGGTCTTCACCAGAGACCAAGAATGCCTCCTAGACATCATGAGGATGGAGATGAACACGCCTATAACCGGGTAACTCATCCTAATGTTAAGCTAACTCCTCCAAGTTTTGCAGGAAAAGTAGACCCCGAGGCTTACCTAGATTGGGAGAGAAGAATGGATCATATCTTTGATCATTACAACCAACCAGGACCTAGGAGAGTCTCAATGGCAATAGCACAACTCACGGACAATGCCCTCATCTGGTGGGATCGTGAGGTATCTGACAGGAGGAGGAAAAGAATGAGGCCTATAGATTCATGGATCGACATGAAGGATGTCATGCAACAAAGGTTTATTCCACCTTACTTTCATAGGGACTTGCAACGTCGTTTTCGTACTCTTAAGCAGGGTACCAAATCAGTAGAGGAGTACTATGAAGAGTTCGAGAAGCTAAGGAACAGATTGGAGCTCAATGATGATGAAGAAGCATTGATAGCACAATTCTTGGATGGACTCCAAGAAAGAATCAGCCGCAAGGTGGAAAGGAAAATCTACAACGACTTCAAAGACTTGTTCCACCTATCTGTCCAGGCTGAGCAGCACATCAAACGTAAGAGCCAAGACATCCGCAGCAAGCCTAAGACACCTTCGGCACCAAGCAATATTCCCAAGCCCGTAGACAAAGGCAAGAGCATAGAGATCGAGTCAAGGTTCAAGAGAAAGCCTCCTGAGCCAACCCGTGACCAAAGAGAGCCTAGTAAGTCTTCTAACCCTCAAAGATCATGTGACATCACTTGTTTCAAGTGTAGGGGTCGTGGACACATCTCAAGGGAGTGCCCAAACAACCGGGTCATGCTGATTACGGAGGATGGAGAATATGAGTCCCAAGATGAAGAGGACTATGAACCAGAAGAGGAATATGGTGACATTGAGTACCCTGATGTGGGGAAGTGCTGGTCACTAGACGCATTCTCAGTGCAATGGTGGATCCTTCAGAGACCATCCAAAGGGAGAACATCTTCCACAGCCGTTGCACCATCAAAGGGCAAGGTATGTAACCTCATCATAGATGGTGGTTCTTGCACTAACGTTGCTAGTGCATATATGGTTGATAAGCTAGGACTAGAGAAGACAAGGCATCCTCGAGCATATAGACTGAGATGGCTGGATGACAAAGTGGAGCTCAAGATCTATGGGCAAGTTACTGTGCCTAGTGTGGGCAAGTACCAAGACCAAGTCGTATGCGACGTGGTGCCCATGCAAGCTGGCCAGCTTCTGCTAGGAAGACCATGGCAGTTTGACAAAGAGACCAGGCATGATGGCCGAACCAATCTCTACACTTTTGTGCATGACAAAAGAAAGGCCAGCTTGGCTCCTCTTACACCTGCCCAGGTACATGAGCTCCAACTCCAAATGAGTAAGGAAAAGAAACTCATTAAATCTAATTTTCTCATTCAACCAAGTCATGTCCGGAGAGCTTTAGCCTCGAAGGATCTAATGTTACTAATGGTTTTCAAAGAAGTGTTGAATATAGAGAAAGAACAGGTAGAGCTACCTCCTGAAGTAGCAACTCTCCTCAACAAGTTCCAGGATGTGTTTTCAGAGGAGATACCAGCAGGCTTGCCTCCTTTACGTGGCATAGAACACCAGATCGATCTAGTGCCCGGAGCAGCCCTGCCCAACCGGCCAGCCTACCGGATGAGTCCAGAGGAGTCCAAGGAGCTTGAGAAGCAAGTCAAGGAGCTCCTGGAGAAAGGATATGTTCGAGAGAGCCTCAGTCCATGTGCCGTACCAGTGCTACTAGTGCCCAAGAAAGATGGGACTTGGCGAATGTGCGTGGACTGCCGAGCAATCAACAACATCACTGTCAAGTACCGGCATCCAATACCACGGCTGGATGACATGCTAGATGAGCTGAGTGGAGCCACGGTCTTCTCCAAGATAGACCTCAAGAGTGGATACCACCAGGTCAGGATGAAGGAAGGTGATGAATGGAAGACTGCTTTCAAGACAAAGCAAGGGCTCTACGAGTGGACAGTCATGCCATTCCGCTTGACTAATGCCCCAAGCACCTTCATGCGCCTTATGAACCAAGTTCTTAGGGCGTACATCAGTAAGTTTGTAGTAGTTTACTTTGATGACATACTAGTTTATAGTAAGTGCCTACGGGAACACCTCACACATCTTGAGATGGTACTTAAAACCCTTCGACAAGAAGAGCTTTATGCCCATCTCAAGAAGTGCATCTTTTGTACTGATAAACTTGTCTTTTTAGGTTTTGTTGTAAGTTCACAGGGCCTACAGGTTTATGAAGAGAAGATTCGAGCCATACAAGAATGGCCAACACCAGGAAACATCAGCCAAGTAAGGAGCTTCCACGGACTGGCCAGCTTCTATAGGAGATTCGTGCCCAACTTCAGCAGTATTGCCTCAACATTGACGGCAGTAGTGAAGAAGAACGTGGGATTCAGCTGGGGAGAAGCTCAGGAGAAAGCATTCCAGGCGTTGAAGGACAGCCTTACACATGCACCAGTGCTAGTCCTGCCCGACTTCAACAAGACATTTGAAGTGGAGTGTGATGCCTCTGGAATAGGCATAGGAGCAGTACTAACCCAAGGAGGGAGACCAGTGGCATAATTCAGTGAGAAGCTAGGTGGTGCCTCACTGAACTACCCCATTTATGACAAGGAGCTTTATGCCCTTGTCCGAGCATTGTAGACTTGGCAGCATTACTTGCTGTCCAAGGAGTTTGTGGTCCACACTGATCATGAGACTCTCAAACACCTCAGAGGGCAACCAATCTCAAAAGGAGACATGTCGGGTGCATGGAATTCATAGAAACCTTCCCGTACGTCATCAAGTACAAGAAGGGCAAAGACAATGTGGTAGCCGATGCACTAACAAGGAGGTTTGCCTTGATATCAACCATGGAGGCAAAGGTCCTAGGATTCAAGGACATCAAGGACTTCTACAAGGATGATCCTGACTTTGGTGAGAGCTACAAGGAGTGTGGCACAGGGAGTCATGGCAAGTTTTACATCCATGAGGGATTCTTGTTCCGAGAGAGAAGGCTGTGCATACCACAAGGATCATTAAGGGAGCTTATCATCCGAGAAGCTCATGAAGGAGGACTCATGGGCCACTTTGGTGTCGACAAGACTCTAGCAGTGGTCAAGGAGCACTTCTACTGGCCACACATCAAGAGGACAGTAGAAGCTCATTGTGCAAGATGCATCACTTGCAAGAAGGAAAAGTCCCGAGTGCAACCTCACGGGTTGTATCTCCCACTGCCCATACCTACAAATCCATGGATGGACATCTCAATGGACTTCGTTCTAGGCCTGCCCAAGATCAACCACAAGGATGCAATCTTTGTAGTGGTGGACAGATTCTCCAAGATGGCACACTTCATCCCGTGTGCCAATGTCAATGATGCCACGCAAACAGCCGAGCTGTTTTTCAAGGAGATAGTGCGGCTTCATGGAGTGCCAAGGACCATCGTATCAGACAGGGACACCAAGTTCCTCAGCCATTTTTGGAGGACCCTTTGGAGGAAGCTAGCCACGAAGCTACTCTTCTCTACCACCTGCCATCCTCAAACCGATGGCCAAACTGAAGTTGTCAACAGGACACTATCAACTCTTCTCAGAACTACACTAGGGAAAAACCTAAAGACTTGGGTGGAGTGCCTGCCATTCATTGAGTTCGCCTACAACCGAGCCGTGCACTCAGCAACCAAGAAGACACCATTTGAGGTGGTATACGGTTTCAACCCTCTCACCCCATTGGAGCAAACACCACTGCCACCAGCTGAGATGACCAACCTCAACGGAGCATCCAAAGCAGATTTCATAAGGAGGTTACACCAGAAGGTAGCAGAAAACTTGGAGAAGAGGACCGGACAGTACGTGACTCATGCCAACAAGGGGAGAAAGGAGGTGATCTTTCAACCAGGCGATTGGGTATGGCTACACCTACGGCAGGAGAGGTTCCCAAATCTAAGGAATTCCAAGCTAGCACCAAGAGAAGATGGACCATTCATAGTGCTTGAGAGGATCAACAACAACGCCTACGGGATCGAGCTCCCAGGTGAGTTTGATGTGTCCAATACGTTCAACGTTACTGACTTAGCCCCTTTCCATGCAGATGAACCAGTTTTGAGGACAAAACCTACTGAAGAGGGAGGGGATGATGAGGACATCAGGTCGTACATCCCGCCAGGAGACCAGACTGGCCGACCAGGAAGCTTGCCCAAGACAGCAGGACCATCTGGCACGTCTGCCGGACCAGGCAGTACCGCCGGACCCTCGACCTATAGGACCAGACCGGTCAGCATCGCCGGCGGAGAGGCCCAAGCTTCCGGCACACTTGGTGGGGACGTGGAATGACACCGCCGGTCCCTCTGGTGATGCCGCCAACTCCGGGATCAACTTGGCCGGTCCTGAAGGCATCCCGGCCAGTACCGCGCACAATCCAGCTGGTACAGCCGATCCAGCCGAGTACACGCGCATCTCCACTTCCACACAAGAGGACCCGTACCAAATGAGCTACCAGCTCCAGGACATGCACCTAGAAGAAGTATCTACACCAGTGGTACCTCAAGGAGCAATGACAAGAATCAGATCAAGGGCACTCTTCCCCAAATTCAGCTTATGGGTCGACAAGCTCCTAGAGGAAGAGCAGCTAAGGACAATGGGCCAGAAGAGCAAATTAGAGTCCAAAGGCTTCTCAACAACACAAGGAACATCAGAGACTTGGACTTTAGTGGCAAGAGAGGTCAGGGCCCAAAGGTTTTTAACCCTACTCCAAGTCGAAGACTAGGAGCAAGGCGCGTGCATGCCACAAGGACGGCCACCTTCCATTTTTTGGCCGTGAGGTAAGTTAAGGTAAGTTTCAATTCGAATATATGCCTCTTTCTGTTTTGCAGGGTAGGATCTAGATGCTTTACATTTTTGAGTCAAGAACATTTTAGAAATAGGTCCTTTTTCGGTTATACACTTTTTGTATCTTTTCCATTTGTGCACTTTTGTAAACTTTCCTTTTCTTTATTTGAGTCAACCCTAGGTCAAGCTGTCGAGCATATTAATAAGGCTCCTTCCAGCATTGTAGTTCGACAACCTTTTTGATATTAATAAAGATAGAACTTTTTCCCCAACAAGATTTCTCTCAAGAATCTTGTGCGCTTAGAATCTAGTTGAGACCAGCCCTCCTAGCTCTAAGTTTGTGATTTATCACGAGGTTCATCACCCCTCTTGTGGTTCACTTCACCTCTCCATGGAATACCAACCCAAAAACCCCTATCCAAGAAGTCTAAGGTCGAGTTTCTCACATAAACTTCTCCAAACAGCCCACGCGCATACATCCTTGAATCAAGGCTTCTATCATTTTTCTATCAGAGCTTAAAGCTCCTAAACCAGGTTGTTTCTATCCTTTAGCTTGTTTTGTTTTTAGTTCTTGCATTAGTTTAAGTCGCATTCAAGAAAAATAAAAAAATAACATCAAACTCCAAACCGAGTGCATCTAGCCTTCTACGTGTATCACTAGGGTTTAGATTCACTTTTGCATTGCCATTCACGTTTTCCTTTTTGTTTATTTCATATTTCCATTATTTTTAAGTTAAATTAAAAAGAAAAGAAAAAGAAGAGAAAAGAAAATAGGAAAAATACCAAAAGATTTCGAATTGGACAGCTAGCAATAGTTGTCAAGAAAATATCCTTTTATTCAACTATCTTTATATTCGAATTTTCCATTCCTTAGAATTTTCCTTTTTGCATTTTTTCGAATCCTTTATAAAAAGAAAACCCTCCTAACAAGTTAGGAGTAGCATAACTTGTTTTCTTCCTTGTAGTACGCAATGGGAGAAGAAAATAGAGATGCAGCCGAGGCCATGATGGCAATGTTCACCACACTCCAAACACAACTCGCATCCATAGGCGAGAGATTGGAGTGCGTGGAGAGGCCTGTGAGATTCCAGGCCATAAGGCACGTGAGAGCTAAGCAAGACCGTCGTGAGGGTCCTGAACACCTTAGGACACGGCACGAACAGGAGGAACCCCAGCTAGATGGAGATGAGGACACACAACCTCATAACTATCACCATAGGCCGAGAGGACCTCCACCGCAACCAGAGGCAGAAGATGATGGCTTCGAGCCATATGGTCTTCACGAGAGACCAAGGAAGCCTCCTAGACATCATAAGGATGGAGATGAACACACCTACAACCGGGTAACTCATCCTGATGTTAAGCTAACTCCTCCAAGTTTTGCAGGAAAAGTAGACACCGAAGCTTACCTAGATTGGGAGAGAAGAATGGATCATATCTTTGATCATTATAACCAACCAGGGCCTAGGAGAGTCTCAATGGCAGTAGCACAACTCACGGACAATGCCCTCATCTGGTGGGATCGTGAGGTATTTGACAGAAGGAGGAAAAGAATGAGGCCCATAGACTCATGGGTCGACATGAAGGATGTCATGCGACAAAGGTTTGTTCCACCTTACTTTCATAGGGACTTGCAACGTCGTTTTCATACTCTTAAGCAGGGTACCAGATCAGTAGAGGAGTACTATGAAGAGTTCGAGAAGCTAAGGAACAGATTGGAGCTCAATGATGATGAAGAAGAATTGATGGCACAATTCTTGGATGGACTCCAAGAAAGAATCAGCCGCAAGGTGGAAAGACAAATCTACAATGACTTCAAAGACTTGTTAAACCTATCTGTCCAGGCTGAGCATCACATCAAACGTAAGAGCCAAGACATCCGCAGCAAGCCTAAGACACCTTGGGCACCAAGCAACATGCCCAAGCCCATAGACAAAGGCAAGAGCATAGAGATAGAGTCAAGGTTCAAGAGCAAGCCTCCTGAACCCACCCGTGACCAGAGAGAGCCTGGTAAGTCTTCTAACCCTCAAAGATCACATGACATCACTTGTTTCAAGTGTAGGGGTCGTGGACACATCTCAAGGGAGTGCCCAAACAACCGGGTCATGCTGATTACGGAGGCTGGAGAGAATGAGTCCCAAGATGAAGAGGANAACGTCGTTTTCATACTCTTAAGCAGGATACCAGATCAGTAGAGGAGTACTATGAAGAGTTCGAGAAGCTAAGGAATAGATTGGAGCTCAATGATGATGAAGAAGCATTGATGGCCCAATACTTGGATGGACTCCAAGAAAGGATCAGCCGCAAGGTGGAAAGGCAAATCTACAATGACTTCAAGGACTTGTTCCACCTATCTGTCCAGGCTGAGCAGCACATCAAACATAAGAGCCAAGACATCCGCAGCAAGCCTAAGACACCTTGGACACCAAGCAACATGCTCAAGCCCGTAGACAAAGGCAAGAGCATAGAGATCGAGTCAAGGTTCAAGAGCAAGCCTCCTGAACCCACCCGTGAGCAGAGAGAGCCTGGTAAGTCTTCTAACCCTCAAAGATCACATGACATCACTTGTTTCAAGTGTAGGGGTCGTGGACACATCTCAAGGGAGTGCCCAAACAACCGGGTCATGTTGATTACGGAGGCTGGAGAATATGAGTTCCAAGATGAAGAGGACTATGAACCAGAAGAGGAATATGGTGACATTGAGTACCCTGATGTGGGGGAAGTGCTGGTCACTAGACGCATCCTCAGGGCAATGGTGGATCCTTCAGAGACCATCCAAAGGGAGAACATCTTCCACAGCCGTTGCACCATCAAGGGCAAGGTATGTAACCTCATCATAGATGGTGGTTCTTGCACTAACGCTGCTAGTGTATATATGGTTGATAAGCTAGGTCTAGAGAAGACAAGGCATCCTCGACCATATAGACTGAGATGGCTCGATGACAAAGTAGAGCTCAAGATCCATGAGCAAGTCACTGTGCCATTCAGTGTGGGCAAGTACCAAGACCAAGTCGTGTGCGACGTGGTGCCCATGCAAGCTGGCCATCTTCTGCTAGGAAGACAATGGCAGTTTGACAAAGAGACCAGGCATGATGGCCGAACCAATCTCTACACTTTTGTGCATGACAAAAGAAAGGTCAGCTTGGCTCCTCTTACACCTGTCCAGGTACACGAGCTACAACTCCAAATGAGTAAGGAAAAAAAACTTATCAAGTCTAATTTTCATATTCAACCAAGCCATGTCCGGAGAGCTTTAGCCTCGAAGGATTTAATGTTACTAATGGTCTTCAAAGAAATTTTGAGTATAGAACAGGAACAAGTAGAGCTACCTCCTGAAGTAGCAACTCTCCTCAACAAGTTCCAGGATGTGTTCCCTGAGGAGATACCAGCAGGTTTGCCTCCTTTACGTGGCATAGAACACCAGATCGATCTAGTGCCCGGAGCAGCCCTGCCCAACCGGCCAGCCTACCGGATGAGTCCAGAGGAGTCCAAGGAGCTTTAGAAGCAAGTCAAGGAGCTCCTGGAGAAAGGCTATGTTCAAGAGAGCCTCAGTCCATGTGCCGTACCAGTGCTACTAGTGCCCAAGAAGGATGGGACTTGGCGAATGTGTGTGGACTGCCGAGCAATCAACAACATCACTGTCAAGTACCGGCATCCAATACCATGGCTGGATGACATGCTAGATGAGCTGAGTGCACCCACGGTCTTCTCCAAGATAGACCTCAAGAGTGGATACCACCAGGTCAGGATGAAGGAAGGTGATGAATGGAAGACTGCTTTCAAGACAAAGCAAGGGCTATACGAGTGGACAGTGATGCCATTCGGCTTGACTAATGCCCCAAGCACTTTCATACGCCTTATGAACCAAGTTCTTAGGGCGTACATCAGTAAGTTTGTAGTGGTTTACTTTGATGATATATTGGTTTATAGTAAGTGCCTACGGGAACACATCACACATCTTGAGATGGTACTTAAAACCCTTCGACAGGAAGAGCTTTGTGCCAATCTCAAGAAGTGCATCTTTTGTACTGATAAACTTGTCTTTTTAGGTTTTGTTGTAAGTTCACAGGGCCTACAGGTTGATGAAGAGAAGATCCGAGCCATACAAGAATGGCCAACACCAGGAAACATCAGCCAAGTGAGGAGCTTCCACGGACTGGCCAGCTTCTATAGGAGATTCGTGCCCAACTTCAGCAGTATTGCCTCACCATTGATGGCAGTAGTGAAGAAGAACATGGGATTCAGCTTGGGAGAAGCTCAGGAGAAGGCATTCCAGGCCTTGAAGGACAGCCTTACACATGCACCAGTGCTAGTCCTGCCCGACTTCAACAAGACGTTTGAAATGGAGTGTGATGCCTCTGGAATAGGCATAGGAGCAGTGCTAACCCAAGGAGGGAGACCAGTGGCATACTTCAGTGAGAAGCTAGGTGGTGCTTCACTGAACTACCCCACTTATGACAAGGAGCTTTATGCCCTTGTCCGAGCATTGGAGACTTGGCAGCATTACTTGCTGTCCAAAGAGTTTGTGATCCACACTGATCATGAGACTCTCAAACACCTCAGAGGGCAAACCAATCTCAAGAGGAGACATGCAAGGTGGATGGAGTTCATAGAGACCTTCCCGTACATCATCAAGTACAAGAAGGGCAAAGATAATGTGGTAGCCGATGCACTATCAAGGAGGTTTGCCTTTATATCAACCATGGAGGCAAAGGTCCTAGGATTCGAGCACATCAAGGATCTATACAAGGATGATCCTGACCTTGCTGAGAGCTACAAGGAGTGTAGCACAGGGAGTCATGGCAATTTCTACATCCATGAGGGATTCTTGTTCCGAGAAAGAAGGCTGTGCATACCACAAGGATCACTAAGGGAGCTTATCATCCGAGAAGCTCATGGAGGAGGACTCATGGGCCACTTTGGTGTCGACAAGACTCTAGCAGTGGTCAAAGAGCACTTCTACTGGCCACACAGCAAGAGGACAGTAGAAGCACATTGTGCAAGATGCATCACTTGCAAGAAGGCAAAGTCCCCAGTGCAACCTCACGGGTTGTATCTCCCACTGCCCATACCAACACATCCATGGGTGGACATCTCGATGGATTTTGTTCTAGGTCTGCCCAAGATCAACCACAAAGATGCAATCTTTATAGTGGTGGACAGATTCTCCAAGATGGCACATTTCATTCCGTGTGCCAATGTTAATGATGCCACGCAAACAGCCGAGCTGTTCTTCAGGGAGATAGTACGGCTTCATGGAGTGCCAAAGACCATCGTATCAGACAGGGACACCAAGTTCCTCAGCCATTTCTGGAGGACCCTTTGGAGAAAGCTAGGCACGAAGCTACTCTTCTCAACCACTTGCCATCCTCAACCCGATGGCCAAACTGAAGTTGTCAACAGGACCCTATCAACTCTTCTCAGAACAACACTAGGGAAGAACCTAAAGACTTGGGTGGAGTGCCTGCCATTCATTGAGTTCCCCTACAACCGAGCCGTGCACTCAGCAACCAAGAAGACACCATTTGAAGTGGTATACGGCTTCAACCCTCTCACCCCATTGGAGCAAACACCACTACCACCAGCTGAGATGACCAATCTCAACGGAGCATCCAAGGCAGAGTTCATAAGGAGGTTACACCAGAAGGTAGCAGAAAACTTGGAGAAGAGGACCGGACAGTACTTGACTCATGCCAACAAAGGAAGAAAGGAGGTGATCTTTCAACCAGGCGATTGGGTGTGGCTACACCTACGGCAGGAGAGGTTCCCAAACCTAAGGAGTTCCAACCTAGCACCAAGAGGAGATGGACCATTCAGAGTGCTTGAGAGGATCAACAACAACGCCTACCGGATCGAGCTCCCAGGTGAGTTTAATGTGTCCAACATGTTCAACGTAACTGACTTAGCCCCTTTCCATGCAGATGAACCAGTTTTGAGGTCAAAACCTACTGAAGAGGGAGGGGATGATGAGGACATCAGGTCGTATGTCCAGCCAGGAGATCAGACTGGCCGACCAGGAAGCTTGCCCGAGACAGCCGGGCCATCTGGCACGCCTGCCAGCCCAAGCAGTACCGCCGTACCCTCGACCAATAGGACCAGACCAACCAGCATTGCCGGCGGAGAGGCCCAAGCTTCCGGCACACTTGGTGGCGACGTGGATGACACCGCCGGTACCCTTGGTGATGCCGCCGACTCCGGGATCAACTTGGCCGGTCCTGAAGGCATTCCGGCCAGTAGCTCGCACATTCCAGCCGGTACAGCCGATCCAGCCGAGTGCATGAGCATTTCAACTTCTGCACAAGGAAACTCGGACCAGATAAGCTTCCAACTTCAGGACATGCATCTACAGGAAGTATCCACACCAGTAGTGTTACCAGGAGCAATGACAAGGAGTAGATCAAGAGCACTCTTCCACAAGTTCAGCTTATGGGTGGACAAGCTCGTAGAGGAAGATCGACTAAGGACAACGGGCCAGAAGTACAAAGAAGAGTCCAAAGGCTTCTCAATAATGCAAGGAACTTCAGATACTTGGGCTTTAGTGGCAAGAGAGATCAGTGCCCAAAGATTCTTAACCCTACTCCAAGTCGAAGACTAGGAGCAAGGCGCGTGCATGCCACAAGGACGGCCACCTTCCATTTCTTGGGCATGAGGTAAGTTAAGGTAAGTTTCAATTCGAATATATGCCTCTTTCTGTTTTGTAGGGTAGGATCTAGATTCTTTACATTTTTGAGTCAAGAACATTTTAGGAATAGGTCCTTTTTCGGTTATACACTTTTGTATCTTTTCCATTTGTGCACTTTTGTAAACTTTTCTTTTCTTTATTTGAGTCGACCCTAGAAGGTCAAGCTGTCGAGCATATTAATAAGGCTCCTTCCAGCATTGTAGTTCGATACCCTTTTTGATATTAATAAAGTGCGAATTTTCTCTCTACAAGTTTTTCTCTCAAGAAGCTTGTGCGCTTAGAACCTAGTTGAGACCAACCCTCCTAGCTCTAAGTTTGTGATTTATCACGAGGTTCATCACCCTTCGTGTGGTTCACTTCACCTTTCCATCGAATACCAACCCAAAAACCCCTATCCAAGAAGTCTAAGGTCGAGTTTCTCATCTAACCTTCTCCAAACAGCCCACGCGCATATAAGCCTTGAATCGAGGCTTGTATCACTGTTCTATACTCAAAATTTCTTTGAAGACCATTAGTAACATTAAATCCTTCGAGGCTAAAGCTCTCTGGACATGGCTTGGTTGAATAAGAAAATTAGACTTGATAAGTTTCTTTTCCTTACTCATTTGGAGTTGTAGCTCATGTACCTGGGCAGGTGTAAGAGGAGCCAAGCTGACCCTTCTTTTGTCATGCACAAAAGTGTAGAGATTGGTTCGGCCATCATGCCTGGTCTCTTTGTCAAACTGCCATGGTCTTCCTAGCAGAAGAAGGCCAGCTTGCATGGGCACCACGTCGCACACGACTTGGTCTTGGTACTTGCCCACACTGAATGGCACAGTGACTTGCTCATGGATCTTGACCTCCACTTTGTCATCGAGCCATCTCAGTCTATATGGTCGAGGATGCCTTGTCTTCTCTAGACCTAGCTTATCAACCATATATGCACTAGCAACGTTAGTGCAAGAACAACCATCTATGATGAGGTTACATACCTTGCCCTTGATGGTGCAACGGCTGTGGAAGATGTTCTCCCTTTGGATGGTCTCTGAGGGATCCACCATTGCACTGAGGATGTGTCTAGTGACCATCACTTCCCCCACATCAGGGTACTCAATGTCACCATATTCCTTTTCTGGTTCATAGTCCTCTTCATCTTGGGACTCATATTCTCCAGCCTCCGTAATCAGCATGACCCGGTTGTTTGGGCACTCCCTTGAGATGTGCCCACGACCCCTACACTTGAAACAAGTGATGTCACGTGATCTTTGAGGGTTAGAAGACTTACCAGGCTCTCTCTGGTCACGGGTGGGGTCAGGAGGCTTGCTCTTGAACCTTGACTCGATCTCTATGCTCTTGCCTTTGTCTACGGGCTTGGGAATGTTGCTTGGTCCCCAAGGCGTCTTAGGCTTGCTGCGGATGTCTTGGCTCTTACGTTTGATGTGCTGCTCAGCCTGGACAGATAGGTGGAACAAGTCTTTGAAATCATTGTAGATTTGCCTCTCCACCTTGCGGCTGATCCTTTCTTGGAGTCCATCCAAGAATTGTGCCATCAATGCTTCTTCATCATCATTGAGCTCCAGCCTGTTCCTTAGCTTCTCGAACTCTTCATAGTACTCTTCTACTGATCTGGTACCCTGCTTAAGAGTACGAAAACGATGTTGCAAGTCCCTATGAAAGTAAGGTGGAACAAACCTTTGTCGCATGACATCCTTCATGTCGACCCATGAGTCTATGGGCCTCATTCTTTTCCCCCTTCTGTCAGACACCTCACGATCCCACCAGATGAGGGCATTGTCCGTGAGTTGTGCTACTGCCATTGAGACTCTCCTAGGCCCTGGTTGGTTGTAATGATCAAAGATATGATCAATTCTTCTCTCCCAATCTAGGTAAGCCTCGGGGTCTACTTTTCCTGCAAAACTTGGAGGAGTTAGCTTAACATCAGGATGGGTTACCCGGTTGTAGGCGTGCTCATCTCCATCCTCATGATGTCTAGGAGGCATCCTTGGTCTCTGGTGAAGACCATATGGCTCGAAGCCATCATCTTCTGCCTCTGGTTGCCGTGGAAGTCCTCTCGGCCTATGGTGATAGTTATGAGGTTGTGTGTCCTCATCTCCATCTGGCTGGCGTTCCTCTTGTTCGTGCCGTGTCCTAAGGTGCTCAGGACCCTCAGGACGGTCTTGCTCAGGTCTAACGTGCCTTATAGCCTGGAATCTCACCGGTCTTTCCACACGCTCCAACCTCTCGCCTATTGATGCGAGTTGTGTTTGGAGAGTGGTGAACATGGCCATCATGGCTTCGGTTGCTTCTCTATTTTCTTCTGCCATTGCGTACTACAAAGATAGAAGACAAGTTATGATACTCCTAAATTATTAGGAGGGTTTTTTTATAAGGATTCGAAAAATTTGCAAAAAGGAAAAAATCTGAGAATTGGAAATTCGAATATATGGAGATTTGAATAAAAGAAAATTTTCTTGACAACTATTGCTAGCTGTCCAATTCGAAATATTTTGGTATTTTTCCTATTTTCTTTTCTTTTCTTTTTATTTTCTTTTAATTTAACTTAAAAATAATAAAAATATGATTCTAACAAAAAGGAAAGTCGATATAGCAATGCAAGAATGATTCTAGAACCTAGTGATGCACGTAGGAACTAGATGCACTTGGTGTGAGCTTAGATGTTATTTATTTTGATTTTCTGGAATGAAACTTAAACTAATGCAAGAACAAGAAACAAGACAAGCTAAAGGATAAAAACAACCTGGTTTAGGAGCTTTAAGCTCTGATACCAAAATGATACAAGCCTCGATTCAAGGCTTGGATGCGCGTGGGCTGTTTGGAGAAGGTTAGGTGAGAAAATCGACCTTAGACTTCTTGGATAGGGGTTTTTGGGTTGGTATTCGATGGAAAGGTGAAGTGAACCACACGAGGGGTGATGAAACTCGTGATAAATCACAAACTTAGAGCTAGGAGGGCTGGTCTCAACTAGGTTCTAAGCGCACAAGATTCTAAGAGAGAAAACTTGTAGGGAAAAAGTTCTACTTTATTAATAATCAAAAAGGTTGTCGAACTACAATGCTGGAAGGAGCCTTATTAATATGCTCGACAGCTTGACCTTCTACGGTCGACTCAAATAAAGAAAAGGAAAGTTTACAAAAGTGCACAAATGGAAAAGATAGAAAAGTGCATAACCGAAAAAGGACCTATTCCTAAAATGTTCTTGACTAAAAAATGTAAACAATCTAGATCATACCCTGCAAAACAGAGAGAGGCATATATTCGAATTGAAACTTACTTTACTTACCTCATGATGAGGACATCAGGTCGTACATCCAGCCAGGTGACCAGACTGGCCGACCAGGAAGCTTGCCCGAGACAGCAGGACCATCTGGCGCGCCTGCCCGACCAGACAGTACCGCCGGACCTTCGACCTATAGGACCAGACCGGTCAACATCGCCGGCGGAGAGGCCCAAGCTTCCGGCACACTTGGTGGGGACGTGAATGAAACCGCCGGTCCCCCTGATGACACCGCCGACTCCGGGATCAACTTGGCCAGTCTGAAGTCATCCCGGCCAGTACCGCGCACAATCCAGCCGTTACAGGCCATCCAGCCGAGTACACGCACACTTCCACTTCTACACAAGAGGACTCGGACCAAATGAGCTACCAGCTCCAGGCCATGCACTTAGAGGAAGTATCTACACCAGTGGTACCTCCAGGAGCAATGACAAGAAGCAGATCAAGAGCACTCTTCCACAAATTCAGCTTATAGGTCGACAAGCTTCTAGAGGAAGAGCAGCTAAGGACAATGGGCCAGAAGAGCAAATTAGAGTCCAAAGGCTTCTCAAAAACACAAGGAACATCAGAGACGTGGGCTTTAGAGGCAGGAGAGGTCAGGGCCCAAAGATTCTTAACCCTACTCCAAGTCGAAGACTAGGAGCAAGGCGCGTGCATGCCACAAGGACGGCCACCTTCCAATTCTTGGCCATGAGGTAAGTTAAGGTAAGTTTCAATTCGAATATATGCCTCTTTCTGTTTTGCAGGGTAGGATCTAGAATATTTACTTTATTGAGTCAAAGACATTTTAGGAAATAGGTCCTTTTTCGATTATACACTTTTGTATCTTTTCCTTTGTGCACTTTTGTAAACTTTCCATTTTTCNTGCCACCAGGCGCAATGACAAGGAGCAGATCAAGAGCACTCTTCCACAAGTTCAGCTTATGGGTCGACAAAGCTCCTAGAGGAAGATCGACTAAGTAGAATGGACCAGAAGTGCAAAGAAGAGTCCAAAGGCTTCTCAACAATGCAAGGGACTTCAGAGACTTGGGTTTTAGTGGCAAGAGAGGTCAGGGCCCAAAGATTCCTAACCCTACTCCAAGTCGAAGACTAGGAGCAAGGCGCGTGCATGCCACAAGGACGGCCACCTTCCATTTCTTGGCCGTGAGGTAAGTTAAGGTAATTTTCAATTCGAATATATGCCTCTTTCTGTTTTGCAGGGTAGGATCTAGAATATTTACTTTATTGAGTCAAAGACATTTTAGGAATAGGTCCTTTTTCGATTATACACTTTTGTATCTTTTCCTTTGTGCACTTTTGTAAGTTTTCCTTTTCTTATTTGGGTCGACCCTAGAAGGTCAAGCTATCGAGCATATTAATAAGGCTCCTTCCAGCATTGTAGTTCGACAACCTTTTTGATATTAATAAAGATAGAACTTTTTCCCCAACAAGTTATTCTCTCAAGAGACTTGTGCCCTTAGAACCTAGTTGAGACCAGCCCTCCTAGCTCTAAGTTTGTGATTTATCACGAGGTTCATCACCCCTCGTGTGGTTCACTTCACCTTTCCATCGAATACCAATCCAAAAACCCCTATCCAAGAAGTCTAAGGTCGAGTTTCTCACCTAAACTTCTCCAAACAGCCCACGTGCATACATCCTTCAATCAAGGCTTGTATCACTATCCCTGGACCGATCGATCTCCTAGACTCTTGCACGACAGGATCGATCAGTCATGTATGGACCGATCAATATCCTCAGCTCTTAAACGACTAGTCCTCACCTGGACCGATCGATCTCCTTCGTCACTTTCCGGTACACATGTAGATGGATCGACCTGATCGATTGGTTTTGCAATGGACCGAGTGATCTCTTCAGCTCCTAGACGATCGGATTGATCAGTCCTTCTTGGACCTATCGATCTCCTATGCTTGTGGATGACCAGATCGATCGATCTTTCTTTAGACCCATCGATCTCCTGGGTCACTGCCCTAACTGCTCGATATGTACGCATGGGATCAATCTGTCCCTCCGTAGACCGATCGACTGTGCTGGGTTATGCCCAAAAACTTTGTTTTGTTTCTTTTTCCACCAAAATTGCATGTTTATCCAGTGCAACCTAAAACCTATAATGACTCATAAAATCTAAAAATACTCGATAAACACTCAAAAACACCTGCAAAACAATGGTTAGAAAAGGCCAAAATCCAACACATCACAAACATAGAAAATTAAATTAGTTACACTGTCTATAATGTGAAGAAATCTAGAAGAAAGATGCAAAATAACATAAAACCTCTTAAACTTTCATTAAGATAGAGAGAGCCACTGTTGGTCAAGGTGGTGAAGTATCTAGTATCATTTAGAACCTTGGCTGGAGGTGGAAGCTGGGCGTGTGTAGTTAGGTATGCGCCTAGAAGGTCATGCTGCCTTGCTGGTAACCTCGTCCTCAACTGGTGAGTTCTCTGCTACATAGATCTTGCTAGAAATTATAGAGAAGTCACCCTTACATGGGCCTGACTCCCTGTCGCACTACTCTTCTCTAGAATAATGACAAAAAAATGGCACTATCTCTACCATTTTGACTATGTGTATCAGTTTGGCGATCATCATGTTATATTTATTAATATCCTACTCTATAGCCTAAATCGTTTGTCTTTCCGTTGCATGGCGGTGTGTGCTGAGGTGTGTTAGGCGCGTGACTGTTTGTAGAGGCCCTAGACCTGGCTGAATTATGCTGCCTCTTCTTCAGTTACCTGCCCATAGTGAGAAGCTCTATATGCACAGAGAGGTCAACGAACTCACCATCACTACAAGAAAACAGCGTATTTCCGACGGCTGTATCCGTCGGAAATACATCGGTAAAATGGTTTCTCGACTACTTTCCGATGAAACTAGTCCGTCAGGACTATTTCGTCGGAAATGCGCTTCCGTCGGGAAGGTATCGAGACTTTCCGATGGATTAGCGATTAACTGTGCCATCGGAAACTTCCGACGGATGTTCGATGACATTCTTCTGTCGGAAATAACCGACGGATCTGCGATGGTCCGGATACATCAGAAAACGCCGACGAATTTTCGAGGGCATTTTCCGATGACTTGTGCCGTTGGAAATATTGTCCGATGATATTTCCCGACGGTTTATAACCGTTGGGATGTAGCAACACATTTCCGACGGCTTGTTCCGTCGGGAATTTCCGACGGCTTGTTCCGTCGGGAATTTCCGACGACAGTAGCCGTCGGAAACACCAAATAATTGAAAAAATAAAAAATTTATTTTTTTAATATTTATATTTTTAAAATATTTAATTATTTAATTAAATATTTTAAAATATAAATATTAAAAAAATAATTTTTTTAATTTTTATTTTAATATTTAAATTAATATTATTAAAAATAATCATACAATTAATAAAAATAATATTATAAATATAAATATTATTAAACATTTATTTTAAATTACAAATTACAAAGAAGGAGCAGGAGGAGAAGGAGGAGAAAAAAGTCATCAGGCAATTTATTTTTTATCATTTCTACAAAATTTTTGAGATTATTCATCTTTATTTTCATGGACGCCATTTCTTCTTTTAACTGTTCATTTTCCTCGTTTCTAACTGCAGATGTTGCGCCACCAGTATCTACAACTCTCCCGAGTCCTGGATGACGACCCTTTGAAAATGGTACTTCCTA
Source organism: Pugionium dolabratum (assembly GCA_018901945.1). Lineage (NCBI taxonomy): Eukaryota > Viridiplantae > Streptophyta > Magnoliopsida > Brassicales > Brassicaceae > Pugionium > Pugionium dolabratum. Next base: position 258,586 of record JAEVFF010000638.1, read on the forward strand.
TAAAAATAAGAAATATTATTAAAAAATTTAATAAAAATTATTATAATATTAATTATATATTTTAAAAAAAAACTTACATCAAGAACGAGACGGTTAATCTCAGAACGTGGCAATTCAGCGACCAAAGATGAAGAACCAACTTGAGATTGCTGGGTTAGAATATCACTTTTTTCTTTTTTACTTTTTGATGATCTCACTAACGAGACCATCTTGGATACGACCAGTCTTTTTGTTTGTGTGGACGGCTTCAAGAAGTTGCAAGTGATCTGGAGGCGCTCCAATTTTTTGTGCCTAAAAATAAAAAAAATTCTAAATTAATAATTTTAAAACTTTTAAATAATAATAAATAATTAATATAATAATTAATTTACCAATTGATCGGCTCGTCTGAGAAAACTAGTCGATCCGGCATTGTGAATATAAATGCCTTTGCCTCCTCGGTCGCTCTTCCGGTTTCCCGAATTAGTTTTCGAGATGACCTCAGCGGTGGAAGATTCCCAATAACGAATAAAGTCGTTCCAAACCGACTCATTCAACCCTCTTGGTTTATCTTTTCCCTTTTTCCATTTTTGTTTCCATTCGTTCATGTGGCGGGAAAATTGTACTGCAGCCTCTTTTTCGAAAGCGTCTTCCACCAATTTTGTGTTCATGGGATCCCATGTAAATTCTTGCTGCGAAATTTTAATATATATTACTTAAAAATTATTATTAAAAAATATTTAAAATAATTATATATTTAAAATTTAAATAACGTACCGCAAACGTCCTGAACCAAATCTGACGTTCTTCGTACGAAATATCTCGAAATTTGGTATATGATTTATTCAAAAGAGAATGAAGCATCTTTAATATAGATTTGCTTATTCCATTGTTTGAAATACCAAACCTACGAATTTTTATTACAATAGTATTTAAATAATTATTTTAAATATAATTATAGAATAGTATTAAAATAATTATTTTAAATATAATTATAGAAAATTTAATTTACCATGTCGAGTTTCCTTGACGTCTCGGATCGAGAAATGTGAGAAGTTCACGACCAGGCTGCTGAACCAATTCTTCAATTGTCATTGGTCGGAAAGAATCATTTGCAGATTCTGAAACTTGAGTTGGTATAAAACTCGGAGTCGATGACTCACCACGTCTTTGGTAATCTTGATACGACCTATAATTTTTTAATGTTTATAATATTTTTATAAAAAAGTAATATTAATAATATTTTTTATTAGAAAGTTAAAAAATATTGCAAATAATTATGATTTTCAATTTTTAAAGAATTTTATTATTATAATAATTGTCTTTTTGACTAAATTAATTATGAAGCAAGGAATTTTACGATAATTAATGGAAAATGGACAACTTATTGCCATTGTTATCGAAATGGATTCTCAGATTAGTTTCATTGTCGTTGACAATTTATACAAAAAGATATTCTTCCAAGCATATATACAAAATCGGTCGACCATAACATATTATCTAGTTGTTTGTACAAAGTTAGAATTATATCACCAACTAAATTCAGATTTACACATTGCAAAGAGTTGTCTCTAAACATTTGAAGTGAACTATCTAAACTTGAATTCTCAGAACGGAAAAGCAAAGTGAAACTTTTAAAATTCCTTGGTATAATTGTTTATACTAAAACAAATTGATCAATGGAACAAATTAAAATCTATATTTTTTGACTAAAACAAATTGATCTAAATAATCCGACTCGGCTCGGGTTAGTCGCCTCAGTAGCGTATATTTTTTAAGAAAAACTTACATGATTTGCGGCGATTTGCAGTTATTTGCGGTGACGTACGGCGGAAGAGGATGAGATCCGAAGGAGAGAAATGTGAAAAAGGAAGAAGAAGAAGAAACGGCCGTAGGTTATATTAGATATTTCCGACGGCGATTTCCGTCGGGAATCCATCGGATATATAATAAATATTTTCGCCAAATCCCGTGTTGGAAATTATGTTTCCTGGGTAAAATTTTAATCCGTCGGAAATCCGTCGGAGTGCCGTCGATGAAGTTAAAACCTGTGCATGATCGACAAATAGTTTGCACACGTTGCAATTGATGGTATTCCGACGGATTTCCGATGGACGTACGTAAGCCGTCGGAAAGCCGTCGGTAAAATATTTATATATTTATATAATTAATAGATAATTTATATATAATTAAAGTATGGAAAAAATTTTTTATTATCACAAATTTAATCTGAATCTGATGAATATTCCGAATTAGCTGAATTTTGGTCGTCAAACTCGTCAATCTCTTCTTCTGAATCTTGAAACACGTTGTAATCTTCGTTTGTGGTGTCATCAACAATAAGGTTAACTTCAAGAGAAGTGTCTATGGAACCTAAGTTACCAATTGTGCTTTGTTGCATAGGCTCTTGTTTGGTAATACCACATACCATTCCTCTAGGATGTATTGAGGTCACTGTAATCCAAGGATCTTGCTTGTTTCTCACACGAGGATATCAAATGTAACAAACCTGGTCCGCTTGTGATGCAAGTATAAAAGGATCATATTTTCGATGTCGCTTACGAGAGTGGACAAATGTAACACCGAATTCGTCTTCACGTTGACCCATGACAGGGTCATACCAGTCATAATAGAACACAATACACCTCAAATCAATCATTCCTGGATAGTGAACTTCTAATATTTCACGAAGAATACCATTGTATATAATTTCTCCCGATTGAGATGATACACCATAATTACAAGTTGTTTGTGAGTTTCCTTCGCGATGACTCTTAAAAGCATAACCACGAGTGCAGTACATTGGATAAGATTTTTCAGTAAATGTAGGACCACTCACCAACTCAACTAACCACGTGGGAAACGTTATGCCCCTAGAAGGACTTGTAGTAACCTACAAAATAATAGAATGTAGTAAATTATTAATATATATATATATATATAGATATATAGTAAACTATTATTGAAAATTATGTAATTAATTGTGGTAACACTAACATAAAAATGCAACCATTTTGAAAATTCGCTTTTTTTAAGTTCGGCCAACTCATTCTCGCTGTAATCTGAATAATGAACATGTATTTGTTCCATGTATATCCTGTTAATTATAAAAAAATAAATTAACAATAAATTATAATAATAACTAAAAACAAAATTAAATTGAATGTACCTTTCATATTCCAAAACGTCATCGCAATTTGTCAAAATATACAAATGCAAGTGATTGTGTTCCTCCTCTGATAGGCGTCGCATCTTCCCTTTTCCACTTAAACGTCCAATTTGTGCAAATATTTCTGGCACATACACTGGATAGCTTGGTTTTTCTCCTCCATCATCATGTCGTGAAGGCCGTCTATTTTTTGTTTGCACTTGCGATGGAAAATAGTAGCTAGCAAAGTTAGATGTTTCTTCATTAATACTTTGTGCGACGATTGAACCTTCAACCCTGGCAAGATTTTTAACTTTTTTCTTTAGGTGGAACATATATCTCTCAAAAGGATACATCCATCTGTACTGAACAGGTCCTCCAAGGGCTGCTTCTCTAGGGAGGTGAATAGGAAGATGCTCCATAACATCAAAAAATGCTGGTGGAAATATTTTCTCTAGGTTACAAATGAGAACCGGTATTTTTCCCTCCAAATTTCGGATATCGTCAACAGTAAGTGATCTTGTACATAAATCTCGGAAAAAACACCAATCCCTACATAAAAAAATATATTTTAATATCATATAATATATGAAAATATTATTATATATATATAATAATGTAAATTTAACGTCGTACCTGCAATTGCTCCGTGGACGTTTTTAGGCAGTAGATCGCTAAAGGCAAATGGGAATAATCTTTGCATGACAACATGACAATCATGACTTTTCATCCCTGAAAATTTACCTTCAATAGTATCGACACAATTACGAAGATTAGATGCATATCCATCTGGAAATTTGACACTATGCTTAATCCAGTCAAAGAATTCATCTTTTGCATGCGCATCTAACCGGAATGCGGGAGACAATGATTTTCCATTTGACATTACATGTAGTTCCTTCCGGGAACAAATATCCGGCAAATCCAATCTAGCTTTCAAATTATCTTTTGTTTTTCCTTGCACATTTAGAACGGTATTCATTATGTTGTCGAAAAAATTCTTCTCAATGTGCATAACATCTAGATTATGGCGCAACAAATGGTCCTTCCAATATGGTAAATCCCAAAAAATACTCTTCTTGTGCCAATTATGGTATTCGCCACAACCATCAACAGGGTAATGTCCGTTACCTCCACAAGAAGCCGTTCTCTCAGCACCAAAATCTCTAAGTTGAGTCAACATATAATTCCCGTCAAAAATAGGAGGTGGAGCATCAAAATTTTTTTGTTTTTCCTAAACAATGTCGTGCTCCGGCGATATGGATGACCTTGTGGTAGAAATCGACGGTGACAATCGAACCAACTAGTCTTTCGTCCGTGTTTCAGTTGGAACGCATCAGTATTATCTTGACAATATGGGCATGCTAATCTTCCATGCGTCGACCATCCTGATAACATACCAAATGCTGGAAAATCACTTATCGTCCACATAAGTACAGCTCGCATTAAGAAGTTCTGTTGGTTGGAAACATCGAATGCTTCGACACCATTTTCTCATAATATTTTTAACTCATGAATTAGTGGCTGCAAGAAAATATCAAGCGATCGCTTAGGATGCTCTGGGCCAGGGACGAGAATTGTTAGAAATAAAAACTCTCGTTTCATGCACAAAGAAGGAGGCAAATTATAAGGTGTAACGATAACTGGCCACAACGAGTATTGCCTCCCATGCTTCCCAAAAGGATTGAATCCATCTGTAGATAACCCGAGGTATACGTTTCTAGGCTCATATGCAAAACTAGGATAAACCTGTTGAAAATGTTTCCATGCTTCTGCATCCGAGGGATGCACAATTTCTCCATTCGAATTATGTTCTGCATGCCATCTCATAGGTTTTGCCGTGTGTTCAGATTGATATAACCTCTTTAACCTCTCTGTTAATGGCAAATACCACATCCGTTTATGCGGAATAGGTACTCTACCGCTTGTCTCTTGAAATCGAGGTTTGTGACAAAATCGGCACTTCATGCGGTTTTCATCATTTCTCCAATAGATCATGCAATTGTCAATACATACATCGATCATCTGATATGGCAATCCAAGACCAGATACAAGTTTTTGAACCTCGTAATATGAAGCAGGTGCAATATTATCTTCAGGTAATATATCTCTAACAAAATCAGCTATCGCATTCACACAATCTTCAGGCAAGTTGAAATCCGTCTTTATCGTCATCAACCTGCTTGCAACAGATAAAGGCGATAATCCATTTCTACATCCTTTATACAAAGGCTGCTTGGATGCATCTAACATATCAAAAAATTTCCGGGCTTCCATATTAGGTTCCTCTATTCTGCTAATATCTTCGATGTACGATTCTCTTTGTTCACGAAATGCATCATTCACCATTTGAACAGTACCTCCGTTTATATCAACTTCTGATGCCGGTTCCTCTACCCTAACATTAGTATTATCTATCCTTTTTGAAGTACTACCATAATATTGCATCGTTGCATCAGTTTCTCCATGTGAATACCAAATTTTGTAACCCGGCATAAATCCATTCCTATACAAATGATTACGTACTTCTCTAACAGAGATTAATCTATGATTTCGACATTTAATACACGGACAATACATTTTACCGTATTCCGATGTCATGCTATTCTTTGATGCAAATGTCATGAACTCTTCAACACCTTGCGCAAATTCATCAGTCAATTCCCCCGTGGTTGAATCATATCGAGGTTTATCCATCCACGATCGAAAATACTCAAAAGAACCCGAAGAACACATTTTTTTAAAAATTTTGGTTCTGTTAAAATTTTGAAAGATCATAGCTTATTTATACTGAAAAATAGATATTATCACAATTTTTTAACAGATTATTAAGAATTATTAACAGATAATTACGAACTGTAAAAAGATTATTCTTCAGAATATTCTCTATTTCCGACGGAATTCCGACGGTTACCGACCACAACCGGATATTCACGTATTTCGAATAAATCTTATCAAAATAAACTGATGGATTTCCGACGGATGTCCAACCATCGACGGATAAACACAAAATTTTAACAGGGTACGTATATTTCCGACGGATTGCCGACTGTATCCGACAATGGTCGGATAGTTCCAATGGGTTTCCGACGACTTCTGCCGACGGATTCCCGACGGGCTATAAAACACGGAATCCGTCACGAACTCGTCGGAATATTACCGACATATCTGAAGCCGTCGGTAATATTCCGACGATTTCAAGAGGATATCCCGACGATTAGGATATCGTCGGAAATGCAACGGGTTACCATCAGTTTTCACCATCGATTTACCGACGATCTCTACGGCGTCGGAAATTACCGACGGACCTCCGACGGTTTTAATTCCCTTGGGTAGTCGTCGCGTATCCGTCGGAAAGTCGTCGGAAAAAGCCAACGGTTTTTTTACGTCGAAAATGCCGTCGGAAATGTTAATGTTTTCTTGTAGTGCATCAATTGGTGTCCCTAAGCGATTCTATCCAAAGCGCTGGAATGGTCGCACGAAGAAGCATGATTTTTTGTATTATGCCCGGACCATAAAGATAACATTTGACAAAATGGTATGGATTCATCTCTTCCAGCACAAAAATCTTATATCTGGAAAGACAAGCCAAAGCCATTTAGCTGAACTTCTCTAATGTAGCATGTTCTCTAGTGTCAATCTCGCAAGCCTCCAAGATAGATTTATGATGCTATATATGGAATTGGGATTGTCTTTTTTGAAGGTAAATCAGTCGTGGATGCTATAAAGAAGCTATATATGGAATTGATATTGTATTGTGATACATGAAAGGGATCATGTTGTTTAAAGATGTGTTACCACCATGATTATCAATTTTAATTTTATTATGATAGTTAAAGTTAAAACAAATTTGGTGTAAAATATACATTAAAGAATCGTCAAATATTGGTGTAATTGTATAATATTTTTCTTAATAACTCATATGATAAATCAGTCGTGGATGCTATAAAGTCGCAAATTTTACCAAGCTGGTAAAATACTAAAGAAACTATTTATGATGCCTCCAAAGCCTCCAAGAGTGATATATTCTCTTTTTTTGTAGCATGTTCTCTAGTGTCAATATCGCAAGCCTCCAAGATAGATTTATGATGCCTCCAAAGCTTGTAAAATATGAGGATAGCTCGCCATAAGCATCATGCTTCCCCTGAATCAAGCATGAAGCAAGAACTACAACCAAACTAGCTCGTCAGGTAAATGCGATGAAGGGGCTCTGCAGGATCAAAAATTCATCTCTTAGAACACCATTGTGACTAGTCCTAAAAAGGATGGTGTTGGCCATCCATGTGATTGCTTTCTCTTCCTCCTACTGCTAGACTTCTTGTTGAAATTCCAAGAACTCAGCAGAATATCATCTCCGGATTCATCAAATTCTTTCTTTAAATTTTTCTCTATTGCTTTCTAGTTGGTGCATTAAAATTTTAAACCCATGACTGGTCACTTACTCCAGAAAAACTCAAAAGTATACGTATAACAGCAGTCCCCGATCACCTTGAGCCCTAGTCTTGCACCCTAACTTGAACCATAAGTACACTCATCTACACATATTAAAAAGAAAATTAGGGTTGAGTAATGAATTACTATATGAGGAAGGTAATGTCCGTCCACATAAATCCCCAACATTGCTAACCAACAGTGTTAAAAAATATTTACTATAGACATGCAACAATCAACGCTTACCATTCACGTCACAATAATAATATAAAAATCATATCATAACACATACCTTGTCATATTTGACTCAGTTACCTTGTTCACCAATTAGATTCAGAGATGCAAGAATAACTATTAAACTAATCATTCGAATCTCGATCCCACCGTCGATTCTAAAGACCAGTATTCAGTAAAATTATTTTGATGATTTCTATCATGAAACCTAATCTCAAAAACAATCTAGATTTGATTTTAATTAAACCCAATACATTTCTTGTATAAAAAGAAACACATTAACTTTGATCTATTAAAAACTAGGCAAATTGGTTTTCTTCTTCCTTTGGCCTTTAGTTATAATGATCCTTTTACATGGAGAAAGAATCATCAAATTCTTCTTCCTTTTATAACTCTTCCTTTTTTTGTGGAAAGTTACAAAACCAGTTATTCTCTTTTAAGTATTTTGGTTTTTATTTAGAGAGAAATATTAAAATGACGTTGAATTCGTCCTTAATTATTTTTTTGACCATAATGTTTCATTAATTACTAGAATAATATGGTTATCGAGCATACTTTTCTCGCCGTTATTATAAAAAACATAATTACGCAAAATACCATTACTATTCCCGAAGATTTGTTGATATGTCAGCGGAAAAGGCGCTGTGTTATTACAAAAATACCATGAAAATTTAGGGGTATCAAAATAAATCTGGCACGGAAAATCTACCTTAGTTTTTTACATAATAGTTGTAGACTTTATAAGTGTGTGACAGACTTAATTGTCGCAGACTTATAAAAGTCTGCCAACAGACATATAAAGTATACGGCAGATTTATTTTGTGTTATGTAATCGTATGTAGTTTTTATAAGTCTAAGGTAGACTTAATGTCATATGACAGCAGAATATTAAGTTTATGGTCACACAGAGTAAGTTTGCCACAGACTTATGGACTGATTTTTGAAAAAGAACCCTTGCATATTTATTTTTTCCAATGACAGATTTACAGCAAATCTGTTATCGAAGAAGATTCACAAAATAATTACTAGACTAACATTTCTACTTGGCAGATTTTTTTAACGACAAAACAAATTTTCATTAAATCTATCCGTTACGGCAATTGGATTTCCTTAGATTTAATTAGGACTAAACTAACTCTTTCGATTTTATATACATAGCAGACTTTTGAATCATTACAGACATGTAATGGCAGACTTATTAATTTTTAAAATACCAATTTTAACTCTCTTTGAAAATCATGTATAAGGCAATTCCAGGGTTAGTTGCCGCGTCTTCTTTAACCTCGAGCACATCGAATTTTTCAGTTGAATTGAAAAGCAGTAATTTTTACTCGTTTTCTTCACATTCGTTCTCGTAAAAAAATTTTTTATATCAATTTTCTCGATGGAAGACATAATTCTTGTTTGGGATGAATGAATTTTTGAGAAAAATTGATGGTCATTCAATGTCGACAACAAGAAAGGGTGTAAAATCTTATCCGCAAATGCTAAGAAACGTTTCGAAGATTTGTTGATGATGGTTTATGAAAAATACGAGGTCGATAGAAATCAGTATGATTTTGAATTAAGCTACATGTTTCCGAAGAAGATGTTGTTGAAACTACCGGTAAGCACACCTCCGGTGAAAGTGGGAAGTTGTCGACAGATTCATGAGTTTTTGGGTATGATTAAAACCGGGGTAATTCGGTTATGTGTGGAGGTTAGAGCGAAAGAGAAAGCAAAAGTTGATAGTCTGTCAATTCATCGTGACGACGATGAATATTTTAGATATGAATATCGACACGAGGAGGTTGGCGAAGATCAACACGACGAAGAACCAACTACTGAAGTGGTTTCACCATGTGAAGACGATGAAGATGAGGAGTATCGATTTGATTACTGTGATGAATGGAGCAAGCTCTGAAGATGAATACTTTAGTGTTTATGAAAGGCTTTCACAAATTGAATAGGATGAGATTCCAAAATTACCGCCCAAGAAAAGAGTATCAAAAGGTGGTAATAACGAAGAACAAATTGGTAATGCTAATTTGATAGAGTTGGCTTCATTGAATCTTGTTGTAGGATAAATTTATGAGACAAAAGATGCATTAGTTACTAGATTGAAGAAAATATTGGTTCTACATCAATTTAATTTTGATGTACATAAATCAACCCCAGTGATTTTAATCGTAAAATGCTGGGTGAGAGACTACAAGGGATATATAAAGGGATTTCCTTTCATGCGTAAAGTTTTTTTGGTGGATGGTACGTTTCAACAAGGGATATATAAAGGTACACTTCTTATCTGAGCTTTCTAGGATGGAAATTTTTAAATATTTCTCATAGTTTTTGTAGTAGTTGATACACAGAATGATGATTCCTGGTAATTATTTAGGCACCTTAGTTGTGTTATACCGGATGATGAAGGTCTTGCAATTACATCTGATAGGCATCGATCAATCGGTAATGCAATTGAAAAGGTATATCCGATGGCTTTTCAGGGAATTTTCACGTACCATCTTTATAAGAATATAATACAATGGTATAGAGGTGCTGCTGCATTTCGTTTAGTGAAAAGGGCGGTGAATGCATTTCGAATTTCTGATTTTGAGATGATATTTGACGAAATACACGCCTTAAATCCAGCATTGCATAACTATTTGGCAAATGCTGACGTGAAGATGTGGTCTTGTGTTCATTTCTCTGGTGATCGATACAACATCACCACATCAAACATATGTGAATCCCTTAATAAAGTGCTTTCGGAAGCTAGGACTTTACCTAGTGTAGAACTGCTAGACACTGTGTGGTTAATGATGACAAGATGGCTTGCAGAACACAAGAATGATGCATGTAGAATAAAAACAACTCTCACTCATGGTGTTAAAAAGATGTTGGAGGTAATATTGAACAAGTTCATAAATTTGTATGTATTTCAAATTTCTATTACTAATGTTTTATTTCCTTAGAGACGACTTCCATATGCTAAGCAACTTAATGTACAAGTGATCGACGTTGATCAGACTCATGTTACAGGTGTCTCATCTTTGCATGGAGCAAATTTTACCTAAGAAAAAATGCATATGTCGCAGATTTGACTTGGAGAAACTACCATGTGTACATGCAATTGCACCAGCGGAGGCACGAAAAATATGTCGTATATCACTTTGTCATCCTTATTATTTTACAAACTATTTGTATAATGCATATGCGACAACAGTTGTACCGAGAGATGTCACATTACCTGCTCCTGTCCGTATCACAGAGAAGATGTGTTAGCCACCTTTGGTTCGCCAGCAGCCAGGGCGTCCCAAAACTTTAAGGATGAAATCCGCCTTAGAGAAAGCGGTAGAGAAGAAACGGCCCCAGAAAGAACATGCATGTTCCAAATGCAATGCAAGTGGACATAATTATAAAACGTGTAAGGCTCCAAAGCAATTTTTGTGTTTTCCAACATTTGATTGCACTTGTAATGTTAAACTTGTAAACTTGTAATGTTAAACTTATAATGTTAAACTTTGTGATATAAATCTGCCATCTCTACCAATAAGTCTGCCATCGTAAACAACAATTCTACCATAGTAACAAATAAGTCTGCCATCAGTAACATATAAGTCTACCGTCGTTAACTAATAAGTCTGCCATCGTAAACTAATAAGTCTGCCACTATTAACAAATAAGTCTGCAACGTTAATTAATAAGTCTGGCATAATGAACTAATAAGTCTGGCATCTCTACTTAAACAAGTAGAAAAATATAGCACCAATCAAGATTAAACCTACCACTATCGCTTTCAGCTTCGCAATCTCATCGGCATTGTTCTGAATATTAACACGCATAATCTCCAAATTGGTATTACAAGAACATCTCCTTGTGTGCTCTTCATTCCGCAACCTTAAGATAGTTAATTCCTCTGCAATAGCTTCATCCCACCATTTGTGAATGTGATATCCAGGATCCTCATGCAGTCGACACATAAAGAGTCTTCTCCCTCGACCGGTTGGTGTATAAGATGTCAAAACATCTACTTCTCCACCACATGAACACCTAGTTGAGATTCCAAATTCAGCATCAGCTCTGCAACATCCACTTCTAATGGTTCGTTTGGAGGAAGATCTTTTGTTGTAGGTGTATCTTCCCATACCACTGTAAATACACAACGCGAGTAAATCGAATCAAAACCCCGAGTAAATCGAAACCAAAACACGAGTAAATCGAACTTACCCTATGGAAATCAAATCTCGAAATCAAATCGAAGGAGCAAAACGAACTCGGGACCCAAGAGGAGGAGATGAGCTAACCCTAGAATTTGGGGGAAAATAAATAGGGATCCACCCTGTTTATGGGGATATAACACCCGATAAGATTAGATTTCAGGGTATAGAATAAGAGATACGATTATGTAAGTCTATCATTAGGATTGAGATGTTAGGGATTACATATTATAGTTGATTGTAGATTTTAGAGTTTAGATAGAATATTTTTAGGTTTAAACATCGTAATTGCTACTTTACAATAATATTTAGGGTATAGCAAGCTACAAATAAGTCTCCTATTGAAATATTGTTTAGGGTATAACAAATAACCAATAAGTCTGCCATCACAAACTATCAAATTATAAATAAATCTGTCATCAAAATAACGTTTAGGGTATCGCTATACCCTAAAATAATCAATAAGTCTACCATGAAATAAGCCTACCATGAAAGTATTGTTATACCCTAAATCCCATAATACTATCGATGACAGATTACAAATATAAGTCTACAGCCAAACAAATAAGTTTGTCATCATTAACTAATAAGTATGTGATCATAAATTAATTAAGTCTCCCACCACACTTGTAAAAAAAAATATATCATTGTGAATCTATCAGAAAAAGAATTTTGAACTCGGAATCACGCTATAAAGGGTTAGATAAATGAAATGAGGGTTCCGCAACCTTGTCAAGTATTTCAGCAGCAAACTTCTGACGTAGTGCCTAGATGTTCTGGTCATTCAAACCATCAAATGTACACCCAAGAGCAAGACACTAATGTATTTGATAGCATAGACACCACAAACTCCTGGAACAAAGTTTCAAGCAACATTATTCAATCTTGTAATCCTAAATTGCTTCTCATTCTTCTTACAAATGTTAAACGAAATCCAATTGTTCAACATATTGGGAATCATTCTGGTAAAGGGCCTACAATAATGAAGAATTTTTTTTTGTCATCTGGCACCACGTGAAGTATGATGTCATATACATTGATTGTTTCCTTCTGCAGGTTAATGTCTACCGCTATCCAATGGTTGGAGTTAACAAAAACATAGGCGAACAAATGGTCCTCATCGATGTACCATTTCTTATTCATCTCTGAATCATGTGGTATTGCACCATTAGCCATCTGTCTGTAGCTATCTTCAAAAACAAATTTCTTAGGATCTTCATTGAACTTCACATAGTCATGTACAGAAGAATTCATGAACCAAGGGTCTAAAAAATCAATACGTGAAAACCGATATGAGGATGGACTGCGTATGGACCACTTCAGAACATAGTCATCGCAGAACATAGATGTTGTAATAAAAAACAAACAAATTATTATAATTAAACAAATCTGCTATCAAAATAAAACATATCCTAAACAAAACTGCCACTTAAAAAACAAAACTGTTATTGACAAAACAAATCTGCTAGCAAAATACAACAAATTCTCTAGCAAAATACAACAAATATGCCCTCAAAATAAAACAAATCTACCATCAAAATGCAACAAATATGCAATATAATAAATCATCAAAATAAAACAAATCTGGTATGAACATAATACAAATTGTCATCATAATACAACAAATCTGTCATTTAATAAATCTTCCACCTAAACAAAACTGCCATCAATTAAACCAAATAATAACGTACCGTATCAGCCAACCATCCATAATTAGATTTAGGTCATTTATCCCTTAGAGTAATAATTATTCTGTAGAATTCAACTCCCAAATCCCATGATCCAATTGGTTCGTTCCTATATAAGCTAAGAAATTATATACGTGAAGAGATTAATAATAAGAAATTGTTACCTTGAACAACAAGTTCTTTCTTTTCAATTGGGGTTCTCACATCTGGTTGTGAACCACTCTTGTTACATGGGGTTCTCACATTACCTGGGGTTCTCACATCTGGTTGTGAACCACTCTTGTTACATGGGGTTCTCACATTACCTGGGGTTCTCACATCCTCTTTTGACCCACTTTTGTTACCTGGGATTCTCACAATACTTGGGGTTCTAGCATCCTCTTTTGATCCACTCTTGTTGCCCGGGGTTCTAAAATTCTCCCCAGGGGTTCTTGTCCTCGCATCATCCACCTTCTCTCCTTTTTTCTTAGATTGCGCATACTTTTTCTTTATAACACAACGAATTGGAGTCTCGTCGTGTGATGTAGCTCGTGTTGTTGCCATCCAAGACTGCACATAGAGTGATAAGAACAATAAGTCGGCCAACATTAAAAAATGTACAAACAAAACTGCGGTAAACGAATTTAAGTCTGTCACCGCGTATGACATAACAAATCTGTCACATAATAAAATATGACAAACAAGTCTGCTACCACATATATACAAAAACTGCCACAGTAAAATCTATCACATAATAATAAAACTTGACAAACAAGTATGCTACCACATATAGTAAAATAATAAATCTGTCACCTAATAAAACATGACAAACAAATCTGCTGCCACATATAGTAAAATAAGAAATCTGTCACCTTATAAAACATGATAAGCATGTCTTTTGCCACATATATACAAAAACTGCCATAGTAAAATAACAAATCTGTCACAATATAAAACAAAACCAAGTCTGCCATGTAAACAACATGCCATGACATACTCTCCTTCTAATAAAGGCACTTTCTCATCCATTAGAGACACTTTTGCTTCTAAACCTTCAATTCTGCAAGTCAGAAGCCTTACAGTTCAGTAACACGACTAAGTAGCATTCCATCACTCCAAGAACTTTTCCCACCGGTTCCTTCATTACAAGTTTTTTTTCCTTCATTTTTCTTTTTTCTTCAACGATTCACGAGGTTCACTTTTTCAGAATCAACAACAAGTTTCCTTTTCTTCTTCTTGGTCATTGGTGGTGATACATCTACTTCATCCCATGCAGTTTCATCCAATCGGTCGTGCAGTATATCCATGATCAAATTGTCCAGCTTTGGATCTTCTTCTTCATTGTCCCATTTGGGATATATCTCTTCTTCTTCTTTTCTAATTAAATGTCTCACACGTACCTCATTGCGAGCTTTCTTTTATTCAGCTATAAAATCATCAAACTCAAAGCCTTTACGGGATCCACCCCAAGAAAGAAGAGGAACTTCTTTTGTTTTTCTTGTTTCCATACAACTCTCCCAATCTAGGAACTGATTCGTACGCCCAAATCAGCAAAGCATGAACACATCCATGTATTGTGTACGTCTTCTTTACATCGAAGATAGTCATTTTGACATACTCAATCAAACTTGTAAAATCAACACGACCCCAAGGATAACTATCAAACCTCTCAGCATCAAACACTCTTATAGCAATATTTAAAGGAATTCTGCTATTAGCAGAAATGCCATACACCCCAATATACAAAATGGCAAGGCAGCCTATCATTCTCCTCTTCTCAAAGCTCCAATTTTTGCATTCATCCAACACTTGTAGCACATGGCTAAGGCTAGGTCATTCAACACTAGAAACATTAAGCTCTTCCCAAAATTCTCTATGGTCAACATCCCAATCATGTGAAACAATTTCATCACAGTTTAGACTTGTGATTTCTGCAAATTCATAGAGAACAAATATGATAGGACGACCACTTATCAAGGACCACATCTCATTTCTTCCCTCAATCGCCAACTGATGTGTTAAGAAATAATGAACAACTTTCGCAGACCAAATGAACTGTGTTTCTTTAAGCTTGATATAAACACGAACTGATGAATTTCTCAAGGAATTCCAAACATCAGCACCAACTGCTTCCTCTATCAATTCTAAGTTGGACAGAAAAGAGTTGTGATTCGTACTCCGGTTTTGAATCAGCGCTTTACCCTCTGGATAAAGATGCATATGGTGTAATTCTTTTTCACTAAATTCTTCTCACCTAACAGGAAATGTTTTGAACAATAAGTTTGCCATTAAATAGAAATAAGTTTGACATCAAATACAAATAAGCCTGCCATCACTATCTATAGTGAAATCTTCAGTAAATCTGCCAACACTATCTTTAATGAGTTTGCCACAAAAGCTACTTTAATCAGCCATTTATGTGTTCACGAAATCCATAAATCTACCAACAATATCCATTAAATCTTCTACCAATATTCAACAATATCAAAAGTAATAAATCTTCCGTCATATAAACATATGTCTACCGTCAAATATACATAAAATTGCCACCAAAGATTCAAGGGATTCATGAAATATCGATTAAATCTGCTATAAATAAACTGTAAATCTGCCAACAAATCGGTTCTATCTTCAACCTATAACCTAAAAAATCTGACACTAAAGCCAAATAAGTTTGCCATCAAAGGAAATAAATCTGTCACTAAAGTAAAATAAATCTCCCAAATATACAAAAAAACCTGCCATATATACAAATAAGTCTGCCACCATCTCAATATAAATTTCTAAATACGCGGGAAATTCGAAAACTATACTTTAATCTAAATGAATGAAAACTTACTGGATTCCGTGTCGAAGTTTCACAAAATCTACAACAAACGATATATATATATATATATATATATATATGTTAATAACGAAAGAGAATAGGGTTTCAATTTCGAATGTTTCATCGATTTATGTCAGTAAACGATTTTTGCACAATGCATGAAAGAAAATATGAAAAATATACCAAAGACGGTGAGTGTTAATCTGGAAGAAACGACTTACCGCGATGGAAAACTAGAAAATGAAAATTCAAACTAACACAAAGACGGTGAAACACAATGGAAGAAACAGCAGAAGTCACAAAGAATGAACACCAACATGAGGAAACACAAAAATATCACCGAGAATGAACACGAACACGTAGAAACACGAAAATGTCACCGAGAATGGTGAAAGAGTTTTCTTGTTTCAAAAATCTGAAGTCGAAATGGTGAAAGGTTTAGGGTTTTGATAACATTTATTAAAATTGAAAAAGACACGACCAATGACTGAAAAGACACGACTGTATGCATAATTACCGATTTAATTTTATTTATTTTTTTAATACGTAATGGCATAATTGTAAATAAATCGTGTTATCATGGTTTTTATGACTTTTAACCAAAGTTTTGGGTCATATGAGTAATCGTGCATAACACAGGGTCATTTCGGTGATTACGGGATGAATGTGGGTCATTCTAGATCATTACTTTTTTATTTATAATAGAAGAAAAATGAAACCTCATGTCTTCTTTATTAACTATCAAAATGTCACAAATATATATATATATATATATATATATATATATATATATATATTATTGATAGTTATATTTTATTAAGAAAAAGAATAAAAGTTATCAATACACTCGTATTTTATTGTCTTTAATTAAAATTGTTCCATCACAGTGTCATCTTTTATATTATAATTATGAACATTAATACGAATTTAATACTTTTAATTAAACCGAAATACATATAGGTTATATATAAGAATATAAATGTTCTTGTATTCTCCCACTTGACATTGTGTAACTTAATAGTTCAATAACTTTAATGTGCATTTTACACCAAATTTGTTTAAACTTTAACTATCATTATAAAATTCTAATTGATAATCATGGTGGTAACACATCTTTAAACAACATGATCCCTCTCCATAAAAATATGGAAGTCATGGCTTTTCATGTCCAAGAACTTCATTCTATCCATATCCATACAATTTGCTAAATCTACCACGTAGCCGTCTAGAAATTTGACATCATTTTTGTTAAATTCCAATAAGCTTTCTTTGGTTTTTTGTAAATATAGGGAATGGAACATTATCCCGACCATCAACGTGCAACTCTTTTCGAGAGCAAAACTTTGTAGTATCCAAAGTTTAAAATGGGAGCCTTAAAATTTTGCGTCAGTTTTTCGGTTTCATAATATGAACCCGTTGCTTGATTCTCATTGGTAAAATATTCAGTAAACTGCTCCACCCAAGAGTCCATGCATTTTTTTAGGTATATTAAAAGCAGACTTAATGTTGATGAACCGAGCAACTAAAGATAACTACGAGTGCCCTTCGTGACAACTATCATACAATAGATTTTTCGTAGCTTCTAACATGTTGTAAAAAAAATTTGATTCTGAATTTAGTTCTTCTATATTATTAAATTCTTCCGCGTGTTGATTCTAGTACTCATCAGTCGTAGTCTCACGAAATGTATCCATCACCATTTCAACATATCTATTACCGGATGTACTTACTGTTTCTTCACTAGTACCACATGTACCTACCTAATTTCTTTGGACATCATCACCCCGACTACTCATGCCTAACTGTATATTCAGCACTTCTCCATGTTTATACCAAATATAATAATTTGGCATAAATCCTCGACTATATAGATGATTCCACATTTTTCGTCCCAGAAGAAATTTATCATTTTTCAATTAATATAAGGACAGAAAAACTTAGCTCCACTATTTTGAACTATTGGTTGGCTACTTTCAAAATTCATCAACTGCTCCATGCCTTGTGCAAATTCCGCCGATATATTTCTTGTTTGATTATCAATCCTTTTGTAAATCCAATCTCTTGAATTATTGTAATTTTCCCACATGTTTGAAGTTTTTTTCCTTTTGATTCTACAAATGAGAAAATGGGACATGGGGCATATATATATATATATATTGCCACTACTTTGCCACTACTTGTCATTACTTTACGACCACAACAGTGTTCTCGCTTATATGTCGGTATACCTACCACGCACATGTTTTTCATGTTGTGGCTTCATAGCCACTTTGTGACTGATAGCCACTCCCACCGTGGTCGCAAACTGGTCGCATATTTTGCGACCAGTATGCGACCAACAAGTGGTTCTACACATGCAGTCACTAATCAGCCGCAAATTGGTGACTGATTTGCGACTGCACAATCTAGTCGCAAATTAGTTGCATATTAGTCGCAAAATGGTTGCATATTGCGACTGATTTGCAACTACTATTTTTAGTCCCAAAATTGTGACCATTTTGCGTCAACTGCTCCGTAATCGCAAATTGATCGCAAAACCATGGCAAATATAGTCGCAAAATGCTGTGGCATTTTGGCGGTTTTTTTATAGTGTTAGGACCGTCAATGAATTTTTTTATTGGCTATCCTAAAAAAATAAAGAGGTATATATTTTATTGTTCTAACCATAATACGAGAATAGTGGAGATGGGTAATTCTAGGTTCTTTGAGAATGGTGAAACTTGTGGAAATGGTGAACAACGAAAAGTGGACATTCGGGAGTCCATGGTGATATTCATTTACGTATAGTAGCACCGGAGGTTGTTGTTCCTATTTGCACCACATTTAAGTGATGCAATAGAACAATATGATGATGTCCCAACCCCCTAGTGGAAAGTTAAATTAACGAACCAGTTTCAATAGAATATTGTACCACAAGAACCATAAAGGCGATGTAGAAGAGGAAGATGTTTTTTCAAATAACTATGTGGCTTACGCTATTAAAAAATTGATGTGACTTAATCATTGATGAAGATAGAGCTCATTCCATAGAGCCCTCGAAAGTAACAATTCTAAAAAGTAGTTGATTGCCTCAAAAAAATAAATAAAATCTATGGATGATGACAAAGTATGTGAATTAGTAGAGGTGCCTAACAGTTTCAAAACCATTGGTTCTAAATGGGTATTTAATACTAAACGTGACTCGAAAGGCTCGTCTTGTTGCTAAAAAGTTCACCCAAAAAGATGGCATTGACTATAAAAAGACCTTCTCTCCGGTTTCAAAGAAGGATTCACTAAGGATTGTTTTGGCTTTGGTGGCTCATTATGATCATGAGATTCACCAAATGGATGTGAAAACTGTCTTTCTAAATGAAGAGCTTGTTGAAGAAGTATATATGGACCACCCTGAAGGTTTGTGGCCATAAGAAAAGAACATATGGTGTGTAAGCTGAGGAGTCAATACATGGACTAAAAAAGCTTCTAGACAATAGTATTTAAATTTTAATAATACCATCATTTCATATAGTTTTGTAGAGTTCATTGTTAATGGATGGATGTACATTAAAGTCAGTGAAAGAGCACATGCTTACATACATGAAATCCGATCACCTAGAGGTCATTGGATATCATATTCAGATTTTTCTAAAAAAATTGACGTTTGGCTACTTGTTCCTATTAGCTGAGGGACCAGTATCATGGAAAAGTGGAAAGTAGTAAGTCATTGCTACTTCCACTATGGAAGCCGAATTTGTGGCATGCTTTGAGGCCACAATTCCTGCATTATGGCTGCGGAACTTCGAGGTTTGACTGCTTGTTCCTATTAGTTGATGAAATAGTATCATGGAAAAGTGGAAAATAGTACATCATTTCTACTTCACTTTGGAGGCCAAACTTTTGCTATGCTTTGAGGCCATAATTCATGCATTGTGGGTGCTGAACTTTATCTTAGGATTCAAAATTTTGACACTATAGCGAGGCCACTACGAATTTATTGTGATAATTCGGCAGCTGTGTTCTTTTCATAGAATAAAAAGTACTCAAAAGGTGCTAAGCATATGGAGTTAAAGTACTTGTACTTAAAAGAATAAGTACATAAACATAGAGTGTCCTTTGAGCATATACGTACTGATATGATGGTAACGAATCCGTTAACTAAATGACTACCCCCCAAGATTTTTATTGACTATGTAAAACATATGGGTGTAATTGAAAAACTTTGCTATTATGATTGTAATATGTTCATTATGTTTGTGACGCTATGAATTCACTTAAAGTTATGTTTTTGGTTTTACTAAATATATTATCACTAAAACATGTAAATACACTTATGATTCTTAGATAACGTATGTTATATTGAGAATTAAGGTTATTTTTAGATAACATATGTAAAGGGAGAAGCTTCTCCCTTTTACATTTGCAGAACTTTTACCACGAAACGTTCATCTAGCATTATCATATATATACTATTAAACATATTTTATTTTTTAGGTACGTAAAATAATAATAATTGCATGTACTAATTACTAGATTCAAATGTAGAGATTTGAGGATTTTTCCGAGATCTATGCTCCAGATCATTGCAAAAAAGCCGTGTCCGAATTCTGAAGGAAAACATACTTATAATTTTTTGCAATTTGGAGAAGATTTTTCCACCTGCATTTTTTGACGTCATGGAGAACCTACCTATACATCTTCCATACGAAGGTGAATTGGATGGATCTGTGCAATATAAGTGGATGTATCCATTTGAAAGATTTGTTAAAAATTAAAAGCAAGGCGAAGAACAAACGATATACTACAGGGTCGATTGTTGAATCATATGTAAATGATGAGATATCTTACTTTTCGGAGCATTACTTTCCTGCCCATTACGCACGAAAATAGGTAGTTACCATAAATTATTGTGTTTATAAATTATTTTATTTGTAAGGTTAAGTAATTAAATTTTTATTTTTGAATCGTGTATAATATATATATAGGTCTATTAGATTCAATGAAGGTGACGTCCCTATGTATCTGGATACCGGAGTGCCGGATATATTTACTCACAAGGGTCATCCAAGTGGTAAAAGTAAAGAAATATGGCTCTCCGAAAAAGAATACAAATATGCATATGCATATGTTTTGCGGAATTGTTAATATTTTCTTTCACTAAGAGGTAAATAAGTTACTATGAAAACAATTTCATTTATTACATTACAATTTCATTTATTACATTACAATTTCATTGTAATTAACTAATATATATTACTTTTTCATATTTAATTTTTTAGCATGTTTGAAGATCAAATTCGTTGTACTTATTCATATCTCTCGGAAGATGATATTTCATCGAAAAGAGAGGAAGAGTTCCATATATGGGTTCGAGATTATGTATGTATAATTAATTAATATGTATATGTTGTTTATATTAATTTTTTATAATTTTGAAATACTAATTACTGAGTATATATGATCATAGATCAATGCAAACACTTCACCAGATCCACACGCCTTTCTAATATGGGCTCAAGAATTAGTGCAAGGCCCGATAAATAAAGCGATAACTTGGTCGATCTATTTTACAAGAGGTTATATGTTCTCCACGAAGAAACATGCACACGGGAGAAAAAAAAATGTAACTATGGCATTTGTGTCAAGTGAAACAATTACTCGATGCATCTGATGAAGCTGATGTCTACGGGATTTTAACAAATATCATTCAACTTGAATATGTTGGACTCCTAAATTTGAAGATCACGTTTTTCAAATGTGAGTGGTACGATCCTACGCTTTCGAAAGGAACTCGGAACTCGGAAAATGGCGTCGTTGATGTGTTATAATCAGGGAAATACTACGAATAACAATTTATTCTATGTACGTAAATAATTAACTATAAATATATGTTAATTTATATATATTACGTATGTAAAATTCTATAAATTAATTTTTTTTATATAACTAACTAATTTATATTTCATTAATTATGATGTAACAGCGTATCAATCAGATCAAGTTTGTTATATTCCTTATCTGCACACCAAATCATCACCAAAATAAACATGGCTCAGTGTTCTCAAATTTAATCCCAGATCTAACATTTTGGGGAAATACAAAAACAAATACGAGATTGGCCTTTTTCAATAAGAAAATGATGAAGAGGTAACGGTGGTTGATGAGATAGAAGTAGATCGTTTGGTTGATAGAGTTAATCATACCGAAGAAATTGATTTCGATGTCTGAGATACCAAACTAGAAAATGAATTTCAGTGTAATATTTCATCTTCAGATGACAATGAGCATGAAGAGATGTAATATATTTGATTTATGAAACTGATATTATAAATTTTGTATGCATTTATGTCGATAAACTCTAAGAGAATAATTAATTTTATCAAAAAAAATTCTATTTTTGATTAACTATTTTTTAACAAGTTTTTAACTATGTAGTCCCAAATTAGTGGCTAATTTGCGACCAATTTGCGACTACATTTTGGGTTTTTGAATGTTGCGACGACTTTGCGACTACATCAAAAAAATTTACATTGTAGTCGCAAAATGATCGCATTTTTGCGACCACAAGTGTTTTTCACATATTTGTTATGTATTTTTCACATTTAATACTTATATTTTCAATATTATGCATGTACAAATCATTTCAAGTGGAAATATAAACAAAACCATAATTGTGTTCATCTAAATTTATGAAACATATGAAGTGTATATAAGTAGTATAAGGTTAAAGAAATGTGTTAAGTGTTTTAGGTAAATGATATGTAAATTTCGTAAATGTGTAAATTGTTATTGTTTACTTAGTAATTGAAGTTTATAAAACTCATAATGATGTTATCAATCTTATATAATTCATAATTTTCACCAAATGCATATAATTTAGGGTTTAGGGTATTATTTGTTACTAATTTGCTAGCACATTGCCACCACATAACAAAAATATTGATATGGTCACAAATTTGGACCAATTTGCAACCATACCTTATATTTTATATGTGGTCGCAAATTGGTCACACTTTTGTGACCAATTTGCAACCACGGCGAAATAGTAAAGAGTGGTCACAAATTGGTCACAAAAAGTATGGCCAATTTGCGACCACCAATTAAAATTAAGGTGGGAGTCGATATTTTCAATTGTAGTTGTAAATTAGTTGTAAATTGTGACTGATTTGCGACTATTATGAATTTCGAGAGAGTTGGAAATTTCCACACAAAAAAATTTAACTCCCCCTATTTAACGGTAGTCGCAAATTAGTCGCAAATTTGCGTATGATTTGCGACCACCAATTAATTTGGTGAGGGTTTGAAAGTTTTTGGAATATTCAACCCCCACCAAATTAATTGGTGGTCACAAATCAGTCGTAAATTTGCGGTTGATTTGCGACCACTAATTAATTTGGTGAAAGTTTGAAAGTTCTCGAAAATTCAACTCCCACCAAATTTATTGGTGGTCGCAACTCAGTCGCCAATTTGCGACTGATGTGCGACCACCTATACGATTTTAGAAATTGCGAGTGATTTGTGACCATATTCATGGTCGCACATATTTTTTATATATATGTGACTTTTCCCCCTCTCATTTTCACATTTCAAACATTTTCCTAACTTCCAAATCCTATCAAAAATATTCAAACTTTCTCACACCAAAAAAATCCAAAACCAAATGACAAGTAGCAGTAGATTGTTGAGAGACCGTGGAAGATGACAAATCCCATCTTCTTCTAGTCGTAACTCATCAGCTTCCTTGAACCCCACATCCGTCGCTTATAAATCGGCATCCCGCCTCCCTCCCCAATACACCTTCACCCATTACTGGGTTCCTGAAACCGATCCGTCTCCTCGGTTTCAGGAAGCCGAGTAGCATGAGGAGTAAGAGGTTCCGTCTTCCGAAATAGAAACGGGGGAATAAACTATCACTGTAGATAGTTTGTTACAAACCCCGGGACGGGACCAGTACTTGATAGTGTTGTCTCAAGTGCGGACACCGAATATGATCTGGTAACGTTTTTTATTTCTTTTTATTTCAATTTATTCAATTAAAATTAAAATTTATTATGAATTATTTTTTAAAAAATTATATGATTAATCAAATTACTAAAATTATTAATTATTTAAAATTTATTAAAGTTTATTTGATAATTCAAAAATTTTAAGAAATTTAAAATATTAGGTGTGACTGGGACAAAGGGGCTATGACCCGTCAAATTTTAAAAATTTTGAAAAACAAATTTGACGGCCCCTACTACAGTTGGACGGTCGTGCCAACTGAGCGACATAAGAAATATTTTATCGAATTTGCGGTAAGTATTTTTTATTTATTATTATTTTTAATTTAATATAATTTAATAATTAATAAATTTATTAGTTTTAAAATTGTAACCAATCGTACACCTGGGATCCTATTATCATCTTGGTTGTACAAAAAGAACTTGAATATGTCAGTGTAAGACGGATGAAAGGGATGGGGAGCACCATTCATACAACCGGCAAACATCCCAGGTGGATTTACCCGAGTTTGTACAACATAGTGACAGACTACTGGGAAACAGAAATGGCTAATGAGAGGAGTAGCAAATCCTCCAACAACCGCAACTCCTCTCGCGATGTTCTTGGTCCGCACAAGCATTTTTCAGGCCAAAACTCATACATCGAGATTCAACAGGAAATACTAAGTTAATTACAAAATTAAAATTAAAATTTAATTGTTTATTTATTAATAATTTATTTCAAAATTTAGGAAAATAATTTAGAACGACTGGTCTCAATTGGTGAAGTCATTATAAAAACTCACACTCGGAAGAATGGTTCGTATGCCAATTTGAAAGCAAAACAAATTGGTAAAGCATACAAACATAACATCCAAGAAAAGATGGCTATCGTTGAGGTCGATCCATGTGAAACGTCAGACGGTACTTCCCGCCGAATAGATCTGACCCAAGAGGAGAAGAATGAGATCTTCATTCAGGTATAATAATTTTTTTAAAAAAAATTTGTGGTATGCGCGGATTGAAGAACTGAATGCGGAGATGATGGAATCGAATCAGAGAATGACTCAATGGTTCGATGAAGAACATAGAGAGCATGCAGCATTGCTAAAGGAAAACCAAAACTGGATTAACATCTTGGAGATGATCGTCTGGTATTTACAACGGACATGTCCCACTTTCGTATCATTTATGTGGGATAACAATACGGCATCCGGTTCGTCGAACGCTTCACCTGATTTTTCACCATCTGATTTTAATTTTCCACCTCCAAAAAATTAGTTTTTGTTTTTAATTTTCCTAATTTGAATTTTTTATTAATAAATTTATTATTTTTCTTTTTATAATTTCTTTATACTTTAATAAATAACTAATAAAATTATTTATTATTTTATTATAATAAAAAAATTAATTAATTCAAATATTTTAAAGAGTTAATAAGTGAAATAGGCCAAAACTTTTGAAAAATTAGGCAAATGATCGCAAGATTCAAAAAAAACTAAATTCACTCTAGCACGCACATGGAGAATTCCCGAAAAAGACCTCAGTGGAGCGCCATCTCATGAAGACAAAACTTGACAGCAATAGTGTAATTCTGACAAAATAGGGCATTATTCATCGTAGGCGAAATCTGAGAAGATATCGCTGACGCAGGAGCATTTAATGGAGGATTTCAAATAGATTTGGAGATATAAACTGTAATTGTACGTATATGTTATGGTTGATGTTAACCGAGTATATAAAGCTTTAGCAACAGAAAAATAATCGCCATTGATATCTGAAGTGAGAGCATGTAACTCTTTCTAGGTTAGACTACAACGAGAATATCAGCCACTACACTACATTCCAAATCGGTATGTGATTTATTAAAATAAAAATGAAATCTAGAAGGTAAAATTTGTGAAGTTTTAAAGTTTTTTTAAAAAAATTTTTGGTCCACAAAAATATTGACATTTAATATGGAGACACTTATGTCCAGTGGAAGATGTTGTGAACTGTATTTTTTACCATGTATTTTAATTTTGGTTTCTTTTTTGAAGCTTGATATGCATACTGAAACCCAATCTTGTTTGGATCTTTGTACAGTGATATTATTGGTGTTCAGTGATGTGTGTTAGCAGTCAATATTTTCATATATCGGTAAAATAATATTTTTTGGGTTTGAGAATGAGATGCAGTGATGGTGCGACTTGTAAATCTGGTATGCGGTGTTTGGGAGAGAGTTGAAGGTGGATGTTTGGTTTTTAGGAATGACACAGGAGTATAAACTACGGTTTAAAGCTCCAAGAAAATGAAACATACTTATCCCTCATGATGATGGTCAGAAGCCTTTATGAACTAGACAACCATACACCATTAACTTTAACAGACAAAACTCCAGAGTGGTTGCTGGTGTGTAATGGTGTGCAGGGTCCTCCAACGGACATATCATCCGATGATAATTTGAACATTTTTATGTCCGATAGACTTCAGGCGGAGGAACTAGCTTTGTGCGTAATAGTAGGATTGTATCATGTTGAGAGGTACAAGTTTTTCAAAAGAGGTAATTCCTTTGGTGGTGTGAAATCAAGCGGGAATCCAGCCACTTTACTTCGGTTGCAAAATTCTTTGGATGAGCAAACAATAGATTACCATGGTAGCAGTTTTGGTAGCCGTTAATGTAATTAATATCCAATATTTATATGATTTTTTCAAAAGCTTGTTTTGTATTTAGATTTGCTGGCAGGTGGTATTATACATGCAAACAAAAAGGTTTTAGAAAAAATATATACACCAGAGTAGATGGTTGTGATAACCAAAATCGATAATATGTTAAGTGGAAAAGTCTCTACGAATGATATCATACATCCCGTAACGAATAGACAATCATCATCTACCTCATTTAGTAAGTTCTGCACCATGGATGATATAGCAACAGGTGGTAATGATGAAATCATTCGTTCGGATGAAGATGATAGTAATACATCAGAAGGGATGGAAATAGGAGATGCAATCAATGACGATCAAGACGACATCACACCAAATTTGCATTTAGTCGGTAATTCCTACATATTCACTTCTACATCAGTTGAGATTATCAACTACATAAATTATTTCTGATTCAATTGTACAAATGTTTACAATGTCATAAATTATTTCTGATTCAATTGTACAAATGTTTACAATGTCATAGAAGTTAGTGATATCGCTAACTGTTCAAATACAGAAGCACAAGCAATAATTCCAGCAACTATAGTGGATAAGGGGAAAGGGAAGGTATTTGAAAAGTATTTCAATTTGGAAATTGGGCAATAAAGTGGACAGAACAATTTCTCAGTTGAAGACACAGAACCAGTGGAAGATTCCTCATCAGAAGGTATCTGGAAGAGAATGATTTATTTTCCATGAAATAATGTTGAAGGACATTAAACATATAAGATTGTGGTTATCGTGTTAGAAATATATGTATTTCCCATAATAGTATCTGGTACTTAAACAAATTACGGATATATTGTGACTTACAAGTATGTTTAGTGTTAGCAGGTAATAAATATTTTCCGAGTAATAATTTCCGAAATAGAGAAATGAAAGATTATTATTTTGTTTTCTGAAACAGTTGTAGTAACGGGTATTTATTTCGGTATCGTATTCATGTGATTGTTTTCCGAACAGTGGAAGTGATGTTTACGTTGGAATGATATTCCATGACCAAGACGCATTCAAACTGCATATGGCTTTATATGCACTTAACCGGAAATTCCATTACCGTACAACACGATCTAATCCACTAAGGATAACACTGAAATGTAACGGTCGAGGATGTCCATGGCATGTGTATGCCGTAAAGGTAGTGGGATGTGGTTGGTTCCAAGTTAGGAAAGCAAAACTAGATCACCTGTGTACAGTGGATGAACGAGGTAGATTCCAACGGTTAGCAACATCATCGATAATTGGTGGAATGATGAGAGCGATGTTTAGTGGACGAAGTGCAGGACAACGACCAAACGAGGTTCAGGAGATGATGCGTAACGAATATGAGGTGCCAATATCATACTGGAAAGCGTGGAGGTCTACGGAACTTGCATTTGAGTTTTCTAGAGGATCCAACATTAACTCATATCGGTTACTGCCATCTTACCTTCAAGAGTTGGTGAATGCAAATCCAGGTTCTATTGTCGGTTTAGAGACATCCTATGAGGACGGGGTTGGTCAGCGGTTTAAATATCTTTTCTTTGCGTTTGGGGCTAGTGTGGCAGGCTATGCATATATGCGAAAAGTAATAATAACTGATGGAACCCATCTAAAGGGTAAGTATGTTGGTTGTTTACTCATCGCGCACAAGACGGCAATTAACAAATATTTCCGTTAGCTTTCGGAATCGTCGATGGCGAGAATGATAAGTCATGGGAGTGGTTTTTTCAGAAGTTGTTGTTAGTGGTCCTAGATGAAGAGGACACGATATTTGTGTCAGATCGCCACAACTCAATCTATGCTGAATTGCATAAGGTAATAATATCCATCTCTGTAATATTCTACAATTATAGGACAATTTAATTCGATTTCCGCTACGACAATGTGTTGCATGAAATGGAAATATGTAAACAAAACATAGGAATAATTAGACGTGGTATACCGGTATCCATATGAGTAACGGAATTCTGAAATAATTACTGTAATTTCCAGAATATGTGGGCTTATGATATTTTTTGAAAATTGTACGAGTATATCAAAAAACAAAGCATTGTGCTTGTGTCTTGCATCTGCAACGGAACATACAGACAATTTTTAATAAGAAATACTTAGGATACCTTGTATCCAGGATAGCACGGGCGTATAGTTTGCTAGAATTTTACTCGTATTTCAATGAGATAAAGGAAACTGATATTGCATGTGCATGATATCTAATGGATATTGGGCTTGAACACTGGGCAAGATCACATTTCAAAGGAATGCGATATAACATAATGACAAGCAACGTGGCGGAATTCTTAAATGCAATTTTGAGTAAAGCTCGTGGTTTCCCGATAATACCTCTAATCGAATATATAAGGTCAACACTTACAGGTTAGTTAAGTGAGAGACAAGAAAGGTCAGCATCTAATACCAGTCCACTTACCCCAAAATTTAAAGAAATACTTGGAAAAATTTTCAAAATATCAATAGGTTTCGACATACATCGTATCAATAAAAATGAATTTGAAATACGTACAAAAACCAGGGGTTCATACCCCGTGGATCTTTTGGAAAAAACTTGTTCATGCTGTGAGTTTCAGATTCTGAGGATTCTCTGCCCTCATGCAGTTGTTGCTGCTGTGCATACGAAGATAAAGATTGATACACTTGCGTGCACGGAGTTCACGTCAAGTTTTTGGAAGATGGCTTACAACAACAGTGTAAATCTGGTACCTGGGGTGACACCCATAGGGTGAATGACCCACTGATGGAGATTAATTTGCTTCCCGCAGCAACAAGGCAACCACCTGGACGACCATGAAAACAAAGGATCTTCTCACGTGTAGAAGTTAGAGTAAGTTTACTCTGTTACGTCTTTTAATTATAGATAACTCTGATCTTTTCTGTTACTCATATGATTGTACAGCTATCATAATTGTTATATTGCATCTTTGATTGTAAACTCCAGGGAGGAGTCAGAAGACGACTAATGGTATGTGGCAGGTGCGGTGGATTCTGTTATAACCGAGCCACTTGCAAAATGCCTATATGAAGTGCCTAAGTGATTGGAAGAGCAAATGGACATCAAATGTTATAAATATTTTTGGAATGGATGTTAATGCGTTATTTTGGATTTGTTTTATATTAACGTAAAACGCAACATGTTAGTCGTGCTATCTTTTGTAATGTCCTGGACAAATAAATAATTATTGCACTTTCATAAGGAATTTGTAATGACATTTCCATAAATCCGGTAATTTCGAATCAGAACTAAGTTAGTTTTCGAAGATTGTTGATTGTATAATGAAACACATTCAAATCTTAGTACAAGTAATAAGGAGTGATCTATATTGAGCATAAGTAATAAAGAACTTTGGCAGACATACAATAGAAAAAGTATGAGAATATAAAAACTATTAAACAACAAGTCTGATGCTAGGAGGTAGCACATAACATACCCAAATAATTATATAAGTAGCAAACATACAAAATGTGATTGAGATCCAATTAGTTTTACACGCAATGTGGTACAATGAGGAAAAGAGTCTAGAAATGTAAAGTAAGAGATAAAAAAAAGTTGAACTCATAGAATGTCAATGGTATCCACAAATTTCTCGAAAAACATAACAACAATCTTTTAGGATTCAGATGTTATGGAATCAGGTTTGATGTTTTTACATCCATCAAAACCACTTATCGAATGAGCTTGCATCAAAAGCAAAGATGTGACTGCTGAATCAACATAAATATCATTATGTGGTATACCTCTGTAGAATACACCTTGGTCTGTGATAGCAAGTTTTTGTAAGCAATTCTCTTCAAGAGGTATGGAATCATCTGTGCTATCGGGTTAAGATCTTTTTTAACCGAGCTATCAGAACGGAAAGAGATGTTGCAGTCAAGTACGTATACAGTGTTGATAGATGCATCAACACACACCCCAATCCAATGTTGTTTATCTAGGTTGAAAGGGAAATACAGCCGTGGTGGAGCATTTGGATTGCTCTCTAACTTGAAATACACGAATATATTATCATCAAACATGAAACGGGATCTGTCTTTGGCTGCAACCCTTGTGAATTTGGAGTGGTGTTTCATAAGCAACAACACAAAGTTGGTGTCCAAAAATAACATAGTCTGGCCTGGACTTTGCTCTCTATTGTACATTAACTGGATCAAATGCATTAGAGCATCAAACATCTGGATAAATTACAAGGAATGGATTAGATGAACAGAAAGTAACGGAACAATTGCATTCCTAAACTATTGTAATACTTACTCTTGGAGATATTAGTTTCATTATTTCCGCTATGTTGGCTACATCTCTGTTATTAACTGTGATGCCTTTACGCAAATATATTGCCCTACAACACAAGAGAAATGGTTACAACTTCGAATTTCATATGAAAATAAATATTAGCAGCAATATCCAGATATCACGTATAAACAATATATAAAGTAATACCATAGATTGGAAGTTAATTTAAAGAATATTAGATAAATTTATAGTTTGTTCTTGAGTAAGCTGTGGAGCTTCACAAATTTGGTTGCATAATCAAGATCAAGATCATACCCATGGAGAATCGGTTCTGGATCTTGATGCACTGCGATGAGCCGTTATCACATTCAAAATCCTTGAGCACATTTGGAGCTGTCCTTTGTCTTTTGCTCTTCCGAATCTCCTGATTGTCATTGTTTGCAGTAGCATCTTCATTATCATCTCCACTATCATCTTCATTACCATCAACATCATCACGAGCAGATGTTTGAGGTTGTTCTCCTACCATACCACTACCATCACCTTTGTTAACATTGTCCTGCGAAAGACCAAGCGAGAACGATGGTATGGAAGATAGGAAATCCAAATCATTGATCCTAATAGGTTCAGACCGCTGTTTGACATTAGTGATTACAGGTGGAAATATCAGTTACATATCGATATTTATTATAAAAAAATAGCATGCGTAGAACGTACCATTTCATTTTCATCACCAACAACGGGAATATCCTCTTCAAGTAAAGTCGTTGTTTCAGGGTTTGGTTGGTTTGAAGGGTCGACAACAATCATGTCAGAGGTATCGTTAGCAGAATTCACATTTTGATCGGGATCATCCTGGACATACACATTAAAGAAAATCCAATGTTCAAAATCATGTTTGATACTGATAATATTATCCGTGTCTGCGTTCAATTACGGTAATAATAGTTTGTTAACATACTGACTATCATCATTGAAAAAGGAGTGTAATACATACCTATAACAATAAACATAAGTTATTTACAAATATAACAACATACTTTATCAGCAGGGTTCACATTTTCATCAGGGTCATCATGGACCTGTAAATTAAAGAAGATCAAATGCTCAAAAACTTCCTTGATTGATAAACTTATCCAGGATCGCTCATCATGGACCTGTAAATTAAAGAAGATCAAATGCTCAAAAACTTCCTTGATTGATAAACTTATCCAGGATCGCGTTCAATTACAGTAATAACAGTTTGTTAACAAACAAGGTATCGGATTATCATCATGGAAAAAATGAAGCAATACATATCTATAACAATAAACATAACTTCGTTATATAACAACAAATAGAACACAATAACTCATCGTGTGCAGCTTGATTAAGTGAACAGAGAAAAACATTTATTGCAT
Source organism: Pugionium dolabratum (assembly GCA_018901945.1). Classification (NCBI taxonomy): domain Eukaryota; kingdom Viridiplantae; phylum Streptophyta; class Magnoliopsida; order Brassicales; family Brassicaceae; genus Pugionium; species Pugionium dolabratum. Next base: position 291,330 of record JAEVFF010000638.1, read on the forward strand.
CAGATGCATCCGAATCACCTGCCATTATACAAATAGGAGAGTCCTTAGCACTAGACCCCTCGGATTCCCCGAGAACATTAGACAGCCCACCAATATCATCAGGGTTAGCAGAAACCATCTGATGGTACATCGGGACATTGAATGAAGTATACTTGCCCATAACTTGATGGAATACATTTAGAACAACATCCTGCATTTCGGTAACCTTTTGATCGATATATTTCTCAATGGATTCCTGAAGTTTGATAAATGACTCGTCTATCTTCTTGAAATTGGCAACAGATTTATTAAGCTTCATGTCAATAGCCGTAAAATGTTCACGCAATTTTGAAGTAACTTAATCAGCAACCAAACGCAGATCGTTTGTACCACGTGGCAGTACCCTGGCACTTGTAGACGGGTGAGCAGGTTCAGATACCTTAACTTTCTCTTTGCGCTTGTCTTTCTTCTCCTTCTTTTCCATCTTTCTTCTCTAACTCTTCACTCCTCATCTTATTCAACTCATCCTCCGTCGTTCCACCAAAAAACATAGTTTTTTCGAATTCAAAATTTTCCGATATCAACTTCATCATATTGTTGACCTTCTCATCCTCTTCATCATCCGAGCAAACCAATTCCTCCACATTGATTTTCATGACACCATCTTCCAGAATATTGCTCATCACTGCAACCTAAATAAAAGAACTTACATAACGAATGGGATCAACGCTTGGTATATTAAATGACATAATAAATCCAATATTTAGAAAGGTGAGATGAAATTCTCAATCCTATCAAAAGAATTGGGTAAGTGAATATTTACCAGTAATAAATTTATGAAAACAACGAAATAGATGTAGGCCGTTATATATAATTATAGCGGTTAACAAAGTGTGTATCAGGAACTAACAAAATTTTTATACCGGTAACATATGAAATATCATGTACATGATATTAGTAACGGATATTTTCTATTATCCAATAAATAAACAGATAGGATCATAGAGATTAGCATGTACGTATAGGAAACCATGTAATACGAATCCGTATCGTATAATTATTTATTTATCAAGAATTTTGTCCATGTACCGATAGTAATGACATAAGTTAGAATAAGAATATAACAGTAGCATGTCTTCAAGATAAGAATAACAAAGGATGTATGAAAAATACATGACATTCCTCATCGAGTAGTCTCGCATATCCAGGACTAAGACCAATTTTTTTCTTCTTTGAAGTTGATGAATTGTCACGCGTTTTATCAACTTGTTCCTCGGATGAGGAAGAGGAGTCATTCACCTATATCCAGTAATGATGGAATTGCTTCAACCATGAGAAGTTGGATTGAGTGAACAAATCCCTGAATTGCGATTGATGTTTGGGATAAAGCAAGAACATCCCTTTTCCTTATACTGGACACGACCAATTCAAAAGCCAAAAATGCATCTAGATCTCGAATGAGTTCAACATGATTTTTGTCAATCTTGAGGGTGTGAGATGTAGGAACCAGAACCGATGCCGTGAAAGCAAGACAAGCAAACTTGATCCTTTCGTCTTTATCGGTTACAGTTTTCTTTTTCAGCATCTTTATGCCAAGATCAACCAAGCATGTTTGCAGGTTACCGAATAGTGTAGGCCAATACGGCTTCTCTTTTATCGGGTGATTCTTCATTCCTTTGCTACGACTCGGAAATTTCCCACAGGGGAGACCAGTTATGATAGCAAACTCTCTTAGCGAGAATCTAACAAGTTTACCCACAAACAGAAACCATAACTCATGTGGTTTTGATGTTTTTAACTGACGAGTAATCATGAAATGTCCAAAACTTACAGAATGTGATGGTTTTTCGGTTGTTGAAATAACTTTCCCAAAAGTTGAATTTTTAAAAAATTCAACCTCGTGTTTTTCAAGAGCATTCAAAATAGCATTTATCATCGTCATCTTGTGGTACGAATTAACACGCTCACCGGAAGGTTCTTCGCCAGCGGCAAACATCCTCTCCGAAAGGGGAGGGAGTGGCTCCTAAACATGCAAGATGGAGGAATGAGTTGCATGCATACATCGCAATTTGTATTGAAAAAAACACGGAAAGGAAGTCTAAAATCTTACCATTTTGACATCCTTCATTCTCTTTCTTCTTCTTTTTTACTGAGATTTTGCACTGTTGAAATGAATAGTGCACCGGAAATGAAAACTAGGTATTTCTCCTGCATAATCGCCGGTTACTAAATTCAGGGGTGCGGGATACAAGAAAGAGATGCGACTGTTGAAAATTAAAGTTGAAATTGGAAGACTCACCGTAGTATCTGCGTGTGATACTGTTCACATGAAGAGTAAAATATGTCAAAACCATGAATATTACCGGAAACCAAAGCTGATATCGGAACAGTGTGTGCGAAAACACAGAAATCGCTGAGGAAGAACAAAAATAGTTCGTGTGTCTCAAAGTGAGTGGGAGGGAAAAAAATGGAGAGAAAATGATATGAACTCCATTTTCCTGAAATTATGAAAATTTTCCTATCTCATCATTAATCCATGTGAAATAAGTCTTACACATTTCGGAGCAAATCTGAAAAAATTATCTTGCCTAGCACCGCTACTCGTTTAGGATAATAGGGGTACTATCATATTATAGAAATTTGTACAGTGTTTCGCATAGTGTTTGGCTATTTCGCAAATAGGTGGTAAGTTTGGCTCATGCGGTGCAAATACTCTATTTTAAAAGAATAATAACCTAGAATGACCCACATTCATCCCATAATCACCCAAATGACCCCTGTTATGCACGATTACTCATATGACCCAAAACTTTGATTAAAAGTCATGTAAACAATGATAACACGATTTATTTACAATTATGTCATTATGTATTGAAAAAATAAAAAATAAAAAATAAATAAAATTAAATCAGTAATTATGCATACGGTTGTGTCTTTTCAGTCATTGGTCGTGTCTTTTTTTTTTTAATAAATGTTATCGAAACCCTAAACCTTTCACCATTTCGACTTCAGATTTCCGAAACAAGAAAACTCTTTCACCATTTTCAGCGATATTTTTGTGTTTTTATATGTTCGTGTTCATTTTTGGCAAAATTTTTGTGTTTCCACGTGTTGGTGTTCATTCTCCATGACTTCTGGTGTTTCTTCCGTTGTGTTTCGCCGTCTTCGTGTTAGTTTGAAGTTTCATTTTCTAGTTTTCCGTCACGGTAAGTCATCTCTTCCAGCTTAACACTCGCCGTCTTTGGTATATTTTTCATATTTTCTTTCATGCATTGTGTAAAAAATTTTTACTGACATAAATCGATGAAACATTCGAAATCGAAACCCTATTCTCTTTTGTTATTAACATATACATCGTTTGTTGTAAATTTTGTGAAACTCCCACATGGATTATGGTAAGTTTTCATTCATTTAGATTAAATTAAAATTTTCGAATTTCCCATGTATTAAGAAATTTATATTGAGATGGTGGCAAACTTATTTGTATATATGGCAGGTTTTTTGTATATATGACAGATTTATTTTACTTTCATTACAAATTTATTTTATTTTAATGACAGATTTATTTTTCTTTGATGGCAAACTTATTTGGCTTTGGGATCAGTTTTTTAGATTATAGGTTGAAGATATAAACGATTTGTTGGCATATTTACAGTTTTTTATAGCAAATTTACAATTTTTTATACCAGATTTAATCGATATTTAAATGAATCGCTTGAATCTTTGCTGGCAAATTTATGTATATTTGACCGTAGATATGTTTTTATATGATGGCAGATTTATTACTTTTGATATTGTTGAATATTGGTGGAAGATATAATGGATATTATTGACAGATTTACGGATTTCGTGAACACATAAATTGCTGATTAAAGTAACTTTTGTGGCAAACTTATTAAAGATAGTGTTGGTAGATTTACTGAAGATTTCACAACAGATAGTGATGGCATGCTTATTTGTATTTGATGACAAACTTATTTCTATTTAATGACAAACTTATTGTTCAAAAAAATTTATGTTAGGTATGAAGAATTCAGTGAAGAAGAATTACCCCATGCGTCTTTATCCAGAGGGTAAAGCGCCAATTCAAAACCGGAGTATGAATCACAATTGTTTTCTGTCCAACTTAGAATTCATAGAGGAAGCAGTTGGTGTTGATGTTTGGAATTTCCTGAGAAATTCATCAGCTGCTGTTTAAATCAAGCTTAAAGAAACAGAGTTCATTTGGTATGCGAAACTTTTCCATTACTTACTAACACATCAGTTGGCAAATGAGGGAAGAAATGAGATGTGGTCCTTGATAAGTGGTCGTTCTATCAGGTTTTCTCTTTACGAATTCGCAGAAATCACAGGTCTAAACTGTGATGAAATGGTTTCAGATGATTGGGATGTTGACCATAGAGAGTTTTGGGAAGAACTTAATGTTTCTAATGTTGAAGGACCTAGCCTTAGCAATGTGCTACAGGTGTTGGACGAATGCAAGAACTGGAGTTTTGAGAAGAGGAAAATGATAGGATGCCTTGCCATTTTGTCTGTTGGGGTGTATGGCATTTCTCCTAATAGTAGAATTCCTTTGAATACTACTAAAAGAGTGTTTGATGCTGAGAGGTTTGATAGTTATCCTTGGGGTTGTGTTGCTCTTACAAGTTTGATTGAGTCTATCAAAATGACTGTCTTTGATGTAAAGAAGACGTACACAATACATGGATGTGTTCATGCTTTGCTGATTTGGGCATACGAATCAGTTCCTGGATTGGAAGAGTTGTATGGAAACAAAAAAACAAAAGAAGTTCCTCTTCTTTCTTGGGGTGGATCCCGTAAAATATTTGAGTTTGATGATTTTATAGCTGAAGAAAAGAAAGCTTACAATGAGGTACGTGTGAGACATTTAATTAGAAAAGAAGAAGAAGAGATATATCCCAAATGGGACAATGAAGAAGAAGATCCAAAGCTGAACAATTTGATCATGGATATACTACATGATCGATTGGATGAAACCGCATGGGATCAAGTAGATGTATCACCACAAATGACCAAGAAGAAGAAAAGAAAAGTTGTTGTTGATTCTGAAAAAAGTGAACCTCGTGAATCGTTGAAGAAAAAGAAAAAATGAAGAAAAAGAAACTTGTAATGAAAGAACCGGTGGGAAAACTTCTTGTAGTGATGGAATGCTTCTCACCGGTGTTACTGAAACAATAAGGCTTCTGACTTCCAGATTAAAGGTTTAGAAGCAAAAGTTAATCTAATTGATGAAAAAGTGCCTTCATTAGAAGGAGAATTTCGTGAGAAGATTTCAAATCAAGAGAAATCTGTTGAGCATGTCAATGCATCTATGGGACCAAGAGATGTTGTAATGTCGAGTGCTCATGAACACGAAGAGGATGGAGCAAGCAACAAAGAAATAGTACGTAGTTTTTTCGTTTTTAAAATGGTGGCAGTTTTTTATATGTCATGGCAGGTTGTTTACATGGCAGACTTGTTTTGTTTTATATTATGACAGATTTATTATTTTACTATGGCAGTTTTTGTATATATGTGGAAACACATTTGTTTGTCATGTTTAATTAGGTGACATATTTCTTATTTTACTATATGTGTTAGCAGA
>JAEVFF010000639.1:0-175764 GCA_018901945.1 Pugionium dolabratum
TGACCGTTCGTGAAAAACTACCACGAGCCCTATAAATAGAGGGCTTGGGGGCGACACAAGGGGACAGGCTGGGACAGAAAACTCAGAGGGATACACCCAGATATCCACACACACACATAGAGAGACACACACACACACTTACACACATGGGAAATGTCCTATTGATCGGCTGGCCATGGGAAATGGGTGATCCCTTCCACGGCTGGATAGTCGACTAGGTATTCCCTGCGACCGAACCAAGTATGTCAATCCGAGTGATTGGCTTGCCGGGGGATTGGGTGATCCCTTCCGGACGGATGGTTGGCCGGATGTGTCGTATGACCGGACTGAGAATGTCATTGGCCAGACTTGGGGCGACCCTTGCAGCTGGAAGTCGGGTGTGTCCTTTGGCTAGATCGGGTATGTCCTGTGGCTAGATCGGATGTGTCCTTTGGCTAGAATGGGTGTGTCGTTTGGCCAGATCGGGTGTGTCCGTTGGTGAGATCAAGTGTGTCCGTTGGCGAGATCAGGTGTGTCCATGTGCCAGAACGAGTGTGTCCTTTGGCCTTGCAGCTGGAAGTCGGGTGTGTCCTTTGGCCGGAACAGGTGTGTCCTTTGGCCGGAACAGGTGTGTCCTTTGGCCAAGGGTAGAGTAACCTAAAGACATCGAAAGTAGATCCGGTCCGAGAAGGACGAATCGGGAATGGAGGAAGCCCGGTCTCCTTGTGTGCTTGGTCTGTGGGGATGGTTGGTTGTATGACTAAGTACCAAAGGGATCGGTTCGACCTAATCAGCCCTTGGGTGGATTCTGTTGAAACCATTCTGGTGCATATCCGATAAAAATGGTTCCGCTGCATAACGATAATGCCTATTGGATTCAATCTTAGAGAACGGCTAGGTAAAGTCGTAGATTCTAAAGTTGAACCTCAAATGGGAATAAGAGGAATGTGAGATCCAATGCTCATAGCTCGGCTAGAAGGTGGGCTGAGCCAGAATGCCTTTACCATAGCCTAAGGATGGTCAGGTAGGGTGTTTCAACTCGGATTCTTTGGGAATCCGAAAGGGGACAACCTTTACGGACTGGAAGTCCGGGAAGGGGTGTTTCAAGTGGTATCAGAGCATGCTTGATCCTAGTATGGACCAAGGCTCGGATTAAAAGGGCAAGGGTGAAGTCCGGTAAAGTCCAACGACTTCACGATGATCATAGCTGACTATGATATGAGGAAATAAAAAGACTATACCATATCAATGTAATAATCTTAGCTGTTCGGGAGTTGAGGTAGGATCGGGATAAGTCACTCGGGAGTTGAGTGTTCTCACCGAAACTTGTACGATTACCAAGAAACTTACCGAAGGCTTTGTTACATTACCATTGATAGGTTGAAGTCAGTTATAAGATCGGGTTTATTGTTAAACCGCGATTAATGGAAATGGTGGCAAATGACTTAGAGAAGTTCAATGCCAAATAGTAAACTGCCCAAAGGATGGTGCAGTATGTTTTAAGGTAAACAAACTGGAAGTTGAGGCAAGGAGGGATATCGTTCTTGGAACCAGGCGAGTTGCCAAGGCATATCTGCTGAGCCAAGATGAACTATCCAAAGAGAGGGACCTTGAAAACGGGAAGAGTTTAACAACTCGATGATGTACCAAAGATCTTGATAAAGGTAGGGAAGTTCATGGCTGAACGGAAGTTGAGGCAGTGTGTACTAGTGCTTAGGAACTGAGAAAGTTTGCTAAAGCAAGTCGATAAAGCCAATATTTACTTACCGAAAGCTTGAAATACTACATATGATCAAGTGTATGGACACGGGTACAGATTCGGAGTTGGGAAAAATAAACGGAAAAAGCCGTTGGGAAAAGTGTTAGACTATAAAGGGAATTATGGTGAGACCGGTTAATACGATTAGGAACGGTGGATGTTCCTAAGGCGTGGTCTTGCACCGAGAGATTACCCTAGAAAGTCAACAGAAAATGAATTGATCTGGTCAGGAAGGGGCCAAGGTCGGGGAGTGTAGATAAACACGTCCTATTTGATTCCGGTGTAAGCCCGGAATGGTTTAAAAAGAGTGGGATTCAAGGAGAACCCATCTCTGGAATGGGTAAAGTACAAGCGGCTGGAGGGCAAATAATGAATTCCCTGGGAATTGTGCGGAACATCCCGGTTATGATTGGGAATGTCAATTTGCCGGCCGACTTGGTAGTCGTCCAACTCAAGGATTACGAGGTAATCTTGGGTATGGACTGGCTGGGAATGAACAAGGCGACCCTAGAGGGTCATAGGGGCCGAGTTTGGTTTGAGAAAGAGGGAGGGAGATTGGAATTCCAAGGGATCCAACCCACCTCGGGAAGTTTGGTAATCTCAGCAATCCAGGCAGAACGGATGCTAGAGAAGGGGTGCGAGGCCTATGTAGCCACGATAAGCACCGAGGGAAATAAGAAGAGTTGGGAGTTAAAGGATATCCCAGTGGTCAATGATTTCGCGGATGTGTTCCAGGCCTTATCCGGGTTACCACCTGATAGGGCGGATCCATTCACGATTGAATTGGAACCAGGGATTGCCCCAATCTCGAAAGCACCCTATCGTATGGCTCCAGCGAGATGGCTGAGTTAAAGAAACAGTTGGAAGAACTGTTGGATAAAGGATTCATCAGGCCGAGTGAGTCACCTTGGGGTGCACCGGTGCTGTTTGTGAAAAAGAAGTATGGAAGCTTTAGGCTTTGCATCGATTATCGGGGATTGAATCGGGTTACGGTAAAGAACAAGTACCCATTACCCCGAATTGATGAGTTGTTGGATCAACTCAGAGGTGCGACCTGGTTCTCAAAGATCGATTTGGCCCAGGGATATCACCAAATTCCGATTGAGTCATCTGATATTCGGAAGACGGCTTTTCGGACAAGATATGGACACTACGAGTTTGTAGTGATGCCATTCGGTTTAACCAATGCACCGGATGATGAATAGGGTATTTCGGGATTGTTTAGATGAGTTTGTTATCATTTTCATTGATGACATCCTCGTCTATTCAAAGGGGCACGAAATGCACCAAAATCATCTAAGGGTGGTGATGGAACGGTTAAGGGAGCACAAGCTTTACGCCAAGCTAAGCAAGTGTAGCTTTTGGCAGAGAAGTATTGGGTTCTTGGGACACATGGTGTCCGACCAAGGGGTGTCAGCAGACCCGGAGAAAGTTAAGGCTATCAAGGATTGGCCGAGGCCTCGGAATGCAACTGAGATTAGGAGCTTCCTGGGTTTGGCCGGATACTATAGACGGTTTGTCAATGGGTTTGCGAAAATGGCTTACCCCATGACTAGTCTAACCGGGAACGATGTTAAGTACGAGTGGACAGCCGAGTGCGAGGAATGTTTCCAACGGTTGAAGGAGATGCTAACGACTGCACCAGTCTTGGCACTACCTGAACCGGATGAACCTTATGCGGTATACACAGACGCATCCAGAACTGGATTGGGTGCTGTTCTTATGCAAAAGGGTAGGGTGATTGCCTATGCATCAAGGCAATTGCAGAAACATGAAGGAAACTATCCCACTCATGACTTAGAAATGGCGGCAGTAATCTTTGCATTAAAGATTTGGCGGTCATACTTGTATGGAGCCAAAGTGCAAGTTTTTACCGACCATAAGAGTCTGAAGTACATTTCCAGTCAGCCCGAATTGAACCTTAGGCAAAGAAGGTGGATGGAATTCGTGCCTGATTATGATCTAGATATTGCCTACCATCCGGGAAAGGCAAATCTTGTGGCGGATGCCTTGAGTAGGAGGCGTTCGGATGTGCATGCGGGAAAGGATGCGGAAACCCTTGTCGGACTGGTTAAGATGATGCATTTGAATGCAATATCAAACGAACCAGAACCATTGGGTATAGACGCAGCAAATCGGGCAGATCTATTGAGTAAGATCCGAATAGCCCAAGAAAAAGACGGACTGCTGAACCAAGCGGTCCAGAACAATCAGTCCGAGTATGGGAAATCGAACAACGGGACAATTGTGATAAGAGGACGAGTGTGTGTCCCTAATGTACCAGAATTAAGAGAAGAAATCCTAAGGGAAGCACATCAGTCCAGATTCGCAATTCACCCGGGTGCGAGTAAGATGTACCGAGACTTGAAGCGGTACTACCATTGGGCAGGACTGAAGAGGAATGTAGCTGAATGGGTCCGACTTGTCAATTGGTCAAGGCAGAACACCAAGTTCCGAGTGGGCTGCTGCAAAACTTACCCATCCCGGAATGGAAGTGGGACCATATCACAATGGATTTTGTGAGTGGGTTACCAAGGACAAGGGCACGGCATGATGCTATCTGGGTGGTCGTGGATAGGCTGACCAAGTCAGCACACTTCCTGGCTATTCAGAAAACGGATGGGACTGAAAGAATTGCAACACGTTATGTGGAAGAGATAGTCCGATTGCATGGAGTCCCGGTAAGCATTGTCTCAGATCGCGACCCACGATTCACGGCCCATTTTTGGAAGGCATTCCAAAAAGCCTTAGGAACGAGGGTGAACATGAGCACGGCTTACCACCCCCAAACAGATGGGCAATCCGAACGAACCATCCAGACACTTGAGGACATGTTGCGTGCATGTGTTTTGGATTGGGGCGGATCATGGGAAAAATATTTGCCCTTGGCCGAGTTCGCATACAACAATAGCTTCCACACGAGCATCGGAATGTCTCCTTACGAAGCATTGTATGGGCGGCCTTGTCGGACCCCATTGTGTTGGACCGAAGTGGGGGAGCGTAGGACCCTTGGACCAGATATTGTGGATGAAACCACCGAAAATATCAAATTCTTAAGGACCAAAATGAAGGAAGCACAAGACAGACAGAAAAGTTATGCGGACAAACGAAGGAGGAATTTGGAGTTCGAGGTGGGTGATTGGGTATATTTGAAAACCATCACATTTAAAGGGAGGAATCGAACTTCGAAGAGTGGAAAGTTGAATCCAAGGTACTTAGGCCCGTTTAAAATCACAGAAAGGGTTGGATTAGTGGCATACAAACTAGACTTACCACCCGAAATGGACATGTTCCATAATGTCTTCCATGTGTCGCAACTGAGGAAGTGCCTATCGGATCAAGACATAGTCATTTCTGCACCACCTGCTGAACTAAGGGAAAATCTAACCTTAGAAGCTATTCCAGTTCGGATCATGGACCGAATGGAAAGAGTTACCAGAAGAAAGGTAGTTCGGATGGTCAAAGTAGTATGGAAGTGCAATGGGACTGAAGAAATCACCTGGGAAACCGAAGGCAAAATGAAGGCTGAATTTCCTAAGTGGTTCGAGGAGTGGGAAACCAAACAGGTATCTGGTCTGGATTCGGGGACGAATCCACTTCAAGTGGGGGAGACTTGTAACACCCCCGATCCTCAGTAAAGATCGGTAGGGCGAGCTGACCGACAGCTGGGCGAGCTGACCGACAGCTGGGCGAGCTGGCCGGTAGCTGGGCGAGCTGGCCGGTAGCTGGGCGAGCTGGCCGGTAGCTGGGCGAGCTGGCCGGTAGCTGGGCGAGCTGGCCGGTAGCTGGGCGAGCTGGCCGGTAGCTGGGCAAGCTGGCCGGTAGCTGGGCGAGCTGGCCGGTAGCTGGGTGAGCTGGCCGGTAGCTGGGCGAGCTGGTCGGTAGCTGGGCGAGCTGGTCGGCAGTAGACGAGCTGGTTGGTAGTTGGGGCCAACTGGCCAGCTAGCAATGGCTCGGGCAGTTGGTGCCGAACCAGTGCCTCGACCAGGCACAATGGTTCGACCGGAAACGTTGATTGGTCGAACAAAGGCCGTGACCGTTCGTGAAAAACTACCACGAGCCCTATAAATAGAGGGCTTGGGGGGGGCGACACAAGGACACACGCTGGGACAGAAAACTCAGAGGAATACACACATAGAAACACACACACACACATACACACATGGGGAAATGTCCTATTGATCGGCTGGCCGTGGGAAATGGGTGATCCCTTCTACGGCTGGATAGTCGACTAGGTATTCCCTGCGACCGAACCAAGTATGTCAATCTGAGTGATTGGCTTGCCGGGGGATTGGGTGATCCCTTCCGGACGGATGGTTGGCCGGATGTGTCGTATGACCGGACTGAGAATGTCATTGGCCAGACTTGGGGCGACCCTTACACCTGGAAGTCTGGTGTGTCCTTTGGCTAGATCTGGTGTGTCCTTTGGCTAGAATGGGTGTGTCGTTTGGCCAGATCGGGTGTGTCCGGTGGCGAGATCTGGTGTGTCCATTGGCGAGATCAGGTGTGTCCATGTGTTAGAACGAGTGCGTCCTTTGGCCGGACCAGGTGTGTCCTTTGGCCAAGGTTAGAGTAACCTAAAGACATCGAAAGTAAATCCGGTCCGAGAATGACGAATCGGGAATGGGGAAAGCCCGGNTCCGAGTGATTGGCTTGCCAGGGGATTGGGTGATCCCTTCCGGACGGATGGTTGGCCGGATGTGTCGTATGACCGGACTGAGAATGTCATTGGCCAGACTTGGGGCGACCCTTACACCTGGAAGTCTGGTGTGTCCTTTGTCTAGAATGGGTGTGTCGTTTGGCCAGATCGGGTGTGTCCGTTGGCGAGATCAGGTGTGTCCATTGGCCTGAACGAGTGTGTCTTTTGGCCGGACCAGGTTTGTCCCTTGGCCAAGGTTAGAGTAACCTAAAAACATCGAAAGTAGATCCGGTCCAAGAAGGACGAATCGGGAATGGGGAAAGCCCGGTCTCTTTGTGTGCTTGGTTTGTGGGAATGGTTGGTTGAATGACTAAGTACCAAAGGGATCGGTTCGACCTAATCAGTCCTTGGGTGGATTCTGTTGATGGTGCACAACACGAATGGGCTAAGGTGCGTAGTGAACTTCTTCTAACTTGGTTTGATAGATGGAATATAGACTCCTAAGTGTATTGCTGCGTATAGGGAATGACTTGAACCTAGAAAGGTTAGAATAATAAAAATGGTTCCGCTGCATAACAATAATGCCTATTGCATTCAATCTTAGAAACGGCTAGGTAAAGTCGTAGATTCTAAAGTTGAACCTCAAATGGGAATAAGAGGAATGTGAGATCCAATGCTCATAGCTCGGCTAGAAGGTGGGCTGAACCAGAATGCCTTTACCGTAGCCTAAGGATGGTCAGGTAGGGTGTTTCAACTCGGATTCTTTGGGAATCCGAAAGGGGACAACCTTTACGGACTGGAAGTCTGGGAAGGGGTGTTTCAGTCCACCTCCGATTCTTGACGGGAATTATATGATGACTCAACTTAGAGATTTTGGTGCTGAGAGAATGGCTTCATGTGAAGGTAACGGACATTACCCTATTGATGGTTGTGGCGAATACCATAATTGACACAAGAAGAGCACTTTTTAGGATTTACCATATTGGAAGGACCATTTGTTGCACCATAATCTAGATGTTATGCACATTGAGAAGAATTTTTTCGACAACATAATGAATACCGTTCTAAATGTGCAAGGAAAAACAAAAGATAAATTGAAAGGTAGATTGGATTTGCCGGAAGGAACTATATGTAATGTCAAATGGAAAATCATTCTCTCCCATGTTCCTGTTGGATGCGCATGCAAAAGACGAATTCTTTGACTGGATTAATCTTCGTAATTGTGTCGATACTATTGAAGGCAAATTTTCGGAGATGAAAAGTCATGACTGTCATGTTTTCATGCAAAGACTATTCCCATTTTTCTTTAGCGATCTTATGCCTAAAAACGTCCACAGAGCAATTGCAGGTACGTTTACATTATTATATATATATAAATAATCATAATTTCTTATATTATATGATATTAACTTTTTTTATGTAGAGATTGGTGCTTTTTTCTGAGATTTATGTACAAGATCACTTACTGCAGACGATATCCAAAAGTTGGAGGAAAAAAAATACCCGTTCTCATTTGTAACCTGGAGAAAATATTTCCACTAGCGTTTTTGATGTTATGGAGCATCTTCCTATTCACCCCCCTGGAGAAGTAGCGCTTGGAGGAACTGTTCAGTACCGATAGATGTATCCTTTTAATAGATATATGTTCCACATAAAGAAAAAAAGTTAAAAACTTGTTAGGGTTAAAGGTGTAATCGTCGCACAAAGTATTAATGAAGAAACATCTAACTTCGCCAGCTACTATTTTCTTTCGCAAGTCCAAACAAAAAATAGACGACCTGCATGACATGATGATGGAGGAGAAAAACCAAGCTATCAAGTGTATGTGCCAGAAATATTTGCACAAATTGGACGTTTAAGTGGAAAAGGGAAGATATGCCTATCAGAGGAGGAACACAATCACTTGCATTTGTATATTTTGAAAAATTACGATGAAGTTTTGGAATATGAAAGGTACATTCAAATAAATTTAGTTTTTAATTATTATTATAATTTATTGTTAATTATTTTGTTCATAATTAACATGATATACATGGAACATATATGTGTTCATTATTCAGATTACACAGAGAATTAGTTGGTCGAAGTTAAAAAAGCGAATTTGCAAGATGGTTGTATTTTTATGTTAGTGTTACCACAATTATGTAATTTTTAATAATACTATCCTATTTATATATATATATATATATATTGACTATATTCAATTATTTTGTAGGTTACTACAGATCCTTGTAAGGTGATAACGTTTCCCACATGGTTAGTTGAGTTGGTAAGTGGTCCTACGTTTACTTCAAAATCTTATCCAATGTGTTGCACTTGTGTATATGCTTTTAAGAGTTATCGCGAAGGAAACTCATAAACAACTTGTAGTTATGGTGTATCATCTCAATCGGGAGAAGTTGTATCAATGGTGTTCTTCGTAAAATATTAGAAGTTCACTATCCAGGAATGATTGATTTGAGGTGTATTGTGTTCTACTATGACTGGTATGACCCCGTCCTAGGTCAACATCAAGACGAATTCGGTGTTACATCTTTCCACTTTGTAAGCAACATCGAAAATATGATCCTTTTATACTTGCATCACAAGCGAAGCAGGTTTGTTACATTCGATATCCTCGTGTGAGGAACAAACAAGATCATTGGATTTCAGTGACCTCAATACATGCTAGAGGAATGTTATGTGGTATTGCAACAAATCACAATTGGTAACTTAGGTTCCATAAAAACTCCTCTTGAAGTTAACCTTGTTGTTGATGACACCATGAACGGAGATTACAACATGTTTCAAGATTCAGAAGAAAAAATTGGCGAGTTTGACGACCAAAATTCAGCTAATTCGGAATGTTCATCAGATTAAGATTAAGTTTGTGATAATAATGTTTTGTTTTTTCCATACTTTAATTATATATAAATTATCTTTTTTTATAATACTTCATTTCATATTATTATAATTATAATAAATTATATTAAACCAAAAAATTTGAAATAAACGCAAAACTTTTTTTTTGCTACATCTTTCTAAATTAGTTACGTGACATTTCTATTACTTTAAAGCTATTAAAAGAGATACAAATTTTAAATTAATTATAGACAATTAAGACAATTGTTTTTTACTTTTTAAGTTTTAGAGAATATAGTAACATATCATATAATTTTTACTGTAAAACTGTAAATTTATTAATATCGATAATCATTTATTAATTATTTTTACTGTAAAACTATAAATTATTAATCTAATTTATTAATTTATTTTTATATTTATCTGCAGAAATATATATATTTTTTGAAATATTGATTTCCTCACCCGACGGATTTCCGATGGCTTTGATAATTCTATCGGAAATCCGTCGGTAAACCGTCAAAAACGTATTTGCAACGTAGGCAAACTATTTGACGAACATGCACGGATTTTAAGCAGTCGTCAGAAATGCGTCGGATTTCTGATGCTCTTAAATTATACGCAGGAAATGTAATTACCAACACGGGTTTTCACGAAAATATTTATTATGGCGCAAACGGATTCCCAACGGAAATTGCCGTTGGAAATATCTTATATAACCTATGACCGTTTTTTCTTCTCTTTCTCTCCCGCCTTTCTCTTTCTCTGCCACTTCGCCGTTGTAGTCGCCGGAAACCGCCTTTCCTCTTTACCTTCTGTGTTGTCGTCCCCATTAAATTCATGTAAGTTTTCTGATTTTAAGATACTTCTCTTTGATAGTTAGGTAAAATTTCAGAGATTACGATCTGGAATCTAGAAAAACAATCTACTTTAACTAGTTTAATTCTCTTTGATAATATTTATTGATTTCTGATACCAAAAGTAGTTTAATCTGGAAAAACAAATATCAACATCCTTCTGGGCTGTCTTTACAATCTCTATTTACTAGTGTATGTGCTCGATCTGTGGTGAAAAAAGTTTGAGTGAGAGGAAACTACTCCAGCTTCAAAGGCCTACGAAAGGATTTTGTTTAGACAAATTAGAAATAGACAAATACTTCTAAGCTAAATCACTTTAGCTGTTCATATGGTAACATATATATTTAACCCTATTTCCATTTACTGATATTACAAAATGTAACAAATGATTGTATTCGTATTTAATTGATTTTTCTATTGAGAAAAAATATTGACAAATCATCTAAACCGGGAAGGAGCCAGGATGAAAGTAATTTAGATACTTTCTAGGCTATTAGTATAATTATCTAATTCTGAAAATTGGGAAAGTTAAACGTTTAGGAAGCCCATGTGGAATGAAAGGGAGACATTTAATATATTTTAGATTGGAAAAATATAGGAAATTGACTGCAGTATTTACAGATGTAAAGGAGGAAGCAAGAGAAAAAGTTTGTGCAGCTTTCAATGCATTGTTCATCTACTATTCTTTTGGTGATGGTAGCTTAAATGAAAACCTTGATTTTTACTGGGTTTATAATATTTTTCCGACATCAATTACTATTCAATTAAATCAATTACTATTTTCAATTAACCAGATATTTTATATAAAATTCAATGATAAAAGTATTCTAAATTTATATTATTAAAAAGTAACTCGAATTTCACTATCACCAATCAAAGTTGTAGATAACGTCAAACCCAACATAAAAAAAAATTATATTATAAATTTAGATTAAATTGATAGATTAATTTGACAAAGTTTTTATCTAAAGTTTAATTTGATTTTAGATTAATATTTGATTAATAGATTAATTTGATTAATAGATTAATTTGAAAAAGTTTTTTTTTGAGATTTTAAAACTGGGTTTTGAAAAAGAAGAAGCAAATAGTAAATGTAGATGGATTGATAAAATATCACAATCATAATGTTTTAAGTTCGTATCAAGAGTACCAAACACGTGGTGAGTCGTATACTCCGAGTTGTATACCAACTCAAGTTCCAGAATCTGCAAATAATTCTTTTCGATCAATGACAATTGAATAATTAGTTCAACAGCCTGGTTGTGAACTTATTACTTTTCTCGATCCGAGTCGTCAAGAAAATTTGGCATGGTAAATTAAATTTTCTATAATTATATTTAAAATAATTATTTTAACAGTATTCTAAAAACATTCGTAGGTTTGGTATTTCAAACAATAGAATAAGCAAATCTATATTAAAGATGCTTCATTCTCTTTTTATATTTAATATTATAATACCTTTTTAATAATATTTTTTTGTTTTTGCAAGAAATACCATTTTCTAAGGAACGTTATCCAGGAATCGGGAGAGTTGCAGATACAAGTGGTGCGATATCTGCTGCTAGAAACAAGGAGAATGAACAGGTAAAAGAAAAAATGGCGGCCATGGAGATAAAGATAACGAATCTTAAAAATATTGTAGAAATGATGAAAACCAAATTTTCTGATGACTTTTTTCTTCTCCTTCTGCTCCTGCTCCTCTAATGTAATTTGTAGATTTAAAACAATTAAATAATTATTATATTTATAATTAGAAATGTTATTTTTATTAATTGTATTAATATTTTTTTAAAATATTAAAAAATATTCATTAAATTTAATATAAAAATTAATTATTTTAATATTTTAATAAATAAATTTATAAAATATTTAATCAATAATTTATAAAAAATAAATATTCTAATTTTTTTCAATTACTTGGTTATTTCCAACGGATGCAGTCGTCGGCAATTACCAACGGATGATTCCGTCGCAAATATGTCGGTTAACTCCCAACGGCTAAAAACCGTTGGGATACACCATCGGTTCACATTCCCAATGGTAGCCGTCATCGGAAAATGTCAATGGCCTGACTGACCAAATCCATCGCAAATACGTCTGGAATTTTCGAAGGAATAAACCCATCGAATATCTGTCGGTATTTGCCGACGGCATGAACCAATCGTCTATCCGTCGGAAGTTTTCGATGGTGACATTTATCGCCAAACCGTCGGGAATTCCCGATCCGTTCCGGACCGAAATTGATTTCCGACAAAATAGTTCCGGTGGACATGTGTTGTTGGAAAGTAGACTGGAATTGCTATTTCCGACAGATTACCGACGAAATTCACCGTCGGGAATTTGATGTTTTCTTGTAGTGAATATAGAAAATTGAGATACCTTAACGTAGACTTTGGATTTGTGTCATTTTGATCTTTAAATCCAAAGTTATGGACGATTTAGTACAGACATGTAAAGTTGATCGGGCAGTTAAAATTTCATTCTAAACTAATTATTCATGCTCATTGAGTAAAGGCTTATAAATAAAACACAATGCATGGCATGATGCAGTTTTGGATAGATTGGATTACTTGGACGCTTTGTCGAATCTATTTCTGCCTAAAATTTTATCAAAATATAGAAAATTAAGCTAGCTTAACGTGGACTTTGGATTTGTATAATTCTAAGCTCAAAATCAAAAGTTTTGGACGATTTAGTGCAGACATATCAAGTTGATTGGTCAGTTAAAATGATCATTTTTAACTGATAATTGGTGCTCATTCAGTAGAGGCTTATAAATGAAGCACAACGCATGTCATGATGCAATTTTGGATAGATTTGATTACTTGGATGCTTTGTCGAATCTATTTCTATTTCAAATTTTTTTCACAATATAGAAAATTGAGCTAACTTAATGTGGGTATTGGAATCGTGTCATTCTGAGCTCTAAATCAAAAGTTACAGACGATTTAGTGTAAACATGTCAAATTGATCAGCTAGTAAATATGATCATTCAAAACTAGTCATTGGTGCTCATTGAGTAAAAACTTATAAATGAAAAATAATGCATGGCATAACGCATTTTGGGTAAAATTGGATTACTTGGATACTTTGTCGTATCTATTTCGGTCACAAAATATGTCACAATATAGAAAATTGAGCTAGCTTCACGTGGGCATTGGATTCGTGTCATTATGAGCTATAAATCAAAAGTTGCGGACGATTTAGTGCAGACATCTCAAGTTGATTGGCCAGTTAAAATGATCATTCTAAACTGATCACTGATGCTCATTGAGTAAAGGCTTATAAATGAAGCACAATGCATGGCATGACGAAGTTTTGGAAAGATTAGATTACTTGGACGCTTTGTCGAACCTATTTGTATCTCAAATTTTTTTACAATAAAGAAAATTGAGATAGTTTAACGTGAGCTTTGAATTTTTGCCATCCTGAGCACTAAATCAAGAGTTACGGATGATTTTGTGCAAACTTATCAAGTTGATCGTCCAGTTAAAATGATCATTTTAAACTTATTATTGATGTTCATTCAGTAAAGGCTTATAAATGAAATACAATGAATGGCATGACGCAGTTTTGGATAGATTGGATTACTTGGATGCTTTGTCGAATCTATTTCTATCTCAAACTTTTGCACAACATATAAAATTGAGTTAGATTAATATGGGCATTGGAATCGTGTTGTTCTGAGCTCTAAATCAAAAGTTACAGACGATTTAGTGTATACATGTCAAGCTTATCAGCCAGTTAATATGATTATCACAAATCCGAAGTCCATGCTAAGCTAGATCAATTTTCTATATAGTGAAAAAATTTGAGAAAGAAATAGGTTCAGCAACGCGTCCAAGTAATCCAATCAATCCAAAACTGCGTCATGCCATGCATTGTGCATCATTTATAAGCCTTTACTCAATGGGCATCAATGATCTGTTTAGAATGATCATTTTAACTGGCCAATCAACTTGACATGTCTGCACTAAATCGTCTGTACCTTTTGATTTATAGCTCAAAACGACACGAATCCAATGCCCATGTTAACCTTGATCAATTTTCTATATTGTGAGACCAAAATAGATACGACAAGTATCCAATTATACCCAAAATGTTGGATGCAATGCATTATGTTTCCTTTATAAGTCTTTACTTAATGAGCACCAAGGATTAGTTTAGAATGATCATATTAACTGGCTGATCAACTTGACATTTATGCACTAAATCGTCTGTAAGTTTAAATTTAGAGCTCATAACAACACTAATCTGATGCCCACATTAAGCTAGCTCAATATTCTATATTGTGCTAAATTTTGTGACCGAAATAGATACGACAAAGTATCCAGGTAATCTAGTCTTACCCAAAATGCGTGATGCTATGCATTATGTTTCATTTATAAGTCTTTACTTAATGAGCACCAAAGATTAGTTTAGAATGATCATATTAACTGGCTGATCAACTTGACATTTATGCACTAAATCGTTTGTAACTTTAAATTTAGAGCTCAGAACGACACTAATCCGATGCCCACTTTAAGCTAGCTCAATATTCTATATTGTGCTAAATTTTGTGACCAAAATAGATACGAAAAAGTATCCAAGTAATCTAATCTTACCCAAAATGCGTGATGCTATACATTATGTTTCATTTATAAGACTTTACTCAATGAGCACCAATGATTAGTTTCGAATGAACATATTAACAGCCGATCAACTTGACATGTCTGCACTAAATTGTCCGTAACTTTGGATTTAGAGTTCAGAATGACACGAATCCAATGCCCACGTTAACCTAGCTAAATTTTCTATATTGTGAAAAAATTGAGACAGAAATATGTTCAAGAATGCGTCTAGGTAATCCAATCTATCCAAAACTGCGTCATGCCATACATTGTGCTTAATTTTAGCATCAATGATCAGTTTAGAATGATCATTTTAACTGACCAATCAACTTGATATATCTCAACTAAATCGTTCGTAACTTTTGATTTATAGCTCAAAATGACACGAATCCAATGCCCATGTTAAATCAGCTCAATTTTCTATATTGTGACTTATTTTGAGACCGAAGATATGACAAAGTATCCAAATAATCCAATCTTACGCAAAATGCGTGATGCCATGCATTATGTTTCATTTATAAGTCTTTACTCAATGAGCACCAATGATTAGGTTAGGATGATCATTTCAACTGGCCCATTAACTTGATATGTCTCCACTAAATCATTAGTAACTTTGGATTTATCGATAAGTCTTTACTCAATGAGCACTAATGATTAGGTTAGGATGATCATTTCAACTGGCCAATTAACTTGATATCTCTCCACTAAATCATCCGTAACTTTGGATTTAGAGCTCAAAATGACACAAATCCAAAGTCCATGCTAAGCTAGATCAATTTTCTATATAGTGAAAAAATTTGAGAAAGAAATAGGTTCAGCAAAGCGTCCAAGTAATCCAATCATACCAAAACTGCGTCATGCCATGCATTGTGCATCATTTATAAGCCTTCATTCAATGGGCATCAATGATCTGTTTAGAATGATCATTTTAACTGGCCAATCAACTTGACATGTCTGCACTAAATCGTCTGTACCTTTTGATTTATAGCTCAAAACGAAACGAATCCAATGCCCATGTTAACCTTGATCAATTTTCTATATTGTGAGACCGAAATAGATACGACAAGTATCCAATTAATCCAATTATACCCAAAATGTGGAATGCAATGCATTATGTTTCCTTTATAAGTCTTTACTTAATGAGCACCAAGGATTATTTTAGAATGATCATATTAACTGGCTGATCAACTTGACATTTATGCAGTAAATCATCTGTAACTTTAAATTTAGAGCTCATAACGACACTAATCTGATGCCCACATTAAGCTAGCTCAATATTCTATATTCTGCTAAATTTTTTGACCAAAATAGATACAACAAAGTATCCAAGTAATCTAATCTTACCCAAAATGCGTGATGCTATGCATTATGTTTCATTTATATGAATCTACTCAATGAGCACCAATGATTAGTTTCGAATGATCATATTAACAGCCGATCAACTTGACATGTCTGCACTAAATTGTCCGTAACTTTGGATTTAGAGCTCAGAATGACACGAATCCAAAGTCCGCGTTAACCTAGATAAATTTTCTATATTGTGAAAAAATTGAGACAGAAATATGTTCAAGAATGCGTCCAGGTAATCCAATCTATCCAAAACTGCGTCAAGCCATACATTGTGCTTCATTTTAGCATCAATGATCAGTTTAGAATGATCATATTAATTGACCAATCAACTTGATATATCTCCACTAAATCGTTCGTAACTTTTGATTTATAGCTCAAAATGACACGAATCTAATGCCCACGTTAAATTAGCTCAATTTTCTATATTGTCACATATTTTGAGACCAAAATAGATATGACAAAGTATCCAAATAATCCAATCTTACCCAAAATGCGTGATGCCATGCATTATGTTTCATTGATAAGTCTTTACTCAATGAGCACCAATGATTAGGTTAGGATGATCATGTGAACTGGACCATTAACTTGATATGTCTCCACTAATCATCCGTAACTTTGGATTTAGAGCTCAAAATGACACAAATCCAAAGTCCATGCTAAGCTAGCTCAATTTTCTATATAGTGAAAAACTTTGAGAAAGAAATAGGTTCAGCAAAGTGTCCAAGTAATCCAATCAAACCAAAACTGCGTCATTCCATGCATTGTGCATCATTTATAAGCCTTTTCTCAATGGGCATCAATGATCTATTTAGAATGATCATTTTAACTGGCCAATCAACTTGACATGTCTGCACTAAATCGTCTGTAACTTTTGATTTATTGCTCAAAACGACACGAATCCAATGCCCACGTTAACCTTGCTCAATTTTCTATATTGTGAGACCGAAATAGATACGACAAGTATCCAATTAATCCAATTATACCGAAAATGTGTGATGCAATGCATTATACCAAACAATCAAATAAGACCTATCTTGACCTACAAGGCAAGTGTGAGCACGAAAATTCAGTTTGAATAACAAGGGAAATGAAAAAAGGATGGGTTATTATTAACCACATGGTTGAAATGGTTAAATAGCTACCTTGGGAGAAGAATCAAGGTGAAAAAGTCATGCCCATGCTGCACACAGTCTTGGCAACCACACCAAACAGTCATGCCCATGCTGCACACAGTCTTGGCAACCACACCAAACAGTCATGCCCATGCTGCACACAGTCTTGGCAACCACACCAAACAGTCATGCCCATGCTGTCTCCTCTCTTCTCATTGGTTGTTGACAGGCTCCTCCTCTATTCAAACTCATCCACAAGTTTGAATTCGTTTTCTTTTGTGTTCACATTGTAAATCCTCTATAAAAGGGCTGTAAAGACTCAATGTATAATACACTCTTAGGAGATTCTTCTCCATAAGTCTAAGTCATTTCTCATTTTCTCATACTTCTCTTTGAGTTTTCAGATTCAATTCTTCACATTTCTCCTCTATAATCTCAATATTCTTACATGGTATCAGAGAATAAGATCATTCTCTTATCCTTTCTACTCAAATCTCTCAGTTTCTAATCTAAAATTCTGTCAAAAATCTCTCAGTCTTTAGACTAAAAACTCACGGTTTCATTCAACCATAAAAGCTGCTTCCTTTGAGCTCTTCAAAACCTAACAATGGAGGATACAGTTCAAATTAGTTTCAGCCTGAAACCTACGGTGATAGCAGTAGTTCTCAAAGGCTTGAACTACACATTATGGTCAAGAACCATCAAGACAGCCATTTGTGGCAAAGGACTTTGGAATCACATCTTGGAGGATAATACCCCATCTATAGATGATCCAAAGGAGAAGAAGGATGAGGCAACAAGAAAAGAAGAAGCTAGGTGGTTCCAAGAAGATCAATCAGTCCTTGGATTCCTCCAAATTCATTGGACCCATCCATTCTTGAAGCTTATTCACATTGTGAAACTGCCAAGTCTCTTTGGGACACTCTCAAGAGGGTGTATGGGGATGTTTCAAACCTCAGCCGTGTGTATGAGGTTAAGAAGGCTCTCAATGATCTACACCAAGAGGAATATGGAGTTCACAAAATTCCTGGGCAAGTTCCAGTCAACATGGTCCGAGCTTGACATGTTGAGACCAAGTTCTATGGATCCAGAGGTGCTTAATGAAAGGAAGGAACAAGACAAGATATTTGGGCTCCTTCTCAACCTAAATCCAGCCTTTAAGGATGTGATTAAGTCCATCCTGAGAGAGCCAAAACTCCCTGATTTCGAAGAGGTGTGCTCACGGATTCAAGGGAGCAAGGCAACATTGGTTTGTTTGGTGGTAAAGGAGAACTAGTCATGGCCAACAAAAGCGTGTTTAAGCAAGAGGATAGGAAGAGTGTGATGTGTGAGCATTGTAAGAGGAATGGCCACATCAAGGACAAGTGCTGGATACTTCATCCTCATCTCAAGCCAAACCGGTTCAAGGATTCAAAGGCTAACATCTCTCAAATGGTTGCGACTGAACCGGCAAGTTCATCCAACCAAGGAGGGGAGCTAGCTATGAATGTATCCATGGAGTATGTTAAGAAGAGTGACTTGGAGGATCTCATCAAGGCCTATGCCTCAAAACTCTCCGGTATCACACTCTACTCCCATAAATCGCTTGATAAACCAGATCATAAGTTGGTAGTGGATTCAGGTGCTTCTCACCATATGATTAGCAATGCTAGGTTGTTAAAGAACATTGAACCATGTCTAGGACAAGTAACTATAGCTGATGGTAAGGGTATTCCAATTGAAGGAACCGGAAAATTAAGACTATTTGACAAAGAAACTAATGCATTCTTTGTACCTAAATTTAAGTCTAATCTAGTTTCTGTCAAAAAGGCTACTAAAGACCTCAATTGCAATGTTACATTTGGGCCTAACAATGTTTACTTTCAGGATATTAAGAGTGGTAAGATACTTGGAGGTGGTGTAACTCAAGATGAGCTCTATGTTCTTGAAGACCCTCCAAGCAATTTGGATTCCTTAGCTTTCAAATCTTGTGTTTTTGCTAATAAAGATGTCTTATGGCATGCTAGATTAGGACATCCTCATGCTCGTGCTTTAAGCTTAATAATTCCTAATGTCGCTTATGATCACTCAGTTTGTGAGGCTTGTATCCTTGGCAAACATTGTCGTGTTGTTTTCCCTAAATCGTCTACAATTTATGAGCATTGCTTTGATTTAGTACATTCCGATGTTTGGACCTCACCTTACATGTCTAGAGATAGGAATAAATACTTTGTGACCTTTATAGATGAGAAATCGAAATATACATGGGTTACATTACTTCCATCTAAAGATAGGGTTTATGAGGCATTTATAAACTTTCATAATTATGTTACTAATCAATTCAATGCCAAGATCAAAGTGTTAAGATCAGATAATGGAGGGAATACACAAGTCAAAGATTCAAAGCTCATCTAAACAAACATGGAATACTACATCAAACTAGCTGTCCACACACACCACAACAAAATGGAGTTGCTGAAAGGAAGAACCGACACTTAATGGAAGTAGCAAGATCCATGATGTTTCATACCAATGTTCCTAAAAGTTTTTTGGGGAGATGCAGTCTTGGTTGCTTGCTACCTCATCAATCGGATTCCAACCAAAGTCTTGCAAGATATATCCCCATTTGAGGTACTCAATAAAACTAAACCTTCCATTGATCATTTACGTGTATTTGGGTGTGTGTGCTTTGTGTATGTTCCAGGTGATCTAAGAAACAAGTTGGAGGCAAAGAGCATCAAGTGTATGTTCCTTGGATATTCGACAACACAAAAGGGTTATAAGTGCTATGATCCGAGCAACAACAGGACATATGTGTCTAGAGATGTCAAGTTCATAGAAGAACAAAGCTATTATGATCAGAAAGATTGGGAAGGATTGAAGGATCTCTCAAGGTCACCTTCTGATTTGGCTACGAGTTTGAGGTTTCTCTTGAATCATTTGGGAAATGATCTGCCAAAGGATTCAAGACACGAAGAAACAAGAACCTTAAGTAGTTCACAAGATACCCAAGAGAATGAACAAGGGTGGTAACTCAAGAACCAACTCCAATCCAAGAAGAAGCTATGGCCCAAAATCAAGAACAAGACGACTTGGAAGTGGGTATAGAGGAACCTATTCACCAAATGGAAGAGAAAACGGTTGTAGAGGAGGCTGCACCACCTGTTCAGCATTTAAGGAGGAGTACTAGACTTAGGAACACTAGGGTATTCTACAACAACCAGGCCGTGGCTCATCCCATACAAGCTGTTTGTTCCCTTGACCTCTTGCCATCTAGTCATCAAGCATTCCTTGGAAAGATTGAACAAAGTCAGATTCCAAGGACTTATGAAGAAGCTGAGAGCAAGAAAGAATGGTTAGATGCAGTAAGAGATGAGAAGGGAGCTATGGAAAGGAATCATACATGGGATATACAAGAACTTCCCAAAGGCAAGAAGGCTGTGAGTTCCAAGTGGGTGTTCACCATCAAGTATAAGAGCAATGGGGACATAGAAAGGTACAAGGCACGTCTAGTTGCAAGAGGTTTCACTCAGACATATGGAGAGGACTATACTGATACATTTGCACCGGTGGCTAAGCTACACACTGTAAGGGTTGTTCTTTCACTAGCTACGAATCTGACTTGGGACTTATGGCAAATGGATGTCAAGAACGCATTCCTACAAGGAGAACTTGAAGAGGAAGTGTATATGACTCCACCACCAGGCCTTGAAGATTTTTGCAAAGAGGGACAGGTTCTAAGACTTAGGAAGGCAATATATGGGTTGAAGCAGTCACCAAGGGCCTGGTATCACAAATTAAGCTCCACACTTACTGATAATGGGTTTAGGAAATCCCATTCAGATCATACTTTGTTCACTCGTCAAAACTCCAAAGGAATCGTGGCGGTCTTGGTTTATGTGGATGACCTTATCATCACAGGAGATGATAAGGAAGGAATTCAGTCCACAAAGGCCTTCTTAAACAGATCATTTGACATCAAGGATCTTGGAGAGTTGAAGTACTTCTTGGGTATTGAAGTGTGTCGGTCTCAAGAAGGGCTCTTTCTATCCCAAAGAAAGTATGCTCTTGATCTGTTGACAGACACGGGAAAGCTTGGGGCTAAACCGGCCAAAACTCCTCTTGAAGATGGCTACAAGGTCAACGGAAAGGGGGAGAAAGCTGATGAGTTATTTAAGGATGTTTCTCAGTATAGGAGACTAGTTGGGAAGCTGATCTACCTCACCCTCACACGACCAGACTTGTGTTTTGCTGTGAATCAAGTAAGTCAACATATGCAAAAGCCTACTGTATATCATTGGAGCATGGTAGAAAGGATCCTTAGATACATCAAAGGATCTCCTGGTCAAGGTATATGGATGGGCAAGAATGGGAACACTGAGATTGTCGGGTATTGTGATGCGGATTGGGCTGGTGATAGGGTGGATAGGAAATCAACCACTGGGTATTGCACCTTCGTTGGTGGGAACTTAGTCACTTGGAAGACTAAGAAGCAGAAGGTGGTATCATGTTCTAGTGCTGAAGCAGAATATAGGGCTATGAGGAAGCTGACAAATGAAGTAACTTGGCTCAAAGCACTCTTGAAAGATTTCGGTATTGCACAACCAGGGCCAATTACCTTCCATTGTGATAATCAGGCAGCCATTCACATAGCTTCAAACTCAGTGTTTCACGAGAGGACAAGCACATAGAGATCGACTGCCATAAGGTTAGGGAGAAAGTTCAAGATGGAACCATTCTGCCATGTTATACAAGGAGTGAAGACCAACTAGCTGACATCTTCACAAAGGCAGCAAGTCTCAAAGTTTGCAAGAACATCTTTAGCAAACTTGGGCTTGTTGATTTATCACACCCATGATCAAAGGTCTCCTAATCCAAGAGCAACACACTCTTTTTCCCTTATTAAGGTTTTGTCCCAAGTGGTTTTCCTTAATAAGGTTTTTAATGAGGTGTTGCCTTGGGTTCCCAAGCTTAAGACTTTAGGGTGATTCCAAAGTCTTTAGCTTGAGGGGGAGTATTGACATAGGAAAATCAAATAAGACCTATCTTGACCTACAAGGCAAGTGTGAGCACGAAAATTCAGTTTGAATAACAAGGGAAATGAAAAAGGATGGGTTATTATTAACCACATGGTTGAAATGGTTAAATAGCTACCTTGGGAGAAGAATCAAGGTGAAAAAGTCATGCCCATGCTGCACACAGTCTTGGCAACCACACCAAACAGTCATGCCCATGCTGCACACAGTCTTGGCAACCACACCAAACAGTCATGCCCATGCTGTCTCCTCTCTTCTCATTGGTTGTTGACAGGCTCCTCCTCTATTCAAACTCATCCACAAGTTTGAATTCGTTTTCTTTTGTGTTCACATTGTAAATCCTCTATAAAAGGGCTGTAAAGACTCAATGTATAATATACTCTTAGGAGATTCTTCTCCATAAGTCTAAGTCATTTCTCATTTTCTCATACTTCTCTTTGAGTTTTCAGATTCAATTCTTCACATTTCTCCTCTATAATCTCAATATTCTTACATCCAATGCCCACGTTAACCTTGCTCAATTTTCTATATTGTGAGACCGAAATAGATACGACAAGTATCCAATTAATCCAATTATACCGAAAATGTGTGATGCAATGCATTATGTTTCATTTATAAGTCTTTACTTAATGAGCACCAAGGATTAGTTTAGAATGATCATATTAACTGGCCTATCAACTTGGTATGTCTGCACTAAATCGTCCATCACATTTGATTTATAGCTCAGAATGACACTAATCCGATGCCCACATTAAGCTAGCTCAATATTCTATATTGTGCTAAATTTTGTGACCAAAATAGATACGACAAAGTATCCAGGTAATCTAATCTTACCCAAAAATGCGTGATGCTATACATTATGTTTCATTTATAAGACTTTACTCAATGAGCACCAATGATTAATTTCGACTGATCATATTAACAGCTGATCAACTTGACATGTCTGCACTAAATTGTCCGTAACTTTGGATTTAA
The DNA here is from genome assembly GCA_018901945.1 of Pugionium dolabratum. NCBI lineage: Eukaryota > Viridiplantae > Streptophyta > Magnoliopsida > Brassicales > Brassicaceae > Pugionium > Pugionium dolabratum. Next base: position 23,138 of record JAEVFF010000639.1, read on the forward strand.
AGCTCAGAATGACATGAATACAAAGCCCACGTTAACCTAGTTAAATTTTCTATATTGTGAAAAAATTGAGACAGAAATACGTTCAAGAATGCGTGCAGGTAATCCAATCTATCCAAAAATGCGTCAAGCCATACATTGTGCTTCATTTCAGCATCAATGATCAGTTTAGAATGGTCATTTTACCTGACCAATCAACTTGATATATCTCCACTAAATCGTTCGTAACTTTTGATTTATAGCTCAAAATGACACGAATCTAATACCCACGTTAAATAAGCTCAATTTTCTATATTGTGACATATTTTGAGACCAAAATAGATATGACAAAGTACCCAAATAATCCAATCTTACCTAGAATGCGTGATGTCATGCATTATGTTTCATTGATAAGTCTTTACTCAATGAGCACCAATGATTAGGTTAGGATGATCATGTGAACTGGCCTATTAACTTGATATGTCTCCACTAAATCATCCGTAACTTTGGATTTAGAGCTCAAAATGACACAAATCCAAAGTCCATGCTAAGCTAGCTCAATTTTCTATATAGTGAAAAAATTTGAGAAAGAAATAGGTTCAGCAAAGTGTCCAAGTAATCCAATCAATCCAAAACTGTGTCATGCCATGCATTGTGCATCATTTATAAGCCTCTACTCAATGGTCATCAATGATCTGTTTAGCATGATCATTTTAACTGGCCAATCAATTTGACATGTCCGCACTAAATCGTCTGTAGCTTTTGATTTATAGCTCAAAACGACACGAATCCAATGCCCACGTTAACCTTGTTCAATTTTCTATATTGTGAGACCGAAATAGATACGACAAATATCCAATTAATCCAGTTATACCCAAAATGTGTGATGCAATGCATTATGTTTCATTTATAAGTCTCTACTTAATGAGCACCAAGGATTAGTTTAGAATGATCATATTAACTGGCCGATCAACTTGATATGTCTGCACTAAATCGTCCATCACATTTGATTTATAGCTCTGAATGACACTAATCCGATGCCCAAATTAAGCTAGCTCAATATTCTATACTGTGCTAAATTTTGTGACCGAAATAGATACGACAAAGTATCCAGGTATTCTAATTTTACCCAAAATGCGTGATGCTATACATTATGTTTCATTTTTAAGACTTTACTCAGTGAGCACCAATGATTAGTTTTGAATGATCATATTAACAGCCGATCAACTTGACATGTCTGTACTAAATTGTCCGTAACTTTGGATTTAGAGTTCAGAATGACACGAATCCAAAGCCACGTTAACCTAACTAAATTTTCTATTTTGTGAAAAAATTAAGACAGAAATATGTTCGAGAAAGCGTCCAGGTAATCCAATCTATCCAAAACTGCGTCATGCCATACATTGTGCTTCATTTTAGCATTAATGATCAGTTTAGAATGATCATTTTAACAGACCATTCAACTTGATATATCTCCACTAAATCGTTCATAACTTTTGATATATAGCTCAAAATGACACGAATCCAATGCCCACGTTAAATTAGCTCAATTTTCTATATTGTGACATATTTTGAGACCGAAATAGATATGACAAATTATCCAAATAATCCAATCTTACCCAAAATGCGTGATGCCATGCATTATGTTTCATTGATAAGTCTCTACTCAATAAGCACCAATGATTAGGTTTGGATGATCATTTGAACTGGCCCATTAACTTGATATGTCTCCACTAAATCATCCGTAACTTTGGATTTAGAGCTCAAAAGGACACAAATCCAAAGTCCATGCTAAGCTAGCTCAATTTTCTATATAGTGAAAAAATTTGAGAAAGAAATAGGTTCAGCAAAGCGTCCAAGTAATCCAATCAATCCAAAACTGCGTCATGCCATGCATGCATCATTTATAAGCCTTTACTCAATGGGCATCAATGATCTATTTAGAATGATGAGTTTAACTGGCCAATCAACTTGACATGTCTGTACTAAATCGTACCTACCTTTTGATTTATAGCTCAAAACGACACGAATCCAATGCCCACGTTAGCCTTGATCAATTTTCTACATTGTGAGACCGAAATAGATACGACAAGTATCAAATTAATCCAGTTATACCCAAAATGTGTGATGCAATGCATTATGTTTCATTTATAAGTCTTTACTTAATGAGCACCAAGGATTAGTTTAGAATGATCATATTAACTGGCTGATCAACTTGACATTCATGAACTAAATCGTCTGTCACTTTAAATTTAGAGCTCAGATTGACACTAATCCGATGCCCACATTAAGCTAGCTCCATATTCTATATTGTGCTAAATTTTGTGACCGAAATAGATACGACAAAGTATCCAGGTAATCTAATCTTACCCAAAATGCGTGATGCTATACAGTATGTTTCATTTATAAGATTTTACTCAATGAGAACCAATGATTAGTTTCGAATGATCATAATAACCGCCGATCAACTTGACATGTCTGCACTAAATTGTTCGTAACTTTGGATTTAGAGCTCAGAATGACACGAATCCAATGCCCACGTTAACCTAGCTAAATTTTCTATATTTTGAGAAAATTGAGACAGAAATATGTTCAAGTATGCGTCCAGGTAATCCAATCTATCCAAATCTGCGTCATGCCATACATTGTGCTTCATTTTAGCATCAATGATCAGTTTAGAATGATCATTTTAACTGACCAATCAATTTGATATATCTCCACTAAATCGTTCGTAACTTTTTATTTATAGCTCAAAATGACACGAATCCAATGCCCACGTTAAATTAGCTCAATTTTCTATATTTTGACATATTTTGAGACCGAAATAGATATGACAAAGTATCCAAATAATCCAATCTTACCCAAAATGCGTGATGCCATGCATTATGTTTCATTGATAAGTCTTTACTCAATGAGCACCAATGATTAGGTTAGGCTGATCATTTGAACTTGCCCATTAACTTGATATGTCTCCACTAAATCATCCGTAACTTTGGATTTAAAGCGCAAAATGACACAAATCCCAAGTCCATGCTAAGCTAGCTCAATTTTCTATATAGTGAAAAAATTTGAGAAAGAAATTGGTTCAGCAAAGCGTCCAAGTAATCCAATCAATCCAAAACTGTGTCATGCCATGCATTGTGCATCATTTATAAGCTTTTACTCAATGGGCATCAATGATCTGTTTAGAATGATCATTTTAACTAGCCAATCAACTTGACATGTCTGTACTAAATCGTCTGTAACTTTTGATTTATAGCTCAAAACGAAACGAATCCAATGCCCACGTTAACCTTGATCAATTTTCTATATTGTAAGACCGAAATAGATACGACAAGTATCCAATTAATCCAATTATACCCAAAATTTGTGATGCAATGCATTATGTTTCATTTATAAGTCTTTACTTAATGAGCACCAAGGATTAGTTTAGAATGATCATATTAACTGGCTGATCAACTTGACATTTATGCACTAAATCGTCTGTAACTTTAAATTTAGAGCTCAGAACGACACTAATCCGATGCCCACATTAAGCTAGCTCAATATTCTATATTGTGCTAAATTTTGTGACCGAAATAGATACGACAAAGTATCCAGGTAATCTAATCTTACCCAAAATGCGTGATGATATACATTACGTTTCATTTATAAGACTTTACTCAATGAGCACCAATGATTAGTATCGAATGATCATATTAACAGCCGATCAACTTGACATGTCTGCACTAAATTGTCCGTAACTTTGGATTTAGAGCTCAGAATGACACGAACCCAATGTCCACGTTAACCTAGCTAAATTTTCTAAATTGTGAAAAAATTGAGACAGAAATATGTTCAAGAATGCGTCCAAGTAATCCAATCTATCCAAAACTGCGTCATGCCATACATTGTCCTTCATTTTAGCATCAATGATCAGTTTAGAATGATCATTTTAACTGACCAATCAACTTGATATATCTCCACTAAATCGTTCGTAACTTTTGATTTATAGCTCAAAATGACACGAATCCAATGTCCACGTTAAATTAGCTCAATTTTCCATATTTTGACATATTTTGAGACCGAAATAGATATGACAAAGTATCCAAATAATCCAATCTTACCCAAAATGCGTGATGCCATGCATTATGTTTCATTGATAAGTCTTTACTCAATGAGCACCAATGATTAGGTTAGGCTGATCATTTGAACTGGCCCATTAACTTGATATGTCTCCACTAAATCATCCGTAACTTTGGATTTAGAGCTCAAAATGACACAAATCCAAAGTCCGTGCTAAGCTAGCTCAATTTTCTATATAGAGAAAATATTTGAGAAAGAAATTGGTTCAGTAAAGCATCCAAGTAACCCAATCAATCCAAAACTGCGTCATGCCATGCATTGTGCATCATTTATAAGCTTTTACTCAATGGGCATCAATGATCTGTTTAGAATGATCATTTTAACTGGCCAATTAACTTGACATGTCTACACTAAATCGTCTGTAGCTTTTGATTTATAGCTCAAAACGACACGAATCCAATGCCCATGTTAACCTTGATCAATTTTCTATATTGTGAGACCGAAATAGATACGACAAGTATCCAATTAATCCAATTATACCCAAAATGTGTGATGCAATGCATTATGTTTCATTTATAAGTCTTTACTTATTGAGCACCAAGGATTAGTTTAGAATGATCATATTAACTAGCTGATCGACTTGACATTTATGCACTAAATCGTCTGTAACTTTAAATTTAGAGCTCAGAACGACACGATTCCAATTTCCACATTAATCTAGCTCAATTTTCTATATTGTGACAAAATTTGAGATAAAAATACATCCGAAAGAGCGTTCAAGTAATCAAATCTATCCAAAACTGCGTCATGCCATGCATTGTGCTTCATTTATAACTCTTTACTCAATAAGCATCAATAATCAATAGAGAGTGATCATTTTAATTGGCTGATGAACTTGATATGCCTGCACTAAATTCTCTGTGACTTGGGATTTAAAGCTCAGAATGACACAAATCCAAAGCCCACGTTAAGCTAGCTCAATTTTCTATATTGGTAAAAAAATTCAGACATAAATAGATTCGACAAAGCGTCCAAATAATCCAATATATCCAAAACTGCGTTATGCCATGCATTGTGGTTGATTTATAAGCCTTTACTCAATCCACATCATTTGATCATTTTAACTGGCCAATCAACTTGACATGTCTGCATTAAATCGTCGATAACTTTTGATTTATAGCTCAAAATGACACGAATCCAATGCCCACGTTAACCTAGCTTAATTTTCTATATTGTGACATATTTTGAGAGCGAAGTAGATACGACAAGAATCCATTTAATCCAATTATACCCAAAATGTGAGATGTCATGCATTATGATTCATTTATAAGCCTTTACTCAATGAGCAAGAATGATTAGTTTAGAATGATCATATTAACTGGCTGATCAATTTGACATGTCTCCTCTAAATAGTCTGTAATTTTTGATTTAGAGCTCAGTGTGACACGATTCCAATGCACTGGTTAAGCTAGCCCAATTTTCTATATTGTGACAAATTTTAAGACCAAATTAGATACGACAAAATATCCAAATAATCAAATCTATCCAAAACTGCGTCATACCATGCATTGTGCTTCATTTATAACCCTTTACGCAATGACCATCAATGATCAGTTTAGAATGACCATTTTAACTAGCTAATCAACATGTCTGCACTAAATCGTACGTAAATTTTGATTTATAGCTCAGAATGACACGAATCCAATGTCCATGTTAAGCTAGCTCAATTTTCTAAATTGTGAAAAATTTATAGACCAAAATCCATACGACAAAAATATCCAAGTAATCCAATCTTACCCAAAATGCGTGATGCCATGCATTATGTTTCATTTATAATTCTTTACTCAATGAGCACCAAGAATTAGTTTAGAATGATCATATTAACTGGCTGATCAACTTGACATTTATGCACTAAATCGTTTGTAACTTTAGATTTAGAGCTCAGAACGACACGATTCCAATGCCCACATTAGGCTAGCTGAATTTCTACATTGTGACAAAATTTGAAATGAAAATAGATTCGACAAAGGTTCCAAGTAATCCAATCTATCCGAAACTATGTCATGCCAGGCACGGTGCTTCATTTATATCCTTTTACTCAATAAGCATCAGTAATCAGTTTAAAATGATCATTTTATCTGGCCCGTTAACTTGATATGCCTGCATTAAATCATCCGTAACTTTGGATTTAGAGCTCAAAATGACACAAATCCAAGGCCCACGCTAAGCTAGCTCAATTTTCTATACTGTGAAAAAATTTGAGAGAGAAACTGGTTCGCCAAAGCATCCAAGTAATCCAATCAATATGAAACTATGCCATGCCATGCATTGTGCATCATTTATAAGCCTTTACTCAATCAGCATCAATGATCAATTTAGAATGATCATTTTAACTAGCCAATCAACTTGACATTTATGCACTAAATCGTTTGTAACTTTCAATTTAGAGCTCAGAACGACACGATTCCAATGCCCACATTAGGCTAGCTGAATTTTCTATATTGTGACAAAATTTGAAATGCAAATAGATTCGACAAAGGTTCCAAGTAATCTAATCTATCTGAAACTATGTCATGCCAGGCATGGTGCTTCATTTATAACCTTTTACTCAATAAGCATCAATAATCAGTTTAAAATGATCATTTTATCTGACCCATTAACTTGATATGTCTGCATTAAATCATCCGTAACTTTGGATTTAGAGCTCAAAATGACACAAATCCAAAGCCCACGCTAAGCTAGCTCAATTTTCTATACAGTGAAAAAGTTTGAGACAGAAACTGGTTCGCCAAAGCATCCAAGTAATCCAATCAATATGAAACTATGTCATGTCATGCATTGTGCATCATTTATAAGCCCTTACTCAATCAGCATCAATGATCAATTTAGAATGATCATTTTAACTGGCCAATCAACTTGACATGTCTACATTAAATCGTCCATAACTTTTGATTTAAAGCTCAAAATGACACGATTCCAATGCCCTGGTTAATCTAGCTCAATTTTCTATATTGTGACAAATTTTGAGACCAAAATAGATACGAAAAGATATCCAAGTAATCCAATCTATCCAGAATTGCGTCATGCCATGCATTATGCTTCATTTATAAGCCTTTACTAAATGGGCATCAATGATCAGTTTAGGATGATTATTTTAAGTGGCTAATCAACTTGACATGTATGCATTAAATCGTTTGTAACTTTTGATTTATAGATCAGAATGACACGAATCCAATGCTCACGTTAAGCTAGCTGAATTTTCTATATTGTTACATATTTTGAGACCAAAACACATACGACAAAATATCCAAGTAATCCCATCTTACCCAAAATGCGTGATGCTATGCATTATGTTTCATTTATAGGTATTTACTCAATGAGAACCAAGGATTAGTTTAGAATGATAATATTAATTTCATGATCAACTTGACATGTTTGCACTAAATTGTTCGTAATTTTTGATTTAGAGCTCTGAATGACACGATTCCAATGCCTACGTTGAGCAAGCTTAATTTTATCTATTGTGAGAAAATTTGAGACATAAATAGATTTGATAAAGCGTCCAAGTAATTCAATCTATCCAAAACTGCGTCATACCATGCATTGTGCTTCATTTGTAAGCCTTTACTCAAGAGCATCAATGATCAGTTTAAAATGATAATTTTAACCGGCCCATCAACTTGACATGCCTGCACTAAATCGTCCGTAACTTTTGATTTATAGATCAGAATGACACGAATCCAATGCCCACGTTAAGCTAGCTCAATTTTATATATTGTGACATACTTTGAGACCGAAGTATATACGACAAAGTATCCAAGTAATCCAATCTTACCCAAAATGTGTGATACCATGCATTATGTTTTAGTTATAAGTCTTTACTCAATGAGCACCAATGATTAGTTCAGAATGATAATATTAATTGGCTGATCAACTTGACAGGTCCATACTAAATCGTCCGTAACTTTGGATTTAGAACCCAGAATGTTACAAATCCCAAGCCCAAAGCCCACATTAAAGCATCCAAGTAATCCAATCTATCCAAAATTGTGTCATGCCATGCATTGTGCTTCATTTATAAGTCTTTACTCAATGAACATCAATGATCAGTTTAGAATGATCATTTTAACTGGCCAATAACCTTGATATGTCTGTACTAAATCGTCCATAACTTTTGATTTATAGCTTAGAATGACACAAATCCAATGCCCATGTTAAGTTAGCTCAATTTTCTATGTGGTGACATATTTTGAGGCCGAAATAGATATGACAAAGTATCCAAGTAATCCAATCATACCTAAAATGCGTGATGTCATGCATTATGTTTCATTTATAAGTGCTTACTCAATGAGCACCAATGATTAGATTAGAATAATAATATTACCTGGCTGATCACCTTGACATGTCTACACTAAATTGTTCGTAACTTTTGATTTAGAGCTCTGAATGACACGATTCCAATGCCCACATTGAGCTAGCTCAATTTTATTGGACAAATTTTGAGATATAAATAGATTCGACAAAGCGTCCATGTAATTCAATCAATCCAAAACTGTGTCATGCCATGCATTTTGTTTCATTTGTAACCCTTTACTCAAGAGCATCAATGATTAGTTTAGAATGATCATTTTAACTTGCCCATCTACTCTACATGTCTGCACTAAATCATCCGTAACTTTTGATTTATAGCTCAGAATAACATGAATCCAATGCCCACGTTAAGCTAGCTCAATTTTCTATATTGGTACATACTTTGATTCCGAAATAAATACGACAAAGTATCCAAGTAATCCAATCTTATCCAAAATGTGTGATACCATGCATTATGTTTCAGTTATAAGTCTTTACTCAATGAGCACCAATGATTAGTTCAGAATGATAATATTAATTGGCTGATCAACTAGACATGTCTGTATTAAATCGTCCGTAACTTTGGATTTAGAACCCAGAATGTTACAAATCCAAAGCCCACATTAAGCTAGCTTAATTTTCTATATTGTGAATAAATTTAAGACGGAAATAGGTTCGACAATGCGTCCAAGTAATCCAATCTATCCAAAATTGTGTCATGCCATGCATTGTGCTTCATTTATAAGTCTTTACTCAATGTCCATCAATGATCAGTTTCGAATGATCATTTTAACTGGCCAATAAACTTGATATGTCTGCACTAAATCGTCCATAACTTTTGATTTATAGCTCAGAATGACACGAATCCAATGTCCCCGTTAAGCTAGCTCAATTTTCTATATTGTGATATATTTTGAAACCGAAATAGATATGACAAATTATTCAAGTAATCCAATCCTACCCAAAATACGTGATCCCATGCATTATGTTTCATTTATAAGTCTTCATTCAATGAGCACCAATAATTAGTTTAGAATGATAATATTAATTGGCTGATCAACTTGACATGTCCGTACTAAACCGTCAGTAACTTTGGATTTAAAACCCAGAATGTTACAAATCCAAAGCCCACATTAAGCTAGCTTAATTTTCTATATTGTGAATAAATTTAAGATGAAAATAGGTTAGAGAATGCGTCCAAGTAATCCAATCTTTCCGAAATTGTGTCATGCCATGCATTGTGCTTCATTTAGAAGTCTTTACTCAATGAGCATCAATGATCATTTTGGAATGATCATTTTAACTGGCCAATCAACTTGATATGTCTGCACTAAATCGTCCATAAATTTTGATTTATAGCTCAGAATGACACGAATGCAATGCCCCTGTTAAGCTAGCACAATTTTCTATATTGTGACATATTTTGAAACCGAAATAGATATGATAAATTATTCAAGTAATCCAATCCTACCCAAAATACGTGATCCCATGCATTATGTTTCATTTATAAGTCTTCATTCAATGAGCACCAATAATTAGTTTAGAATGATAATATTAACTGGCTGATTAACTTGAAATGTTTGGACTAAATAGACCGTAACTTTTGATTTAGAGTTAAGAATAACAAGATTTCAATGCCAGTGATAAGCTAGCTCAATTTTCTATGTTGTGACAAAATTTGAAAAAGAAACAAATTCGACAAAGCATCCAAGTAATCCAATCTATCCAAAACTCAATGATGCCATGCATTGTGCTTCATTTATAAACCTTTACTCAATGAGCATCAATAATTAGTTTAGAATGATCATTTTAAACGGCCGATCAACTTGACATGTGTGCACTAAATCATCCATAACCTTGGATTTAGAGCTCAGAATGACACAAATCCAAAGCCCACGTTAAGCTAGCTTAATTTGCGATATTGTGAAAAAATTTGACACAGAAATAGGTTCGAGAATGCGTCCAAGTAATCCAATCTATCCAAAAATGCGTCATGTCATGCATTGTGCTTCATTTTAGCATCAATGATCAGTTTAGAATGACAATTTTAACTAGCCAATCAACTTGACATGTCTGCACTAAATCGTCCGTAACTTTTGATATATAGCTCAGAATGACACAAATCCAATGCCCACATTAAGTTACTTCAATTTTCTATATTGGGTCATATTTTGAGACCAAAATAGATACGACAAAGTATCCAAATAATCTAAACTTACTTAAAATGTGTGATGCCATGCACTATGTTCCATTTATAAGTCTTTACCCAATGAGCACCAATGATTAGATTAGAATAATAATATTACCTGGCTGATCACCTTGACATGTCTCCACTAAATTGTTAGTAACTTTTGATTTAGAGCTATGAAGGACACAATTCCAATGCCCACGTTGAGATAGCTCAATTTGAAATATTGTGACCAAATTTGAGACAGGAATATATTCAACAAAGCGTCCATGTAATTCAATCTATCCAAAACTGCGTCATGCCATGCATTGTGCTTCATTTGTAAACCTTTACTCAAGAGCATCAATGATGAGTTTAGAATGATAATATTAACTGGCCCATAACCTTGACATGGTTGCACTAAATTGTCTGTAACTTTTGATTTATATCTCAGAATGACACAAATCCAATGCCCACGTTAAGCTAGCTCAACTTTCTATATTGTGACATAGTTTGAGACCGAAATAGATACGACAAAGTACCTAAGTAATCCAATCTTACCCAAAATGCGTGATACCATGAATTATGTTTCACTTATAAGTCTTTACTCAATGAGCAACAATGATTAGTTTAGAATGATAATATTAACTGGCTGATCAACTTGACATATCTGCACTAAATCGTCCGTAAGATTGGATTTATAGCTCAGAATGACACAAATCCAAAGCCCACGTTAAGCTAGCTTAATTTTGTATATTGTGAAAAAAATTTGGACAGAAATAGGTTTGACAATGCGTCCAAGTAATCCAATCTATCCAAAACTGCATGATGCCATGCATTGTGCTTCATTTATAAGCCTTTACTCAACGAGCATGAATGATAAGTTTAGAATGATCATTTTAACTGGCCAATCAACTTAGCATGACTACACTAAATCATCCGTAACTTTTTATTTATAGCTCTGAATGACACGAATCCAATGCCCACATTAATCTAGCTCAATTTTCTATAGTGTGACATTTTTTGAGACCGAAATAGATATGAAAAATTATTCAAGTAATCCAATCTTACCCAACATGTGTGACGCCTTGCATTATGTTTGATTTATAAGTCTTTACTCAATAAGCACCAATGATTAGTTTAGAATGATCATATTAACTGGCTGATCAACTTGACATGTATGCACTAAATTGTTTGTAACATTTGATTTAGAGTTCGGATCGACACGATTCCAATGCTCACGTTAAGCTACCTCAATTTTCAATATTGTGACAAAATTAGAGACAAAATAGATTTGACAAAGCGTCCAAGTAATACAATCTATCCAAAACTGCGTCATGCTATACATTGTGCTTCATTTATAAGCCTTTACTCAATGAGCATCAATAATGAGTTTATAATGATCATTTTAACTGGCTGATCAACTTGACATGTCTACACTAAATCGTCTGTAACTTTGGATTTAGAGCTCAGAATGACACAAATCTAAAGCCTACGTTAAGCTAGCTCAATTCTCTATATTGTGAAAAAACTAGAGGCAGAAATAGATTCAATAAAGCGTCCAAGTAATCCAATCTATCCAAAACTGTGTCGTGCCATGCATTGTGCTTCATTTATAAGCCTTTACTCAATGGGCATCAATGATCAGTTTAGAATGATCATATTAACTGGCCAATCAACTTGACATGTCCGCACTAAATTGACATGTCTGCAATAAATTGTCCGTAACTTTTGATTTAGAGATCAAAATGACACGAATCTAATGCCCACGTTAGGGTAGCTCAATTTTCTATATTGTGACATATTTTGAGACCAAAATAGATACGACAAAGAATCCAAGTAATCCAATTTTACCCAAAATGTGTGATGCCGTGCATTATGTTTTACTTATAAATCTTTACTCAATGAGCACCAATGACTAGTTCAGAATTATCATATTAAATGGCTGATCAATTTGACCAGTCTGCACTAAATCGTCCGTAACTTTTGATTTAAATCTTTGAATGACACGATTCCAATGCCCACGTTAAGCTAGCTCAGTTTTCTATATTGTGACAGACTTTCAGACTGAAATAGATGCGACAAACCGTCCAAGTAACCCAATCTATCCAAAACTGTGTCATGCCATGCATTGTGCTTCATTTATAAGCCTTTACTTAATTAGCATCAATGATCAATTTAGAATGATCATTTTAACTGGCGCATCACCTCGACATGTCTGCAATAAATTGTCTATAACTTTTGATTTAGAGCTCAAAATGACACGAATCCAATGCCCACGTTAAGGGAGCTTAATTGTATACGTTGTGACAAATTTTGAGACCGAAATCGATACGAAAAAGTATCCAAGTAATCCAATCTTACCCAACATCTCTGATGCCATGCATTATGTTTTATTATAAGTCTTTACTCAATAAGCACAAATGATTTGTATTGAATGATCATATTAACTGGCTGATCAACTTGACATGTATGCACTAAATCGTGTGTAAATTTTGATTTGGAGATCGGAATGACACGATTCCAATGCCCACATTAAGCTAGTTAAATTTTCTATATTGTGAAAAAATTTGAGATAGAAATAGATTCGACAAATCGTCCAACTAAACCAATCTATCCAAAACTGCGTCATGCCATACATTGTGCTTCATTTTTAAGGCTTTACTCAATGAGCATCAATAATCAACTTAGAATAATCATTTGAACTAGCTGATCAACTTGACATGTCTGCACTAAATCGTCTATAACTATGGATTTGGAGCTCAGAATGAAACAAACCAAAGCCCACGTTAAGCTAGCTCAATTTTCTATTTTGTGACATATTTTGAGACCCAAAAAAATACGACAAAGTATCAAAGTAATCCAATCTTACCCAACATGTGTGATGCCATGCATTATGTTTGATTTATATGTCTTTACTCAATAAGCAACAATGATTAGTTTAGAATGAGCATATTAACTTGCTGATCAACTTGACATGTATGCACTAAATCGTTTGAAACTTTTGATTTAGAGCTCAGAATGACACGATTCCAATGCCCACGTTAATCTAGCTCAATTTTCTATATTGTGACAAAATTTGAGACAAAAATAGATTTGACAAAGCGTCCAAGTAATCCAATCTATCCAAAACTGCGTCATGCCATGCATTGTGCTTAATTTATAAGCCTTTACTCAATGAGAATCAATAATCAGTTTCAAATGATCATTTTTAACTGGTTGATGAACTTGACATGTCTGCACTAAATCGTTCGTTACTTTGGATCTAGAGCTCATAATGAAACAAATCGAATGCCCACGTTAATCTAGCTCAATTTTCTATATTGTGACATATTTTGAAACCGAAATAGAAACGGAAAGTATCAAAGTAATCCAATCTTACCCAACATGTGTGATGCCATGCATTACGTTTTATTTAAAACTCTTTACTGAATAGGCACCAATGATTAGTTTAGAATGACCATATTACTGGCTGATCAACTTGACATGTATGCACTAAATTGTTTGTAACTTTTGATTTAGAGCTCTGAATGATGCTATTCCACTCCCAAGTTAAGCTAGCTCAATTTTCTATATTGTGACAAAATTTTAGACATAAATCGATTCAACAAAGCGTTCAAGTAATCCAATCTATCCAAAATTGCATCATGTGCATTGTGCTCCCTGTATAAGCCTTTATTCAATGAGCATTAATGATCAGCTTATAATGATCATTTTTACCGGCCAATCAAATTGACATGTCGGCACTAAATCGTCTGTAACTTTTTATTCACGAATCCAATGCCGACGTTAGGCTTGATCAATTTTCTATATTTTGACATATTTAGTGACCGAAATAGATACGACAAATATCCAAGTAATCCAATTTTAGCCAAAATGTGTGATGACATGCATTATGTTTCATTTATAAGTCTTTACTCAATGAGCACCCATGATTAGTTTAGAATGATCATATTAAATGGCTGATCAATTTGACACGTCTGCACTAAATTGTTCGTAACTTTTTATATAGAGCTCAGAATGACACGATTCCAATTCTCACGTTAAGCAAGTTCAATTTACGGTATTGTGACATACTTTGCGACCAAAATAGATACGACAAAGTATCCAATTAATCCAATTTTACCAAAAATATGTGATGCCATGAATTACTTTTCATTTATAAGTACTTACTCAATCAGCACCAATGATTAGTTTAGAATGATCATATTAATTGGCTGATCAATTTGACATATCTGCACTAAAAAGTCCATAACTTTTGATTTCGAGCTCAGAATGACACGATTCCAATGCCCACGTTAAGCTAACTCAATTTTCTATATTGTGATAAAATTTGAGACAGAAATAGATTCGACAAAGCATACAATTAGTCCAATCTATCCAAAATTACGTCAGGCCATGCATTTTGCTTCATTTAGAAGCCTTTACTCAATGAGCATCAATGATCAGTTTAGAATGATCATTTTAACTGGCCAATCAAATTGACATATCCGCACTAAATCGTTCATAACTTTTGATTTATAGCTCAAAATAACACGAATCCAATGCGCACGTAAACCTAGCTCAATTTTCTATATTGTGACATATTTAGAGACCGAAATAGATACGAAAAAGTATCCAAGTAATCCAATTTTACCCTAAATGTGTGATGCCATGCATTATATTTCATTTATAACTCTTTTCTCAATTAGTACCAATGATTAGTTTACAATGATCATATTAACTGGCTGATCAATTTGATATATCTGCACTAAATCGCCTGTAACTTTTGATTTAGATCTTCGAATCATACGATTCCACACCCACGTTAAGCTACCTCAGTTTTCTATATTGTGCCAAAATTTGAGACAGAAATAGATTCCACAAAGCGTACAAGTAATCCAATCTATCCAAAACTGTGTCATGCCATGCATTTTGCGTCATTTATAAGCTTCTACTCAATGAGCATCAATGGTCAGATTAGAATGATCATTTTAACTGACCAGTCAACTTGACATGTCTGCACTAAATCGTCCATATTTTTTGATTTAGAGCTCAGACTGGCGCGATTCCACGCCCACATTAATCTATCTCAATTTTCTATACTGTGACAAAATTTGAGACATAAATCGATTCGACAAAGCGTTCAAGTAATCCAATCTATCCAAAATTACGTCATGTGCATTGTGCTCCCTTTATAAGCCTTTACTCAATGAGCATCAATGATCAGTTTAGAATGATCATTTTAAAAAACCGGCCAATCAACTTGACATGTTGGTTCTAAATCGACCGTAACTTTTGACATATAGCTCAAAATGATACGAATCCAATGCCCACGTTAGGCTAGATCAATTTTCTATATTGTGACATATTTAGAGATCGAAATAGATACGACAAATATCCAACTAATCCAATTTTAGCCAAAATGTTTGATAACATGCATTATGTTTCATTTATAAGTCTTTACTCAGTGAGCACCAATGATTAGTTTAGAATGATCATATTAAATGGCTGATCAATTAGACACGTCCGCACTAAATTGTCCGTAACTTTTTTTTAGAGCTTAGAATGACACGATTCCAATGCTCACGTTAAGCTAGTTCAATTTTCTCTATTGTGACATACTTTGCGACCAAAATAGATACGACAAAGTATTAGATCTCCGAATCATACGATTCCACAACCATGTTAAACTACCTCAATTTTCTATATTGTGACAAAATTTGAGACAGAAATAGATTCGAGAAAGCGTACAAGTAATCCAATCTATCCAAAATTTCGTCATGCCATGCATTGTGCTTCATTTATAAGCTTCTACTCAATTAGCATCAATGGTCAGATTAGAATGATCATTTTAACTGGCCAGTCAACTTGACATGTCTGCACTAAATCGTCTGTAACTTTTGATTTATAGCTCAAAATACACGAATCTAATGCACACATTACGCTAGTTTAATTTTCTATATTGTGACATGTTTTGAGACCGAAATTGATACGACAAACTATCCAAGTAATCCAATTTTAACCAAAATGTGTGATGCCATGCATTATATTTTATGTATAAGTTTTTACTCAATGAGCACCAAAGATTAGTTTAAAATGATCATATTAACTAGCTGATGAATTTGTCATGTTTGCACTAAATCGTCTGACACTTTTGAGTTAGAGCTCAGAATGACATGATTCCTATGCACACGTGAAACTAGATCAATTTTATATATTTTGATAAAGTTTGAGACAGAAATAGATTTGACAAAGAGTCCAAGTAATCCAACCTTTCCAAAACATCGTCATGCCATGGATTATGCTTCATTTATAGCCTTTACTCAATGAGCAGCCATGATCAGTTTAGAAAAATCATTTTAACTTGCCCATCACCTTGACATGTCTTCACTAAATCGTCCATAACTTTTGATTTATAGCTCAGAATGACATGAATCCAATGCCCATGTTAAGCTAGCTCAACTTTCTACATTGTGAAAATTTTTGAGACCGAAATAGATACGACACAGTATCCAAGTAATCCAATCTTACCCAACATGTGTGATGCCATGCATTATGTTTTATTTATAAGTCTTTACTCAATGAGCACCAATGATTAGTTTAGAATGATCAAATTAACTGGCTGATCAATTTGACATTTCTTCATTAAATCGTCCGTAAATTTTGATTTATAGATCAGAATGACACGAATCAAATGCCCACGTTAAGCTTGCTCAATTTTCTATATTGTCACATATTTTGAGACCAAAATAGACACGACAAAGTATCCAAGTAATCCAGTTTTACCCTAAATGTGTGATGCCATGCATTATGTTTCATTTATTAGTCTTTACTCAATGAGCACTAATGATTAGTTTAGAATGAACATATTAAATGGCTGATAAATTTGACATCTCTGCACTAAATCGTCCGTAACTTTTGATTTAGACCTCATAATGACACGATTCCAATTCCCATGTTAACCTAGCTCAAGTTTCTATATCGTGACAAAATTTGAGACAAAAAGGCATCCAAGTAATCCAATCTATCCAAAATTGTGTCATGTCATGCATTGTGCTTCATTTATAAGCTTTTAATCAATGAGCATCAATGATCAGTTTAGAATGACCATTTTAACTCGCCAATCAACTTGACATGTCAGCACTAAATCATCTGTAACTTTTGATTTATAGCTCAAAATGATACGAATCTAATGGCCACGTTAATCTAGCTTAATTTTCTCTGTTGTGACATATTTTGATACTCAAATAGATACAAAAAAGTATCCAAGTAATCCAATTTTATCCAAAATGTTTGATGCCATGTATTATGTTTTATTTATAAGTCTTTACACAATAAGCATCAATGATAAGTTTTGATGATCATTTTAACTGGCCAATCAACTTGACATGTCTGCACTAAATCGTCTGTACCTTTTAATTTATAGCTCAGAATGACACGAATCCAATGCCCACGTTAAGCTAGTTCAATTTTTTATATGTTGAGACCGAAATGGATACGAAAAGTATCCAAGTTATCCAATTTTACCGAAAATGTATGATGCCATGCATTATGTTTCNTTATAAGACTTTACTCAATGAGCACCAATGCTTAGTTTCGAATGATCATATTAACAGCCGATCAACTTGACATGTGTGCACTAAATTGTCCGTAACTTTGGATTTAGAGCTCAGAATGACACGAATCCAAAACCCACGTTAACCTAGCTAAATTTTCTATATTGTGAAAAAATTGACACAGAAATATGTTCAAGAATGGTCCAAGTAATCCAATCTATCCAAAACTGCGTCATGCCATACATTGTGCTTCATTTTAGCATCAATGATCAGTTTAGAATGATCATTTTAACTGACCAATCAACTTGATATATCTCCATTAAATCGTTCGTAACTTTTGATTTATAGCTCAAAATGACACGAATCCAATGCCCACGTTAAATTAGCTCAATTTTCTATATTTTGACATATTTTGAGACCGAAATAGATATGACAAAGTCCAAATAATCCAATCTTACCAAAATGCGTGATGCCATGCATTATGTTTCATTGATAAGTCTTTACTCAATGAGCACCAATGATTAGGTTAGGATGATCATTTGAACTGGCCCATTAACTTGATATGTCTCCACTAAATCATCCGTAACTTTGGATTTAGAGCTCAAAATGACACAAATCCAAAGTCCATGCTAAGCTAGCTCAATTTTCTATATAGTGAAAATATTTGAGAAAGAAATTGGTTCAGCAAAGCGTCGAAGTAATCCAATCAATCCAAAACTGCGTCATGCCATGCATTGTGCATCATTTATAAGCTTTTACTCAATGGGCATCAATGATATGTTTAGAATGATCATTTTAACTGGCCAATTAACTTGACATGTCTGCACTAAATCGTCTGTAGCTTTTGATTTATAGCTCAAAACGACACGAATCCAATGCCCACGTTAACTTGATCAATTTTCTATATTGTGAGACCGAAATAGATACGACAAGTATCCAATTAATCCAATTATACCCAAAATGTGTGCAATGCATTATGTTTCATTTATAAGTCTTTACTTAATGAGCACCAAGGATTAGTTTAGAATGATCATATTAACTGGCTGATCAACTTGACATTTATGCACTAAATCGTTTATAACTTTAAATTTAGAGCTCAGAACGACGCTAATCCGATGCCCACATTAAGCTAGCTCAATATTCTATATTGTGCTAAATTTTGTGACCGAAATAGATACGACAAAGTATCCAGGTAATCTAATCTTACCCAAAATGCGTGATGCTATACATTATGTTTCATTTATAAGACTTTACTCAATGAGCACCAATGATTAGTTTCGAATGATCATATTAACAGCCGATCAACTTGACATGTCTGCACTAAATTGTCCGTAACTTTGGATTTAGAGCTCAGAATGACACGAATCCAATGCCCACGTTAACCTAGCTAAATTTTCTATATTGTGAAAAAATTGAGACAGAAATATGTTCAAGAATGCGTCCAAGTAATCCAATCTATCCAAAACTGCGTCATGCCATACATTGTGCTTCATTTTAGCATCAATGATCAGTTTAGAATGATCATTTTAACTGACCAATCAACTTGATATATCTCCACTAAATCGTTCGTAACTTTTGATTTATAGCTCAAAATGACACGAATCCAATGCCCACGTTAAATTAGCTCAATTTTCTATATTTTGACATATTTTGAGACCGAAATAGATATGACAAAGTATCCAAATAATCCAATCTTACCCAAAATGCGTGATGCCATGCATTATGTTTCATTGATAAGTCTTTACTCAATGAGCACCAATGATTAGGTTAGGATGATCATTTGAACTGGCCCATTAACTTGATATGTCTCCACTAAATCATCCGTAACTTTGGATTTAGAGCTCAAAATGACACAAATCCAAAGTCCATGCTAAGCTAGCTCAATTTTCTATATAGTGAAAATATTTGAGAAAGAAATTGGTTCAGTAAAGCATCCAAGTAATCCAATCAATCCAAAACTGCGTCATGCCATGCATTGTGCATCATTTATAAGCTTTTACTCAATGGGCATCAATGATATGTTTAGAATGATCATTTTAACTGGCCAATTAACTTGACATGTCTGCACTAAATCGTCTGTAGCTTTTGATTTATAGCTCAAAATGACACGAATTCAATGCCCATGTTAACCTCGATCAATTTTCTATATTGTGAGACCGAAATAGATACGGCAAGTATCCAATTAATCCAATTATACCCAAAATGTGTGATGCAATGCATTATGTTTCATTTATAAGTCTTTACTTATTGAGCACCAAGGATTAGTTTAGAATGATCATATTAACTAGCTGATCAACTTGACATTTATGCACTAAATCGTCTGTAACTTTAAATTTAGAGCTCAGAACGACACGATTCCAATTTCCACATTAATCTAGCTCAATTTTCTATATTGTGACAAAATTTGAGATAAAAATACATTCGAAAGAGCGTTCAAGTAATCAAATCTATCCAAAACTGCGTCATACCATGCATTGTGCTTCATTTATAACTCTTTACTCAATAAGCATCAATAATCAACAGAGAGTGATCATTTTAATTGGCTGATGAACTTGATATGCTGCACTAAATTCTCTGTGACTTGGGATTTAAAGCTCAGAATGACACAAATCCAAAGCCCACGTTAAGCTAGCTCAATTTTCTATATTGGTAAAAAAATTCAGACATAAATAGATTCGACAAAGCGTCCAAATAATCCAATATATCCAAAACTGCGTTATGCCATGCATTGTGGTTGATTTATAAGCCTTTACTCAATCCACATCATTTGATCATTTTAACTGGCCAATCAACTTGACATGTCTGCATTAAATCGTCGATAACTTTTGATTTATAGCTCAAAATGACACGAATCCAATGCCCACGTTAACCTAGCTTAATTTTCTATATTGTGACATATTTTGAGAGCGAAATAGATACGACAAGTATCCATTTAATCCAATTATACCCAAAATGTGAGATGCCATGCATTATGATTCATTTATAAGTCTTTACTCAATGAGCAAGAATGATTAGTTTAGAATGATCATATTAACTGGCTGATCAATTTGACATGTCTACTCTAAATAGTCTGTAATTTTTGATTTAGAGCTCATAATGACACGATTCCAATCCACAGGTTAAGCTAGCTCAATTTTCTATATTGTGAAAAATTTTAAGACCAAATTAGATACGACAAAATATCCAAATAATCAAATCTATCCAAAACTGCGTCATACCATGCATTTTGCTTCATTTATAACCCTTTATGCAATGAGCATCAATGATCAGTTTAGAATGACCATTTTAACTAGCTAATCAACATGTCTGCACTAAATCGTACGTAACTTTTGATTTATAGCTCAGAATGACACGAATCCAATGTCCACGTTAAGCTAGCTCAATTTTCTAAATTGTGACAAATTTATAGACCAAAATCCATACGACAAAAATATCCAAGTAATCTAATCTTACCCAAAATGCGTGATGCCATGCATTATGTTTCATTTATAAGTCTTTACTCAATGAGCACCAAAAATTAGTTTAGAATGATCATATTAACTGGCTGATCAACTTGACATTTATGCACTAAATCGTTTGTAACTTTCGATTTAGAGCTCAGAACGACACGATTCCAATGCCCACATTAGGCTAGCTGAATTTCTACATTGTGACAAAATTTGAAATGAAAATAGATTCGACAAAGGTTCCAAGTAATCCAATCTATCCGAAACTATGTCATGCCAGGCATGGTGCTTCATTTATAACCTTTTACTCAATTAGCATCAGTAATCAGTTTAAAATGATCCTTTTATCTGGCCCATTAACTTGATATGTCTGCATTAAATCATCCGTAACTTTGGATTTAGAGCTCAAAATGACACAAATCCAAAGCCCACGCTAAGCTAGCTCAATTTTCTATACTATGAAAAAATTTGAGAGAGAAACTGGTTCGCCAAAGCATCCAAGTAATCCAATCAATATGAAACTATGTCATGCCATGCATTGTGCATCATTTATAAGCCTTTAGTCAAACAGCATCAATGATCAATTTAGAATGATCATTTTAACTAGCCAATCAACTTGACATTTATGCACTAAATTGTTTGTAACTTTCGATTTAGAGCTCAGAACGACATGATTCCAATGCCCACATTAGGCTAGCTGAATTTTCTATATTGTGAAAAAATTTGAAATGCAAATAGATTCGACAAAGGTTCCAAGTAATCTAATCTATCTGAAACTATGTCATGCCAGGCATGGTGCTTCATTTATAACCTTTTACTCAATAAGCATCAATAATCAGTTTAAAATGATCATTTTATCTGACCCATTAACTTGATATGTCTGCATTAAATCATCCGTAACTTTGGATTTAGAGATCAAAATGACACAAATCCAAAGCCCACGCTAAGCTAGCTCAATTTTCAATACTTTGAAAAAATTTGAGACAGAAACTGGTTCGCCAAAGCATCCATGTAATCCAATCAATATGAAACTATGTCATGCCATGCATTGTGCATCATTTATAAGCCTTTACTCAATCAGCATCAATGATCAATTTAGAATGATCATTTTAACTGGCCAATCAACTTGACATGTCTACACTAAATCGTCCATAACTTTTGATTTAAAGCTCAAAATGACACGATTCCAATGCCCTGGTTAATCTAGCTCAATTTTCTATATTGTGACAAATTTTGAGACCAAAATAGATACGAAAAGATATCCAAGTAATCCAATCTATCCAGAATTGCGTCATGCCATGCATTATGCTTCATTTATAAGCCTTTACTTAATGGGCATCAATGATCAGTTTAGGATGATTATTTTAAGTGGCTAATCAACTTGACATGTATGCATTAAATCGTCTGTAACTTTTGATTTATAGATCAGAATGACACGAATCCAATGCCCACGTTAAGCTAGCTCAATTTTATATATTGTGACATACTTTGAGACCGAAGTATATACGACAAAGTATCCAAGTAATCCAATCTTACCCAAAATGTGTGATACCATGCATTATGTTTTAGTTATAAGTCTTTACTCAATGAGCACCAATGATTAGTTCAGAATGATAAGATTAATTGGCTGATCAACTTGACAGGTCCATACTAAATCGTCCGTAACTTTGGATTTAGAACCCAGAATGTTACAAATCCCAAGCCCAAAGCCCACATTAAAGCATCCAAGTAATCCAATCTATCCAAAATTGTGTCATGCCATGCATTGTGCTTCATTTATAAGTCTTTACTCAATGAACATCAATGATCAGTTTAGAATGATCATTTTAACTGGCCAATAACCTTGATATGTTTGTACTAAATCGTCCATAACTTTGGATTTATAGCTTAGAATGACACAAATCCAATGCCCATGTTAAGTTAGCTCAATTTTCTATGTGGTGACATATTTTGAGGCCGAAATAGATATGACAAAGTATCCAAGTAATCCAATCATACCTAAAATGCGTGATGTCATGCATTATGTTTCATTTATAAGTGCTTACTCAATGAGCACCAATGATTAGATTAGAATAATAATATTACCTGGCTGATCACCTTGACATGTCTACACTAAATTGTTCGTAACTTTTGATTTAGAGCTTTGAATGACACGATTCCAATGCCCACATTGAGCTAGCTCAATTTTATTGGACAAATTTTGAGATAGAAATAGATTCGACAAAGCGTCCATGTAATTCAGTCAATCCAAAACTGTGTCATGCCATGCATTGTGTTTCATTTGTAACCCTTTACTCAAGAGCATCAATGATTAGTTTAGAATGATCATTTTAACTTGCCCATCTACTCTACATGTCTGCACTAAATCATCCGTAACTTTTGATTAATAGCTCAGAATGACATGAATCCAATGCCCACGTTAAGCTAGCTCAATTTTCTATATTGGTACATACTTTGATTCCGAAATTAGTACGACAAAGTATCCAAGTAATCCAATCTTATCCAAAATGTGTGATACCATGCATTATGTTTCAGTTATAAGTCTTTACTCAATGAGCACCAATGATTAGTTCAGAATGATAATATTAATTGGCTGATCAACTTGACATGTCTGTACTAAATCGTCCGTAACTTTGGATTTAGAACCCAGAATGTTACAAATCCAAAGCCCACATTAAGCTAGCTTAATTTTCTATATTGTGAATAAATTTAAGACGGAAATAGGTTCGACAATGCGTCCAAGTAATCCAATCTATCCAAAATTGTGTCATGCCATGCATTGTGCTTCATTTATAAGTCTTTACTCAATGAGCATCAATGATCAGTTTCGAATGATCATTTTAACTGGCCAATAAACTTGATATGTCTGCACTAAATCGTCCATAACTTTTGATTTATAGCTCAGAATGACACGAATCCAATGCCCCCGTTAAGCTAGCTCAATTTTCTATATTGTGATATATTTTGAAACCGAAATAGATATGACAAATTATTCAAGTAATCCAATCCTACCCAAAATACGTGATCCCATGCATTATGTTTCATTTATAAGTCTTCATTCAATGAGCACCAATAATTAGTTTAGAATGATAATATTAATTGGCTGATCAACTTGACATGTCCGTACTAAACCGTCCGTAACTTTGGATTTAAAACCCAGACTGTTACAAATCCAAAGCCCACATTAAGCTAGCTTAATTTTCTATATTGTGAATAAATTTAAGACGAAAATAGGTTAGAGAATGCGTCCAAGTAATCCAATCTTTCCAAAATTGTGTCATGCCATGCATTGTGCTTCATTTATAAGTCTTTACTCAATGAGCACCAATAATTAGTTTAGAATGATAATATTAACTGGCTGATTAACTTGAAATGTCTGGACTAAATAGACCGTAACTTTTGATTTAGAGTTAAGAATGACAAGATTTCAATGCCAGTGATAAGCTAGCTCAATTTTCTATGTTGTGTCAAAATTTAAAAAAGAAACAGATTCGACAAAGCATCCAAGTAATCCAATCTATCCAAAACTCAATGATGCCATGCATTGTTCTTCATTTATAAACCTTTACTCAATGAGCATCAATAATTAGTTTAGAATGATCATTTTAAACGGCCGATCAACTTGACATGTGTGCACTAAATCATCCATAACCTTGGATGTAGAGCTCAGAATGACACAAATCCAAAGCCCACGTTACGCTAGCTTAATTTGCGATATTGTGAAAAAATTTGACACAGAAATAGGTTCGAGAATGTGTCCAAGTAATCCAATCTATCCAAAAATGCGTCATGTCATGCATTGTGCATCAATGATCAGTTTAGATTGACAATTTTAACTAGCCAATCAACTTGGCATGTCTGCACTAAATCGTCCGTAACTTTTGATTTATAGCTCAGAATGACACAAATCCAATGCCCACATTAAGTTTCCTCAATTTTCTATATTGGCTCATATTTTGAGACCGAAATAGATACGACAAAGTATCCAAATAATCTAAACTTACTCAAAATGTGTGATGCCATGCACTATGTTCCATTTATAAGTCTTTACCCAATGAGCACCAATGATTAGATTAGAATAATAATATTACCTGGCTGATCACCTTGACATGTCTCCACTAAATTGTTAGTAACTTTTGATTTAGAGCTATGAAGGACACAATTCCAATGCCCACGTTGAGATAGCTCAATTTGAAATATTGTGACCAAATTTGAGACAGGAATATATTCAACAAAGCGTCCATGTAATTCAATCTATTCAAAACTGCATCATGCCATGCATTGTGCTTCATTTGTAAGCCTTTACTCAAGAGCATCAATGATGAGTTTAGAATGATAATATTAACTGGCCCATAACCTTGACATGGTTGCACTAAATTGTCTGTAACTTTTGATTTATATCTCAGAATGACACGAATCCAATGCCCACGTTAAGCTAGCTCAACTTTCTATATTGTGACATAGTTTGAGACCAAAATAGATACGACAAAGTCCCCAAGTAATCCAATCTTACCCAAAATACGTGATACCATGCATTATGTTTCACTTATAAGTCTTTACTCAATGAGCAACAATGATTAGTTTCGAATGATAATATTAACTGGCTGATCAACTTGACATATCTGCACTAAATCGTCAGTAAGATTGGATTTATAGCTCAGAATGACACAAATTCAAAGCCCACGTTAAGCTAGCTTAATTTTGTATATTGTGAAAAAAATTTGGACAGAAATAGGTTTGACAATGCGTCCAAGTAATCCAATCTATCCAAAACTGTGTGATGCCATGCATTGTGCTTCATTTATAAGCCTTTACTCAACGAGCATGAATGATAAGTTTAGAATGATCATTTTAACTGGTCAATCAACTTAGCATGACTACACTAAATCATCCGTAACTTTTTATTTATAGCTCTGAATGACACGAATCCAATACCCACATTAATCTAGCTCAATTTTCTATAGTGTGACATTTTTTGAGACCGAAATAGATATGAAAAATTATTCAAGTAATCCAATCTTACCCAACATGTGTGACGCCTTGCATTATGTTTGATTTATAAGTCTTTACTCAATAAGCACCAATGATTAGTTTAGAATGATCATATTAACTAGCTGATCAACTTGACATGTATGCACTAAATTGTTTGTAACATTTGATTTAGAGTTCGGATCGACACGATTCCAATGCTCACGTTAAGCTACCTCAATTTTCAATATTGTGACAAAATTAGAGACAAAAATAGATTTGACAAAGCGTCCAAGTAATACAATCTATCCAAAACTGCGTCATGCTATACATTGTGCTTCATTTATAAGCCTTTACTCAATGAGCATCAATAATGAGTTTATAATGATCATTTTAACTGGCTGATCAACTTGACATGTCTACACTAAATCGTCTGTAACTTTGGATTTAGAGCTCAGAATGACACAAATCTAAAGCCTACGTTAAGCTAGCTCAATTCTCTATATTGTGAAAAAACTAGAGGCAGAAATAGATTCAATAAAGCGTCCAAGTAATCCAATCTATCCAAAACTGCGTCGTGCCATGCATTGTGCTTCATTTATAAGCCTTTACTCAATGGGCATCAATGATCAGTTTAGAATGATCATATTAACTGGCCAATCAACTTGACATGTCCGCACTGAATTGACATGTCTGCAATAAATTGTCCGTAACTTTTGATTTAGAGATCAGAATGACACGAATCTAATGCCCACGTTAGGGTAGCTCAATTTTCTATATTGTGACATATTTTGAAACCAAAATAGATACGACAAAGAATCCAAGTAATCCAATTTTACCCAAAATGTGTGATGCCATGCATTATGTTTTACTTATAAATCTTTACTCAATGAGCACCAATGACTAGTTCAGAATTATCATATTAAATGGCTGATCAATTTGACCAGTCTGCACTAAATCGTCCGTAACTTTTGATTTAAATCTTTGAATGACACGATTCCAATGCCCACGTTAAGCTAGCTCAATTTTCTATATTGTGACAGACTTTCAGACTGAAATAGATGCGACAAACCGTCCAAGTAACCCAATCTATCCAAAACTGTGTCATGCCATGCATTGTGCTTCATTTATAAGCCTTTACTTAATTAGCATCAATGATCAATTTAGAATGATCATTTTAACTGGCGCATCACCTCGACATGTCTGCAATAAATTGTCTATAACTTTTGATTTAGAGCTCAAAATGACACGAATCCAATGCCCACGTTAAGGGAGCTTAATTGTATACGTTGTGACAAATTTTGAGACCGAAATCGATACGAAAAAGTATCCAAGTAATCCAATCTTACCCAACATCTCTGATGCCATGCATTATGTTTTATTATAAGTCTTTACTCAATAAGCACAAATGATTTGTATTGAATGATCATATTAACTGGCTGATCAACTTGACATGTGTGCACTAAATCGTGTGTAAATTTTGATTTAGAGATCGGAATGACACGATTCCAATGCCCACATTAAGCTAGTTAAATTTTCTATATTGTGAAAAAATTTGAGATAGAAATAGATTCGACAAATCGTCCAACTAAACCAATCTATCCAAAACTGCGTCATGCCATACATTGTGCTTCATTTTTAAGGCTTTACTCAATGAGCATCAATAATCAACTTAGGATAATCATTTGAACTAGCGGATCAACTTGACATGTCTGCACTAAATCGTCTATAACTATGGATTTGGAGCTCAGAATGAAACAAACCAAAGCCCACGTTAAGCTAGCTCAATTTTCTATTTTGTGACATATTTTGAGACCCAAACAGATATGACAAAGTATCAAAGTAATCCAATCTTACCCAACATGTGTGATGCCATGCATTATGTTTGATTTATATGTCTTTACTCAATAAGCAGCAATGATTAGTTTAGAATGAGCATATTAACTTGCTGATCAACTTGACATGTATGCACTAAATCGTTTTAAACTTTTGATTTAGAGCTCAGAACGACACGATTCCAATGCCCACGTTAAGCTAGCTCAATTTTCTATATTGTGACAAAATTTGAGACAAAAATAGATTTGACAAAGCGTCCAAGTAATCCAATCTATCCAAAACTGCGTCATGCCATGCATTGTGCTTAATTTATAAGCCTTTACTCAATGACAATCAATAATCAGTTTCAAATGATCATTTTTAACTGGTTGATGAACTTGACATGTCTGCACTAAATCGTTCGTAACTTTGGATCTAGAGCTCATAATGAAACAAATCGAATGCCCACGTTAATCTAGCTCAATTTTCTATATTGTGACATATTTTGAAACCGAAATAGAAATGGAAAGTATCAAAGTAATCCAATCTTACCCAACATGTGTGATGCCATGCATTACGATTTATTTAAAACTCTTTACTGAATAGGCACCAATGATTAGTTTAGAATGACCATATTACTGGCTGATCAACTTGACATGTATGCACTAAATTGTTTGTAACTTTTGATTTAGAGCTCTGAATGATGCTATTCCACTCCCAAGTTAAGCTAGCTCAATTTTCTATATTGTGACAAAATTTGAGACATAAATCGATTCAACAAAGTGTTCAAGTAATCCAATCTATCCAAAATTGCATCATGTGCATTGTGCTCCCTATATAAGCCTTTACTCAATGAGCATTAATGATCAGCTTATAATGATCATTTTTACCGGCCAATCAAATTGACATGTCGGCACTAAATCGTCTGTAACTTTTTATTTATAGCACAAAAAGACACGAATCCAATGCCGACGTTAGGCTTGATCAATTTTCTATATTTTGACATATTTAGTGACCGAAATAGATACGACAAATATCCAAGTAATCCAATTTTAGCCAAAATGTGTGATGACATGCATTATGTTTCATTTATAAGTCTTTACTCAATGAGCACCCATGATTAGTTTAGAATGATCATATTAAATGGCTGATCAATTTGACACGTCTGCACTAAATTGTCCGTAACTTTTTATATAGAGCTCAGAATGACACGATTCCAATTCTCACGTTAAGCAAGTTCAATTTACGGTATTGTGACATACTTTGCGACCAAAATAGATACGACAAAGTATCCAATTAATCCAATTTTACCAAAAATATGTGATGCCATGAATTACTTTTCATTTATAAGTACTTACTCAATCAGCACCAATGATTAGTTTAGAATGATCATATTAATTGGCTGATCAATTTGACATATCTGCACTAAAAAGTCCATAACTTTTGATTTCGAGCTCAGAATGACACGATTCCAATGCCCACGTTAAGCTAACTCAATTTTCTATATTGTGTTAAAATTTGAGACAGAAATAGATTCGACAAAGCATACAATTAGTCCAATCTATCCAAAATTACGTCAGGCCATGCATTTTGCTTCATTTATAAGTCTTTACTCAATGAGCATCAATGATCAGTTTAGAATGATCATATTAAATGGCTGATCAATTTGACACATCTGCACTAAATTGTCCGTAACTTTTTATTTAGAGCTCAGAATGACACGATTCCAATTCTCACGTTAAGCAAGTTCAATTTTCGGTATTGTGACATACTTTGCGACCAAAATAGATACGACAANTTGACATGTCTACACTAAATTGTCCGTAACTTTGGATTTAGAGCTCATAATGACACGAATCCAAAGCTCACGTTAACCTAGCTAAATTTTCTATATTGTGAAAAAATAGAGACAGAAATATGTTCAAGAATGCATCCAGGTAATCCAATCTATCCAAAACTGCGTCATGCCATACATTGTGCTTCATTTTAGCATCAATGATCAGTTTAGAATGGTCATTTTAACTGACCAATCAACTTGATATATCTCCACTAAATCGTTCGTAACGTTTGATTTATAGCTCAAAATTACACGAATCCAATGCCCACGTTAAATTAGCGCAATTTCTATATTGTGACATATTTTTAGACCGAAATAGATATGACAAAGTATCCAAATAATCCAATCATACCCAAAATGCGTGATGCCATGCATTATGTTTCATTGATATGTGTTTACTCAATGAGCACCAATGATTAGGTTAGGATGATCATGTGAACTGGCCCATTAACTTGATATGTCTCCCCTAAATCATCCGTAAGTTTGGATTTAGAGCTCAAAATGACACAAATCCAAAGTCCATGCTAAGCTAGCTCAATTTTCTATATAGTGAAAAAATTTGAGAAAGAAATAGGTTCAGCAAAGTGTCCAAGTAATCCAATCAATCCAAAACTGCGTCATGCCATGCATTGTGCATCATTTATAAGTCTTTAATCAATGGGTATCAATGATCTGTTTAGAATGATCATTTTAACTGGCCAATCAACTTGACATGTCTGCACTAAATCGTCTGTAGCTTTTGATTTATAGCTCAAAACGACACAGATCCAATGCCCACGTTAACCTTGCTCAATTTTCTATATTGTGAGACCGAAATAGATACGACAAGTATCCAATTAATCCAATTATACCCAAAATGTGTGATGCAATGGATTATGTTTCATTTATAAGTCTTTACTTAATGAGCACCAAGGATTAGTTTAGAATAATCATATTAACTGGCTGACAACTTGACATGTATGCAGTAAATCGTACGTAACTTTTGATTTAGAGCTCCGAATTACGTGAATCCAATGCCCACGTTAAGCTAGCTCAAGTTTCTATATTGTGAAAAAATTTGATAAAGAAATAGATACGACAAAGCATCCAAGTAATCTAATCTATCCAAAATACATGATGCCATGCATTGAGCTTCATTTAGAAGCCTTTACTCAATGAGCATCAATGATCAGTTTAGAATGGATCATTTGAACTGGCCGATCAACTTGATATGTCTGCTCTAAATCATCCATCACATTTGATTCATAGCTCAGAATGACACTAATCCGATGCCCACATTAAGCTAGCTCAATATTCTATATTGTGCTAAATTTTGTGACCGAAATAGATACGACAAAGAATCCAGGTAATCTAATCTTACCCAAAATGCGTGATGCTATAGATTATGTTTCATTTATAAGACTTTACTCAATGAGCACCAATGATTAGTTTCGAATGATCATATTAACAGTCGATCAACTTGACATGTCTGCACTAAATTTTCTGTAACTTCTGATTTAGAGCTCAGAATGATACGAATCCAATGCCCACGTTAACCTAGCTAAATTTTCAATATTGTGAAAAAATTGAGACAGAAATATGTTCAAGAATGCGTCCAGGTAATCCAATCTATCCAAAACTGCGTCATGCCATACATTGTGCTTCATTTTAGCATTAATGATCAGTTTAGAATGATCATTTTAACTGACCAATCAACTTGATAAATCTCCACTAAATCGTTCATAACTTTTGATTTATAGCTCAAAATGACACGAATCCAATGCCCATGTTAAATTAACTTAATTTTCTATATTGTGACATATTTTGAGACCGAAATAGATATGACAAAGTATTCAAATAATCCAATCTTACCCAAAATGCGTGATGCCATGCATTATGTTTCATTGATAAGTCCTTACTCAATGAGCACCAGTGATTAGGTTAGGATGATCATTTGAACTGGCCCATTTACTGGATATGTCTCCACTAAATCATCCGTAACTTTGGATTTAGAGCTCAAAATGACACAAATCCCAAGTCCTTGTTAAGCTAGCTCAATTTTCTATATAGTGAAAAAATTTGAGAAAAAAATAGATTCAGAAAAGCATCCAAGTAATCCAATCAATCCAAAACTGCGTCATGCCATGCATGCATCATTTATAAGCCTTTACTCAATGGGCATCAATGATCTGTTTAGAATGATCATTTTAAGTGGCCAATCAACTTGACATGTCTGCACTAAATCGTCTGTAGCTTTTGATTTATAGCTCAAAACGACACGAATCCAATGCCCACATTAACCTTGATCAATTTTCTATATTGTGAGACCGAAATAGATATACAAGTATCCAATTAATCCAATTATACCCAAAATGTGTGATGCAATGCATAATGTTTCATTTATAAGTCTTTACATAATGAGCACCAAAGATTAGTTTAGAATGATCATATTAACTGGCTGATCAACTTGACATTTATGCACTAAATCGTTTGTAACTTTAAATTTAGAGCTCAGAACGACACTAATCCGATGACCACATTAAGCTAGCACAATATTCTATATTGTGCTAAATTTTGTGACCGAAATAGATACGACAAAGTATCCAAGTAATCTAATCTTACCCAAAATGCGTGATGCTATACATTATGTTTCATTTATAAGACTTTACTCAATGAGCACCAATGATTAGTTTCGAATGAACATATTAACAGCCGATCAACTTGACATGTCTGCACTAAATTGTCCGTAACTTTGGATTTAGAGTTCAGAATGACACGAATCCAATGCCCACGTTAACCTAGCTAAATTTTCTGTATTGTGAAAAAATTGAGACAGAAATATGTTCAGGAATGCGTCTAGGTAATCCAATCTATCCAAAACTGCGTCATGCCATACATTGTGCTTAATTTTAGCATCAATGATCAGTTTAGAATGATCATTTTAACTGACTAATCAACTTGATATATCTCCACTAAATCGTTCGTAACTTTTGATTTATAGCTCAAAATGACACGAATCCAATGCCCACGTTAAATCAGCTCAATTTTCTATATTGTGACTTATTTTGAGACCGAAATAGATATGACAAAGTATCCAAATAATCCAATCTTATGCAAAATGCGTGATGCCATGCATTATGTTTCATCGATAAGTCTTTACTCAATGAGCACCAATGATTAGGTTAGGATGATCATGTGAACTGGCCCATCAACTTGATATGTCTCCACTAAATCATCCGTAACTTTGGATTTAGACCTCAAAATGACACAAATCCAAAGTCCATGCTAAGCTAGCTCAATTTTCTATATAGTGAAAAAATTTGAGAAAGAAATAGGTTCAGCAAAGCGTCCAAGTAATCCAATCAATCCAAAACTGCGTCATGCCATGCATTGTGCATCATTTATAAGCCTTTAATCAATGGGTATCAATGATCTGTTTAGAATGATCATTTTAATTGGCCAATCAACTTGACATGTCTGCACTAAATCGTCTGTAGCTTTTGATTTATAGCTCAAAACGACACAAATCCAATACCCACGTTAACCTTGCTCAATTTTCTATATTGTGAGACCGAAATAGATACGACAAGTATCCAATTAATCCAATTATACCCAAAATGTGTGATGCAACGCATTATGTTTCATTTATAAGTCTTTACTTAATGAGCACCAAGGATTAGTTTAGAATAATCATATTAACTGGCTGACAACTTGACATGTCTGTAGTAAATCGTACGTAACTTTTGATTTAGAGCTCCGAATTACGTGAATCCAATGCCCACGTTAAGCTAGCTCAAGTTTCTATATTGTGAAAAAATTTGATAAAGAAATAGATACGAAAAAGCATCCAAGTAATCCAATCTATCCAACATACATGATGCCATGCATTGTGCTTCATTTAGAAGCCTTTACTCAATGAGCATCAATGATCAGTTTAGAATGGATCATTTGAACTGGCCGATCAACTTGATATGTCTGCACTAAATCGTCCATCACATTTGATTTACAGCTCGGAATGACACTAATCCGATGCCCACATTAAGCTAGCTCAATATTCTATATTGTGCTAAATTTTGTGACCGAAATAGATACGACAAAGTATCCAGGTAATCTAATCTTACCCAAAATGCGTGATGCTATACATTATGTTTCATTTATAAGACTTTACTCAATGAGCACCAATGATTAGTTTCGAATGATCATATTAACAGTCGATCAACTTGACATGTCTGCACTAAATTTTCTGTAACTTCTGATTTAGAGCTCAGAATGATACGAATCCAATGCCCACGTTAACCTAGCTAAATTTTTAATATTGTGAAAAAATTGAGACAGAAATATGTTCAAGAATGCGTCCAGGTAATCCAATCTATCCAAAACTGCGTCATGCCATACATTGTGCTTCATTTTAGCATTAATGATCAGTTTAGAATGATCATTTTAACTGACCAATCAACTTGATATATCTACACTAAATCGTTCGTAACTTTTGATTTATAGCTCAAAATGACACGAATCCAATGCCCACGTTAAATTAGCTTAATTTTCTATATTGTGACATATTTTGAGACCGAAATAGATATGACAAAGTATTCAAATATTCCAATCTTACCCAAAATGCGTGATGCCATGCATTATGTTTCATTGACAAGTCCTTACTCAATGAGCACCAGTGATTAAGTTAGGATGATCATTTGAACTGGCCCATTTACTGGATATGTCTCCACTAAATCATCCGTAACTTCGGATTTAGAGCTCAAAATGACACAAATCCCAAGTCCTTGTTAAGCTAGCTCAATTTTCTATATAGTGAAAAAATTTGAGAAAGAAATAGGTTCAGCAAAGCATCCAAGTAATCCAATCAATCCAAAACAGCGTCATGCCATGCATGCATCATTTATAAGCCTTTACTCAATGGGCATCAATGATCTGTTTAGAATGATCATTTTAACTGGCCAATGAACTTGACATGTCTGCACTAAATCGTCTGTAGCTTTTGATTTATAGCTCAAAACGACACGAATCCAATGCCCACATTAACCTTGATCAATTTTCTATATTGTGAGACCGAAATAGATATACAAGTATCCAATTAATCCAATTATACCCAAAATGTGTGATGCAATGCATTATGTTTCATTTATAAGTCTTTACATAATGAGCAGCAAAGATTAGTTTAGAATGATCATATTAACTGGCTGATCAACTTGACATTTATGCACTAAATCGTTTGTAACTTTAAATTTAGAGCTCAGAACGACACTAATCCGATGCCCACATTAAGCTAGCACAATATTCTATATTGTGCTAAATTTTGTGACCGAAATAGATACGACAAAGTATCCAAGTAATCTAATCTTACCCAAAATGCGTGATGCTATACATTATGTTTCATTTATAAGACTTTACTCAATGAGCACCAATGATTAGTTTCGAATGATCATATTAACAGCCGATCAACTTGACATGTCTGCACTAAATTGTCTGTAACTTTGGATTTAGAGTTCAGAATGACACGAATCCAATGCCCACGTTAACCTAGCTAAATTTTCTATATTGTGAAAAAATTGAGACAGAAATATGTTCAAGAATGCGTCTAGGTAATCCAATCTATCCAAAACTGCGTCATGCCATACATTGTGCTTAATTTTAGCATCAATGATCAGTTTAGAATGATCATTTTAACTGACCAATCAACTTGATATATCTCAACTAAATCGTTCGTAACTTTTGATTTATAGCTCAAAATGACACGAATCCAATGCCCATGTTAAATCAGCTCAATTTTCTATATTGTGACTTATTTTGAGACCGAAATAGATATGACAAAGTATCCAAATAATCCAATCTTACGCAAAATGCGTGATGCCATGCATTATGTTTCATCGATAAGTCTTTACTCAATGAGCACCAATGATTAGGTTAGGATGATCATTTCAACTGGCCCATTAACTTGATATGTCTCCACTAAATCATCTGTAACACATGCTAAGCTAGCTCAATTTTCTATATAGTGAAAAACTTTGAGAAAGAAATAGGTTCAGCAAAGTGTCCAAGTAATCCAATCAAACCAAAACTGCGTCATGCCATGCATTGTGCATCATTTATAAGCCTTTTCTCAATGGGCATCAATGATCTATTTAGAATGATCATTTTAACTGGCCAATCAACTTGACATGTCTGCACTAAATCGTCTGTAGCTTTTGATTTATAGCTCAAAACGACACGAATCCAATGCCCACGTTAACCTTGCTCAATTTTCTATATTGTGAGACCGAAATAGATACGACAAGTATCCAATTAATCCAATTATACCGAAAATGTAAGATGCAATGCATTATGTTTCATTTATAAGTCTTTACTTAATGAGCACCAAGGATTAGTGTAGGATGATCAAATTAACTGGCCTATCAACTTGATATGTCTGCACTAAATCGTCCATCACATTTGATTTATAGATCAGAATGACACTAATCCAATGCCCACATTAAGATAGCTCAATATTCTATATTGTGCTAAATTTTGTGACCGAAATAGATACGACAAAGTATCCAGGTAATCTAATCTTACCCAAAATGCGTGATGCTATACATTATGTTTCATTTATAAGACTTTACTCAATGAGCACCAATGATTAGTTTCGAATGATCATATTAACAGCTGATCAACTTGACATGTCTGCACTAAATTGTCCGTAACTTTGGATTTAAAGCTCAGAATGACACGAATACAAAGCCCACGTTAACCTAGTTAAATTTTCTATATTGTGAAAAAATTGAAACAGAAATACGTTCAAGAATGCGTGCAGGTAATCCAATCTATCCAAAAATGCGTCAAGCCATACATTGTGCTTCATTTTAGCATCAATGATCAGTTCAGAATGGTCATTTAATCTGACCAATCAACTTGATATATCTCCACTAAATCGTTCGTAACTTTTGATTTATATCTCAAAATGACACGAATCTAATGCCCACATTAAATTAGCTCAATTTTCTATATTGTGACATATTTTGAGACCAAAATAGATATTGCAAAGTATCCAAATAATCCAATCTTACCCAAAATGCGTGATGCCATGCATTATGTTTCATTGATAAGTCTTTACTCAATGAGCACCAATGATTAGGTTAGGATGATCATGTGAATTGGCTCATTAACTTGATATGTCTCCACTAAATCATCCGTAACTTTGGATTTAGAGCTCAAAATGACACAAATCCAAAGTCCATGCTAAGCTAGCTCAAGTTTCTATATAGTGAAAAACTTTGAGAAAGAAATAGGTTCAGCAAAGTGTCCAAGTAATCCAATCAATCCAAAACTGCGTCATGCCATGCATTGTGCATCATTTATAAGCCTTTTCTCAATGGGCATCAATGATCTGTTTAGAATGATCATTTTAACTGGCCAATCAACTTGACATGTCTGCACTAAATCGTATGAAGCTTTTGATTTATAGCTCAAAACGACACGAATCCAATGCCCATGTTAACCTTGCTCAATTTTGATACGAGCATGGAAAGCACACAAAAGGAGAAGCTCATGGCTAGAAATGAGCCAGTGGAACATGAAGAAGCTCTTGCACTACCAGCTGGACCATTAACCCGAGCCAAGGCCAAGAAACTCAAAGAGGCAATCAGCTGCATGCTCAACAAGGAGAATGCATAACAAATTCACTTGAGCTTGATTGGAGAAGTGCCTAAAAGCACTCTGATTTTAGTACAAGCTCAAGACAACATACAAATGGGTATGTGATCCATTTGTACTCTTTTTCCCTTATCCAAATTTTCTCCCATTGGGTTTTCTTGGTAAGGTTTTTAATGAGGCAAATGAATCACATTACAACCAGCCCAATTTGTGTTTAAAATCAAAAGGAGTTCTATTAAAAATGCTCAAAATTGGCGTCATCAAAGGGGGGGGGGGAAAGTGTCTACATTCATAGTCAAAATAAGAGTTAATGAAGTCAAGGTCTTTGGTCAAGGTCTTTGGTCAAGTCTTCCCTTGTAATTGTAACCAATTTAATGTTGTAGGCTCCTCATATTACGTCCTCTTATAGTATAAATAGGGGCTTTCATTTGTAAACTTGATAATTCAACTTTTCAAATAAAAACAGCTTCTTTTCTTAAGTTTGAGAGTGATTCTCTTCTTAATCTGATTGTTGGTGTGTAATATCCTTCAGTCAACATTTAGTAGCCTTAGTGTATAATATCTAAGCTACTATCTTAGGTAAATCAGTAGTCTTTCCGCAGCTACTGTGTGACCCTTCAATCCACAACCTTTGAACAGATTGAATTTCGATTCATTCTATTGCAAAGCCTATCTAAACCGCATCCAGAAGTGCATTCCTTGGGAGGTTTGCATCATTTGGTATCAGAGCACACTTCTGATCGGTTATCCCTATCACTGATCTCTATATCTCTTTATTTCCATCTATTTAGATTGCATATGCTTGTGTATCGACGATTTGCATCAGTTGATTAATCAAAAAAAACCTATTCATATAATTGCATTGTTGTTTTTATCCAATATTACTTCAGTTTATAACATCAAAATCGACCCCAACCCATTGCATTTTCATATTAGAAAATAACACACTCGCAACTCTTCATCTTCCATCGAAAATATTTTTTCAGAACAGGTATTTTTAACGCATTTGTTAAGTGTATTTGTAGCTATGTCAGGAGGAAATCAAACTTCAGAAGCACCAAACTTGTTAATGGAGGCTCTAGTAGCAGAAATGAAGAAAGTACTACAAGTAGAGCTGGAAGCAATTCATTTGCGGCTTGATGATGTTCAGAACAATAGTAACACTGAAGCAGGTCCAAGGAGAACCAGGAATCTCTTTAGACATGGCCATAATGAAGAAATAGAAGCCTACTATAGTCATGGCAGTGAAGGGAGTAGGAGAACCCAAAGGAGGCATAGGCGTGTAAGAGAAGAAAGGGTGACGCTTAATGACACCATAAGAGGTCTTAAACTTAAGATACCATCATTCTATGACAAAAATGATCCAGACATTTACCTGGAATGGGAGAAGAAGATCGAGCTGGTGTTTGATTGTCAACATTATTCCGAGCTCAACAAGGTCCGCATAGCTGCTACTGAATTTTATGAGTATGCACTCAGCTGGTGGGATCAATTGGTGACTTCCAGAAGACGTAATGGTGAGTATCCAGTAGAAACATGGGATGAGATGAAAGCCATAATGAGGAAAAGGTTTGTGCCCAGCCATTACCACCGTGAGCTTCACCAAAAGCTAAGGAGACTCAATCAAGGAAGCAGAAGTGTTGAGGACTATTACCAGGAGTTGGAAACCCTCATGATCAGGGCAGACATTTCAGAAGATAGAGAAGCTACTATGGCAAGATTTTTAGGAGGACTTAACCGTGACATTCAAGATATAATGGAGCTGGAACATTATGTGGAGCTAGAGGAAATGTTGCACAAAGCTATACTGGTAGAACAGCAGCTAAAAAGAAAAAGTTATACTAGGCCAAGCTATGGAGCAGCTAACAATAAGCCTAGCTACCAGAGGGAAGGAAAACAGATTGCTAAAATTGATTCCAAACCTTCAACAACAACTCAAGACGCCAAGGGAAAATCTGAAGCTACTACATCTACTAGAACAAGAGATGTGAAGTGTTTCAAATGCCAAGGAAGAGGGCATTATGCGAATGAATTCACCAACAAGAAGATCATGATTCTGTTGGATAATGGTGAAATAGAATCCGAGGAAGAAGAAGTCTTTTTTGATTCTTCAGAAGAGCATCTTGAACCTCCTATGGCAGGAGAGTTATTGGTGACAAGAAGAACCCTAAGCGTACAAAATAAAACCAAAGAACATGAGCAAAGAGAGAACCTGTTTCACTCAAGATGCCACGTCCAAGGAAAGGTTTGCAGCATCATTATTGATGGAGGCAGCTGCACTAATGTGGCTAGTGAAACTATGGGAAACAAGTTAGGTCTAGAAGTGTTCAAGCACCCAAAGCCGTATAAGCTGCAATGGCTTAATGAGTGTGGCGAAATGAAGGTAAGCAGCCAAGTCAAGGTATCTATAACCATTGGAAAGTACCAAGATGAGATCCTTTGTGATGTTTTACCAATGGAGGCTGGCCACATTCTGCTTGGAAGACCATGGCAATTTGATCGAAAGGTCATTCATGATGGTTACACCAACCAACACTCGTTTGAATACAAAGGTAAGAAGATCACACTTGTTCCTATGACACCACAGGAGGTGTACCAAGATCATCTTGTGTTGGAGCAAAGGAAAACAGCTGGAACTTCAAAGGAAACCATAAGCACCAAAAGTGACAGAGGCTGTGAGAACAAGAACAAGAAGCACTCAAGTTTCTTTGTGAGAAATGGTGGAGTTAAGAAGGCTCTCTTATCAGAACAACCTGTTCTTTTGTTTATCTATAAGGAAGCTCTCATNGCTTGGAAGACCATGGCAATTTGATCGAAAGGTCATTCATGATGGTTACACCAACCAACACTCGTTTGAACACAAAGGTAAGAAGATCACACTTGTTCCTATGACACCACAGGAGGTGTACCAAGATCAGCTTGTGTTGGAGCAAAGGAAAATAGCTGGAAATTCAAAGGAAACCATTAGCACCAAAAGTGACAG
The DNA here is from genome assembly GCA_018901945.1 of Pugionium dolabratum. Taxonomy (NCBI): domain Eukaryota; kingdom Viridiplantae; phylum Streptophyta; class Magnoliopsida; order Brassicales; family Brassicaceae; genus Pugionium; species Pugionium dolabratum. Next base: position 63,909 of record JAEVFF010000639.1, read on the forward strand.
AGGCTGTGAGAACAAGAACAAGAAGCACTCAAGTTTCTTTGTGAGAACTGGTGGAGTTAAGAAGGCTCTCTTATCACAACAACCTGTTCTTTTGTTTATCTATAAAGAAGCTCTCATGAGCTTAACTAACATTGCACCGGTATTACCGAGTGAAGTGACTTCTATTTTGCAGGATTATGAAGATGTCTTTCCAGAAGACAATCCAAAGGGGCTACCACCCATCAGAGGCATTGAACATCAGATTGATTTTGTACCTGGCGCCTCACTACCAAATAGACCAGCTTATAGAACCAACCCCGTTGAGACTAAGGAGCTGCAAAGGCAAGTTAATGAGCTAATGGAGAAGGGCTACATCAGGGAGAGCATGAGTCCTTGTGCTGTGCCAGTTCTACTTGTGCCAAAGAAAGATGGCAGCTGGGGCATGTGTGTTAATTGTAGAGCAATCAACAACATTACGGTAAAGTATCGCCATCCAATCCCTAGGTTAGATGAAATCCTTGATGAATTGCATGGTTCCAGAATCTTTTCTAAGATAGATCTTAAGAGTGGGTACCATCAAATACGCATGAAGGAAGGGGATGAATGGAAAACTGCATTTAAAACTAAGCATGGATTATATGAATGGTTAGTCATGCCATTTGTGTTAACAAATGCACCTAGTACTTTCATGAGGTTGATGAATCATGTTCTTAGAGCATTCATAGGAGTCTTTGTTGTAGTATACTTTGATGACATCTTAATCTACAGCAAGAATCTAGAAGAGCATGCTAGTCATTTGACATCGGTTCTAAGTGTTCTTAGAAAAGAAAAAAAACTATATGCCAATCTTAAGAAATGCACTTTTTGTACAGATAACATTGTGTTCCTAGGCTTTGTTATAAGTGCAGATGGTATTAAGGTTGATGAGGAGAAGGTCAAAGCTATTAAGGAATGGCCAAGTCCAAAAACAGTAGGAGAAGTGAGAAGTTTCCATGGGCTAGCTGGCTTCTATAGACGCTTTGTCAAGGATTTTAGCACTATTGCTGCCCCACTTACGGAAGTAATCAAGAAAGACGTAGGATTCAAATGGGGACAAGCTCAAGAAAGCTCATTCCAAGCTTTGAAAGAAAAGCTTACACATGCACCTCTTCTATCTTTACCTGACTTTCTTAAAACCTTTGAGATAGAATGTGATGCTTCTGGTATAGGTATTAGAGCTGTTTTGATGCAGGATAAGAAACCTATAGCCTGTTTCAGTGAGAAGCTTGGAGGAGCCACCCTCAACTATCCAACCTACGACAAGGAATTGTACGCCTTGGTCCGTGCTTTGCAAACTTGGCAACACTAATTGTGGCCTAAGGAGTTCGTGATTCACACTGATCATGAGTCACTCAAGCACATAAAGGGCCAACAGAAGCTGAACAAAAGGCATGCACGGTGGGTTGAGTTCATAGAAACATTTCCGTATGTCATTAAATACAAACAAGGTAAAGAGAATGTTGTGGCAGATGCATTGTCATGGAGGTATGCCTTAATCTCCACTCTTGATGCTAAGTTGTTAGGTTTTGAACAGCTTAAAGAGCTATATGAAACTGATCCTGAATTTAAAGATGTATACATTGCTAGCAAAAAGTTTGCTTCAGGAAAATACTATCGGCATGAAGGATTCCTATTTTATGATAATAGATTATGTGTGCCTAACTGTTCTATTCGAGACTTGTAGTTAGGGAAGCTCATGGAGGAGGACTGATGGGGCATTTTGGAGTTGCCAAAACACTTAAGGTCATGCAAGATCATTTCCATTGGCCACACATGAAGAGAGACGTAGAAAGAATCTGTGCAAGGTGTGTTACATGCAAACAGGCTAAGTCTAAGGTTCAACCCCACGGTTTGTACACTCCCTTACCCATTCCTACTCATCCATGGATTGACATATCAATGGACTTTGTGGTTGGTTTGCCTAGAACTAAGACAGGAAAGGATTCTATCTTTGTTGTGGTTGATAGATTCTCTAAGATGGCTCATTTTATAGCATGTCACAAGACTGATGATGCATTGCATATAGCCAATCTGTTCTTTAAAGAGGTAGTTCGCTTGCATGGAATGCCTAGGACCATAGTTTCTGATAGAGACACTAAGTTCTTGAGTTACTTTTGGAAAACTCTTTGGTCTAAATTAGGAACTAAGTTGGTATTCTCTACAACATGTCACCCACAAACGGATGGTCAAACTGAAGTAGTTAATAGAACCTTGTCTACTTTATTGCGTGCATTAATCAAACGAAATCTTAGAACATGGGAAGAATGTTTACCACATGCTGAATTTGCATATAACCATTCTGTACATTCTGCTTCTAAGTATTCTCCTTTTCAAATTGTGTATGGTTTCAATCCTTTATCTCCTTTGGATCTAACCCCTTTGCCTTTAAGTGAAAGAGCTAGTATTGATGGAAAAAGAAAAGCTGAGATTGTTAAACAGATCCATGAGAATGCAAGGAAGAATATTGAGGCCAGAACCCAACAATATGCAAGAAAGGCCAACAAAGGAAGACGTGAAATGGTATTTGAGGTGGGAGACCTCGTGTGGATTCACTTGAGGAAAGAAAGATTTCCAGCTGAAAGGAAATCCAAACTTATGCCCAGAATAGATGGACCTTTCAAGATAGTTCAGAAGATCAACAACAACGCCTACCAAATTGATCTTCAAGGTAAGTATAATGTGAGTTCAAGCTTCAATGTTTCTGATTTTGTGCCTTTCATTGCAGATGAACCAGATGTGAGGTCAAATCCTTTTCAAGAGGAGGGGGATGATACGAGCATGGAAAGCACACAAAAGGAGAAGCTCATGGCTAGAAATGAACCAGTGGAACATGAAGAAGCTCTTGCACTACCAGCTGGACCATTAACCCGAGCCAAGGCCAAGAAACTCAAAGAGGCTATCAGCTGCATGCTCAACAAGGAGAATGCACAACAAATTCACTTGAGCTTGATTGGAGAAGTGCCTAAAAGCACTCTGATCTTAGTACAAGCTCAAGACAGCATACAATTGGGTATGTGATCCATTTGTACTCTTTTTCCCTTATCCAAGTTTTCTCCCATTGGGTTTTTTTGGTAAAGTTTTTAATGAGGCAAATGAATCACATTACAACCAGCCCAATTTGTTGTTTAAAATCAAAAGGAGTTCAATTCAAAATGATCAAAATTGGCGTCATCAAAGGGGGGGGAAAGTGTCTACATTCATAGTCAAAATAAGAGTTAATGAAGTCAAGGTCTTTGGTCAAGGTCTTTGGTCAAGGTCTTTGGTCAAGTCTTCCCTTGTAATTGTAACCAATTTAATGTTGTAGGCTCCTCATATTACGTCCCCTTATAGTATAAATAGGGGCTTTCAGTTGTAAACTTGATCATTCAACTTTTCAAATAAAAACAGCTTCTTTACTTAAGTTTGAGAGTGATTCTCTTCTTAATCTGATTGTTGGTGTGTAATATCTTTCAGTCAACATTTAGTAGCCTTAGTGTGTAATATCTAAGCTACTATCTTAGGTAAATCAGTAGTCTTTCCGCAGCTACTGTGTGACCCTTCAATCCACAACCTTTGAACAAATTGAATTTTGATTCATTCTGTTGCAAAGCCTATCTCAACCACATCTAGAAGTGCATTCCTTGGGAGGTTCGCATCAAAAGCGTCTGTAACTTCTGATTTAGAGCTCATAATGACATGAATCCAATGCCCAAGATAAGTTACCTCAATTTTCTATATTGTGAGATAATTTGAGATAAAAATAGATACGAATAGCAATCAAGTAATCCAGCATAAACAAAACTACATGTTGCCATGCATTATGCTTCATTTCTAAGCCTTTACTCAATGGAACCAATGATCAGTTTAGAGTGATCACTTTAACTGGCCAATGAACTTGACATGTCCACATTAAATCATCCCTAAAGTTTTATTTAGAGCTTCGAATGACACAAATCCAATACCTATGTTAAGCTAACTCAATTTTCTAAGTTGGGACAAAATTTGAGACGAAAATAGATACAAAAAGCGTTCTAGTAATCCAATCTAACCAAAACTGCGTGATGCCATGCATTATGCTTCATTTCTAAGCCTTTACTCAATGAACACCAATGATCAGTTTAGAATGATCCCTTTAACTGGCCGATGAACTTGACATGTCCGCGACAAATCATCCTTAAGTTTTGATGTAGAGCTCAGAATGACACGAATCCAATGCCTACGTTAATCTACCTTAATTTTGTATATTGTGACAAAATTTTATACAGAAATATATATAAAAAACGTTCAAGTAATCCAATCTAACTAAAATTGCGTGATGCCATGCATTATGCTTCATTTATAAGCCTTTATTCAATGAGCACTAACGATCAGTTTAGAATGATAACTTTAACTACCCGATCAACTTGACATGTCTTCACTAAATCGTCCCTAACTAATGATTAAGAGCTCGGAATGAAACGAATCCAATGTCCATGTTAAGCTAGCTCAATTTTCTATATTGTGAAAAGAATTTTAGAGTGAAATAGATATAAAAAAGCGTTCAAGTAATCCAATCTAGCAAACACTGTTTGATGGCATGCATTATGCTTCATTTATAAACCTTTACTCAATGAGCACAAATGATCAGTTTAGAATGATAACTTTCACGAGGCGATCAACTTGACATGTCCGCACTAAATCATTCGTAACATTTGATTTAGAGCTCAGAATAACACGAATCCAATGCCAAAGTAAACCTAGCTCAATTTTCTATATTGTGACAAAATTTGAGACAAAAATATATATGAAAAAGCATTCAAATAATACAATCTAACCAAAACTGCATGATGTCATGCATTATGCTTCATTTCTAAGCCTTTACACAATTAGCACCAATGATCAGTTTAGAATGATCACTTTAACTGGCCCATCAACTTGACATTTCTGCACTAAATCATCACTACCTTTGGATTTAGAGCTCTGAATGACACGAATCAAATGCCTACGTTAAGCTGGCTCAATTTTCTATATTGTGAAAGAAATATATATAAAAAGCGTTCAAGTAATCCAATCTAACCAAAACTGCGTGATGCCATGCATTATTCTTCATTTATAAGCCTTTACTCAATGAGCACCAATGATCAGTTTAGAATGATCATTTTAACTGGCCGATCAACTTGACATGTCCGCTATAAGTCGTTCCTAACTTTTGATTTAGAGCTCAGAATAGCACGAATCCAATGCCCACGTTAAGCTTGCTCAAGTTTCTATATTGATACAAAATTTGAGACTCAAATAGATATAAAAAAGAGTTCAAGTAATACAATCTAACCAAAATTGTGTGATGCCATGAATTATGCTTCATTTATAAGCCTTTACTCAATGAGCACCAATGATCAGTTTAGAATGATCATTTTAACTAGCCGATCAACTTGACATGTCTGCACTAAATCATCACTAACTTTTGATTTAGAGCTCCGAATGACACGAATTCAATCCCTACGTTAAGCTAGCTCAATTTTCTATATTGTGACAGAAATAGATATAAAAAGCGTTCCAGTAATCGAATATAACGAAAACTGCGTGATGCCTCGCATTATGCTTCTTTTATAAGCCTTTCCTCAATGAGCACCAATGATCAGTTAAGAATGATCACTTTAACTATCTGGTCAACTTGACATGTCCGCACTAAATCTTGTGTCACTTTTGATTTAGGGCTCAGAATTACACAAATCCAATGCCCCCATTAAGCTAGCTCAATTTTCTATATTATGACAAAATTTGAGGCAGAAATAGAGACGACAAAGTATCCAAGTAATCCAATCTATCCTGAGCTGCGTGATGTCATGCATTATGCATCATTTATAGCCTTTACTCAATAAACACCAATGATCAGTTTAGAATGATCACTTTAACGGGCCGATCAAGTTGACATGTCCGCACTAAATTGTCGGTAACTTTTGCTTTAGGGCTCAGAATTACACGAGTCCAATGCTCCCGTTAAGCTAGCTCAATTTGCTATATTGTCACAAAATTTGAGACAGAAATAGATACGGCAAAGCATCCATGTAATCCAATCTATCCCGAACTTCGTGATGTCATGCATTATGCTTCTTTTATAAGTCTTTACTCAATGATCAACGATGATCAGTTAAGAATGATCACTTTAACTGGCCGATCAACTTGACATATCCGCACTAAATTGTCTGTAACTTATGATTTAGAGCTCAGAATGACACGAATCCAATGCCCACATTAAGCTAGCTCAATTCAATATTGTAACAAAATTTGAGACAGAAATAGATAAGAAAAGGCGTCCAAGTAATCCAATCTATCCCGAACTGCGTGATGTCATGAAGTTTTCATCATTTATACGCCTTTACTCCATGAACACCAATGATCAGTTTAGAATGATCACTTTAACTGGCCGATCAACTTGACATGTCCAAACTAAATCATCTGTAACTTATGATTTAGAGCTCATAATGACATGAATCCAATGCCCAAGATAAGTTAGCTCAATTTTCTATATTGTGAGATAATTTGAGACAAAAATAGATACGAAAACCATTCAAGAAATCCAATATAGAAAAACTGTGTGATGCCATGCATTATGCTTCATTTCTAAACCTTTACTCAATTGGAACCAATGATCAGTTTAAAATGAACACTTTAACTGGCCGATGAACTTCACTTGTCAACATTAAATCATCCCTAACTTTTTATTTAGAGCTCCGAATGACACGAATCCAATGCCTATGTTAAGCTAGCTCAATTTTCTAAATTGTGACAAAATTTGAGATGAAAATAGATACAAAAAGAGTTCTAGTAATCCAATCTAACCAAAACTGCGTGATGCCATGCATTATGCTTCATTTCTAACCCTTTACTCAATGAGCACCAATGATCAGTTTAGAATGATCCCTTTAACAGGCCGATCAACTTGACATGTCCGCGACAAATCATCCCTAAGTTTTGATTTAGAGCTCAGAATGACACGAATCCAATGCCTACGTTAAGCTAGCTCAATTTTGTATATTGCGACAAAATTTGATACATAAATATATAAAAAGCGTTCAAGTAATCCAATCTAATTAAAACTGTGTGATGCCATGCATTATGCTTCATTTATAAGCCTTTATTCAATAAGCACTAACGATCCGTTTAGAATGATAACTTTAACTCGCCAATCAACTTTTAATTTAGAGCTCGGAATGAAAGGAATCCAATGTCCACGTTAAGCTTGCTCAAATTTCTATATTTTTAAAAAATTTGAGACTGTAATAAATATAAAAAAGCGTTCAAGTAATCCAATCCAGCAAAAACAGCGTGATGTCATGCATTATGTTTTATTTATAAGCCTTTACTCAATGAGCACAAATGATCAGTTTAGAATGATCACTTTAACAAGGCGATCAACTTGACATGTCCACACTAAATCATTCGTAAATTTTGATTTAGAGCTCAGAATAACACGAATACAATGCCCAAGTTAAGCTAGCTCAGTTTTCTATATTGTGACAAAATTTGAGACAAAAATATATATATGAAAAAGCGTTCAAATAATACAATCTAACCAAAACTGCGTGATGCCATGTATTATGCTTCATTTCGAAGCCTTTACTCAATGAGGAGCAATGATCAGTTTAGAATGATCAATTTAACTGGCCCATCAACTTGAGATTTCTGCACTAAATCAACACTATCTTTTGATTTAGAGCTCCGAATGACACGAATCCAATGTCTACGTTAAACTAGCTCAATTTTTTATATTGTGAAAGAGATAGATATAAAAAGCGTTCAAGTAATCCAATCTAACCAAAACTGCGTGATGCCATGCATTATTCTTTATTTATAAGCCTTTACTCAATGAGCACCAATGATCAATTTAGAATGATTATTTTAACTGGCCGATCAACTTGAGATGTCTGCTATAAATTGTCCCTAACTTTTGATTTAGAGCTCAGATTAGCACGAATCCAATGCCCACGTTAAGCTTGCTCAATTTTCTATATTGATACCAAATTTGAGACTCAAATAGATATAAAAAAGCGTTCAAGTAATCCAATCTCGCCAAAATTGTGTGATTCCATGAATTATGCTTCATTTATAAGCCTTTACTCAATGAGCACCAATGATCAGTTTAGAAATATCATTTTAACTGGCCGATCAACTTCACATGTCTGCACTAAATCATCACTAACTTTTGATTTAGAGCTCCGAATGACACGAATCCAATTCCTACGTTAAGCTAGCTCAATTTTCTATATTGTGACAGAAATAGATATAAAAAGCGTTCCAGTAATCGATTACAACAAAACTGTGTGATGCCTCGCATTATGCTTCATTTATAAGCCTTTATTCAATGAGCACCAATGATCAGTTAAGAATGATCACTTTAACTGTCAGATCAACTTGACATGTACGCACTGAATCGTCCGTAACTTTTGATTTAGGGCTCAGAATTACACGAATCTAATGCCCCCGTTTAGCTAGCTCAATTTTCTATATTGTGACAAACTTGGAGACATAAATAGATACGACAAAGCATCAATGTAATCCAATCTATCCTGATCTTCGTGACACCATGCATTATGCTTCAGTAATAAGCCTTTATTCAATGAGCACCAATAATCAGTTAAGAATGATCACTCTAACTGGTCAATAACCTTGACATGTCCGCACTAAATCTTCTGAACTTTTGATTTATAGGTCAGACTTGCACGAATCCAATGCCCATGTTATACCCGCTAAATTTTCTATATTGTCAAAACTTTTGAGACAGAAATAGATACGACAAAGTGTCCATGTAAGCCAATCTATCCCGAACTGCATGATGCGATGCATTATGCTTCATTCATAACCGTTTACTCAATGAGCACCAATGATCAGTTAAGAATGATCAATTTAACTGGCCGATCAAATTGACATGTCCACACTAAATCTTCCAAACTTTTGATTTAGAGGTTAGATTGGCACGAATCCAATGCCCATGTTAAACTAGCTCAATTTTCTATATTGTGACAAAATTCGAGACAAAACTAGATATGAAAAAGCGTCCAAGTAATCTAATATATCATGTCATGCACTACGCTTAATGACAAAATGTCATGCACTACGCTTCATTTGTAAGCTATTTCTTCAATGAGAACCAATAATCAGTTTAGAATGATCACTTTAACTAGCCAATCAACTTGACATGTATGCACTAAATCGTCTGTAACTTTTGATTTACGGCTCAGAATGACACGAATCCAATGCCCACGCTAAGCTACCTCAATTTCTATATTGTGACAAAATTTGAGACCGAAATAGATACGATAAAGTGTCCAAATAATCCAATCTATCCCGAACTACGTGATGTCATGCATTATGTTTCATTTATAAGCTTTTACTCAATGAGCACCAATGATCAGTTTAGAATGATCACTTTAACTGGGTGATCAACTGGACATGTCTGCACTAAATTAACCATAACTTTTAATTTAGAGCTCGTAATAACACGAACCCAATGCCCACGTTAAGCTAGAGCAATTTACAATATTATGATAAAATTTGTGACAGAAATAGATACAAAAAGCGTTCAAGTAATCTAATCTAGCCAAAAGTGTGTGATGCCATGCATTATGCTTCATTTAAAACCCTTTACTCAATGAGCATCAATGATCAGTTAAGAATGATCACTTTAACTGGCCAATCAAATTGACATGTCCGCACTAAATCTTCCAAACTTTTGATTTAGATGTTAGAATGGCACGAATCCAATGCCCATGTTAAACTAGCTCAATTTTCAATATTGTGACAAAATTCGAGACAAAACTAGATATGAAAAAGCGTCCAACTAATCCAATCTATTCAAAATTGTGTGATGCGATGCATTATGCTTCCTTGATAAGCCTTTACTCAATGGGCACCAATGATCAGTATTGAATGATCACTTTAACTGGCCGATCAACTTGAAATGTCTGCACTAAATCATCTGTAACTTTTGATTTAGAGATCAGAATGACACGAATCCAATTCCCATGTTAAACTAGCTCTATTTTCTCTATTTTGAAAAAATTTGGAACAGAAATAGAGACAACAAAGTGTCCAAGTAATTCAATCTATCCGAAATTGCGTTCAGCCATGTTTTATGCTTCATTTATAAGCCATTACTTAATGAGCACAAATGATCTGTCTAGAATCATCACTTTAACAAGCCGATCAACTTGACATGTCTGCACTAAATCGTCCATAACTTTTGATTTAGAGCTCAGAAACACATGAATCCAATGCCCACTTTAAGCTAGGTCAATTTTCTATATTGTAACAAAATTTGAGACAAATATAGATATGACAAAGCGACCAAATAATCTAATCTATCCAAAACTGTGTGATGCCATGCATTATGCTTTATTTATAGGACTTTATTCAATGAGCACCAATGACCATTTTAGAATGATCACTTTAACTGGCTGATAAACTTGCCATGTCCCCACTAAATCATCTGTAATTTTTGATTTTGAGCTAAGAATGGCACGAATCCAATGCCCACGTTATGCTAGCTCAATTTTCAATATTTTCATAAAATTTGAGAAGGAAATAGAGACGACAAAGCATCCAAGTAATCCAATCCATCCAGACTGCGTGATGTCATGTATTATGTTTAATTTATAAGCCTTTACTTAATGAGCACCAATGATTTGTTTAGAATGATCACTTTAACTGGCCGATCAACTTTACATGTCTGCTCTAAATTGCCCGTAAATTTCGATTTAGCGCTCAGGAGGACACAATTCCAATGCCCACATTAAGCTAGCTCAATTTTTATAACAAAATTTGAGACAGAAATGATATGACAAAGCATCCAAGTAATCCAATCTATCGAAAACTGTGTGATGTCATGCATTATGCTTCATTTATAAGCCTTTACTTAATGAGCACCAGTGATCAGTTTAGAATCATCACATTAACTCGCCGATCAACTTGACATGTCCACACTAAATATTATATAACTTTCAATTTATAGCTCACACACACACACGAAACCAATGCCCACAAAAAGCTAGCTCAATTTTCAATATTGTAACAAAATTTGAGACAGAGCTAGATATGACAAAGCGTGCAAGTAATCCAATCTATCTAAAACTGTGTGAAGCCATGCATTATGCTTCATTGATAAGCCTTTACCTAATGGGCACCAATTATCCATTTAGAATTATCACTTTAACTGGCAAATAAACTTAACATATCACGTTAATTCTACTTTAGAGTTAAGAATGACACGAATCCAATGCGCACGTTAAACAAGCTCAATTTTTTATATTTTACAAAATTTGAGACAGAAATTGATACAACAAAGCGCCCAAGTAATCGAATCTATCCCAAACTATGTGATGACATACATTATGCTTCATTTATAAACCTTTACTCAATGAACATCAATGATCAAATTAAAATGATGACTTTAACAGGCTGATCAACTTGATATGTCCGCACTAAATCGTCTGTTACTTTTGATTTAGAGCTCATAATGGCACGAATCCAATGCCCACGTTAAGCTAGCTTAATTCTCTATACTTTGACAAAATTTGAGACTGAAATCAAGATACCAAAGCGTCCAAGTAATCCAATCTATCTAAACTGCTTGATGCTATGCATTAGGTTTCATTTATAAGCCTTTACTTATGAGCACCAATGATTAGTTTAGAATGATCACTTTAACTGGCCGATAAACTTGTCATGTTCCCACTAAATCCAAGTATGGCACAAATCCAATGCCCACTTTAAGCTTGGTCAATTTTCTATATCTTGATAAAATTTGAGAAGGAAATAGAGACGACAAAGCGTCCAAGTAATCCATTCCATCCAAACTGATTGATGTCATGCATTGTGCTTCATTTATAAGCCTTTACTAAACGAGCACCAATGATCTGTTTAGAATGATCACTTTAACTGGCCAATCAACTTGACATGTCTGCTCTAAATCGTCCATAAATTTAGATTTAGTGATCAGAATGACACGAATCTAATGCCCACGTTAAGCTAGCTTATTTTTTCATATTGTAACAAAATTTGAGACAGAAATGATATGACAAAACGTCCAAGCAATCCAATCTATCGAAAACTGTGTGATGCCATGCACTATACTTCATTTATAAGCCTTTTCTTAATGAGTACCAATTATCATTTTAGAATCATCAATTTAATTCGCCGATCAACTTGACATGTGTGCACTAAATCTTGTGTAACTTTCAATTTAGAGCTCCGAAACACACGAATCCAATGCATACAATAAGCTTGCTCAATTTTCTATATTGTAACAAAATTTGAGATAGCGCCAGATACAACATAGCGTGCAAGTAATTGAATCTATCCAAAACTGTGTGGTGCCATGCATTATGCTTCATTGATAAGCCTTTACTGAATAGGCACCAATTATCCATTTAGAATTATCACTTTAACTGGCAGATCAACTTAACATGCCCGCACTAAATCTTCCGTAAATTTTGATTTAGAGCTAAGAATGACATGAATCCAATGCCCACGTTAAAGTAGCTCAATTATCTATATTTTTAAAAAATTTGAAACAGAAATTGATACGACAAAGCTCCCAAGTAGTCCAATCTATCCCAAACTATGTGATGCCATACATTATGCTTCATTTATAAACCTTTTGCTCAATGAGGATCAATGATCAAATTAGAATGATGACTTTAACTGGCCGATCAACTTGATATTTCCGCACTAAATCGTCCGTAACTTTTGACACGAATCCAATGCCCACGATAACCTAGCTCAATTCTCTATATTTTGACAAAATTTGAGACAGAAATCGAGATGACAAAGCGTCCAAGTAATCCAATCTATCTAAACTGCTTGATGCTATGCATTATGTTTCATTTATAACCCTTTACTTAATGAGCACCAATGATCAGTTTAGAATGATCACTTTAACTTTCCGATCAACTTGACATGTCCATATTAAATCGTCCCTGTGGTTTTATTTAGAGCTCTGAATAACACGAATCCAATGCCCATGTTAAACTAGCTCAATTTTCTATAATGTGACAAAATTTTAGACAGAACTAGATATGACAAAGCGTCCAAGTAATCCAATCTATTCAAATTGTGTGATGCAATGCATTATGCTTCCTTGATAAGCCTTTACTCAATGGGCAACAATGGTCAGTTTAGAATGATCACTTTAACTGGCTGACCAACTTGACATGTCCCCACTTAATCATCTGTAACTTTTGATTTAGAGATCAGAATGACACGAATCCAATGCCCATGTTAAGCTAGCTCAATATTCTATATTTTGACAAAATTTGGAGCAGAAATAGAGACCACAAAGCGTCCAAGTTATCCAATCTATCCCAAATTGCGTGCTGACATGCTTTATTCTTCATTTATAAGCCTTTACTTAATGATCACCAATGATCAGTTTAGAATGATCACTTTAACTGGCCGATAAATTTGACATGTTTGCACTAAATCGTCCATAACTTTTGATTTAGAGCTCAGAATCACATGAATCCAATGCCCACTTTAAGCTTGGTAAATTTTATATATTGTAACAAAATTTGAGACAGAAATAGATATGAAAAAGCATTCAAATAATCCAATCTATCAAAAACTGTGTGATGCCATGCATTATGCTTCATTTATAAGCCTTTACTCAATGAGCACCAATGATCAGTTTAGAATGATCACTTTAACTGGCCAATAAACTTGACATGTCCGCACTAAATTGTTCCTAACTTTTGATTTAAAGCTCGGAATGACACGAATCCAATGCCCATGTTAAGCTAGCTCAATTTTATATATTGCAACAAAATTTGAGACAAAACTAGATACAAAAATCGTCCAAGTAATCCAATCTATCTCAAACTGCGTGATGCCATGCATTATGCTTCATTTATAATCATGTAGTCAATGAACATCAATGATCAGTTTAGAATAATCATATTAACTGGCCGATCAAGTTGACTACAGGATTATAAATGAAGCAAAATGTCCGCACTAAATCATCAATAACTTTTGATTTATATCTCAAAGTGAATGAATCCAATGTCACGTTAAACTAGCTCAATTTTCTATATTTTGACAAAATGTGAGACAAAAAAATAGAGACGACAGAGCGTTCAAATAATCCAATCTATCCAAAATGCTTAATGCCATGCTTTATGCTTAATTTATAAGCCTTTAAATAATGAGCATTAATGATCTGTATAGAATGATCAGTTTAACTGGCCACTTAACTTGACATGTCTGCAATAAATTGTTTGTAACATTTGATTTAGAGCTCAGAATGACACGAATCCAATGCCTACGTTAAGTTACCTCAATTTTCTATATTTTGATAAAATTTGAGACAGAAACAGTGACCACAAAGCGTCCAAGTAATTCAGTCTATCGAGAACTGCTTGATGTCATGCATTTTGTTTCATTTATAAGCTTTTACTCAATGACCACCAATAATAAGTTTAGAATAATCATATTAACTGGCTGATCAACTTGACACATCCGCATTAAATCATCCGTACCTCTTGATTTGAGCTCATAATGACACGAATCGAATGCCAACATTAAGGTAGATAAATTTTCTATATTTTGACATAATTTGACACAGATATACAGATGACAAAGCGTCCAAATAATCCAATCTATCCCAAACTATGTGATGCCATTCCTTAGGCTTCATTTATAAGCCTTTAGTTAAGGAGCACTAATGATCAGTTTAGAATGATCACTTTAATTTGCCGATCAACTTGACATGTCCGTACTAAATCGTACATAACTTTTGATTTAGAGATCATAAACACACGAATCTAATGCCCACGTTAAGCTAGCTCAATTTTCTATAATGTAACGAAATTTGAGATAGAACTAGATATGACAAAACATCCAAGTAATCCAATCTATTGAAAATTGTGTGATACAATGCATTATGCTTCCTTGATAAGCCTTTACTCAATGGGAACCAATGATCAGTTTAGAATGATCACTTTAACTGGCCGATAAACTTGACATGTCTGCACTAAATCTTCCATAACTTTTGATTAGAGCTCATAATGACACCAATCTAATTTCCACGTTAAGCTAGCTCAATTTTCTATATTGTAAAAACCATTTGAGACAGAAATAGACTTGACAGAGTGTCCAAGTAATCCATCCTATCAAAAACTCTGTCATGCCATGCATTATTTTTCATTTATAAGCATTTACTAAATGAGCACCAATGATCATTTTTGAATGATCACTTTAACTGGCCGATAAACTTGTCATGTTCCCACTAAATCGTTAGTAACTTTTGATTTAGAGATCAGAATGGCACGAATCCAATACCCACGTTAAGCTAGCTTAGTTTTCTATATCTTGATAAAATTTGAGAAGGAAATAGAGACGACAAGGCGTCCAAGTAATCCATTCCATCCAAACTGATTGATGTCATGCATTGTGCTTCATTTATAAGCCTTTACTTAACGAGCACCAATGATCTGTTTAGAATGATCACTTTAACTGGCCAATCAACTTGACATGTCTGCTCTAAATCGTCCGTAAATTTAGATTTAGTGATCAGAATGACACGAATCTAATGCCCACGTTAAGCTAGCTTATTTTTTCATATTGTAACAAAATTTGAGACAGAAATGATATGACAAAACGTCCAAGAAATCCAATCTATCGAAAACTGTGTGATGCCATGCACTATACTTCATTTATAAGCCTTTTCTTAATGAACACCAATTATCAGTTTAGAATCATCAATTTAATTCGCCGATCAACTTGACATGTGTGCACTAAATCTTGTGTAACTTTCAATTTAGAGCTCCGAAACACACGAATCCAATGCCCACAATAAGCTTGCTCAATTTTCTATATTGTAACAAAATTTGAGATAGCGCCAGATACAACATAGTGTGCAAGTAATCGAATCTATCCAAAACTGTGTGATGCCATGCATTATGCTTCATTGATAAGCCTTTACTGAATGGGCACCAATTATCCATTTAGAATTATCACTTTAACTGGCAGATCAACTTAACATGTCCGCACTAAATCGTCCGTAAATTTTGATTTAGAGCTAAGAATGACATAATCTAATGCCCACGTTAAAGTAGCTCAATTTTCTATATTTTTACAAAATTTGAAATAGAAATTGATACGATAAAGCTCCCAAGTAATCCAATCTATCCAAAACTATGTGATGCAATACATTATGCTTCATTTATAAGCCTTTTGCTCAATGAGGATCAATGATCAAATTAGAATGATGACTTTAACTGGCCGATCAACTTGATATTTCCGCACTAAATCGTCCATAACTTTTGACACAAATCCAATGCCCATGATAACCTAGGTCAATTCTCTATATTTTGACAAAATTTGAGACAGAAATCGAGACGACAAAGCGTCCAAGTAATCCAATCTATCTAAACTGCTTGACGCTATGCATTATGTTTCATTTATAACCCTTCACATAATGAGCACCAATGATCAGCTTAGAATGATCACTTTAACTGGCCGACCAACTTGACATGTCCCCACTAAATCATCTGTAACTTTTGATTTAGAGATCAGAATGACACGAATCCAATGCCCAGGTTAAGCTAGCTCAATATTCTATATTTTGACAAAATTTGGAGCAGAAATAGAAACCACAAAGCGTCCAAGTTATCCAATCTATCCCAAATTGGGTGCTGCCATGCTTTATTCTTCATTTATAAGCCTTTAATTAATGATCACCAATGATCAGTTTAGAATGATCACTTTAACTGGCTGATAAACTTGACATGTTTGCACTAAATCGTCCATAACTTTTGATTTAGAGCTCAGAATCACATGAATCCAATGCCCACTTTAAGCTTGGTCAATTTTATATATTGTAACAAAATTTGAGACAGAAATAGATATGAAAAAGCATCCAAATAATCCAATCTATCAAAAATTGTGTGATGCCATGCATTATGCTTCATTTATAAGCCTTTACTCAATGAGCACCAATGATCAGTTTAGAATGATCACTTTAACTGGCCAATAAAACTTGACATGTCCGCACTAAATTGTTCGTAACTTTTGATTTAAAGCTCGGAATGACACGAATCCAATGCCCACGTTAAGCAAGCTCAATTTTATATATTGCAACAAAACTTGAGACCAAACTAGATACAAAAATCATCCAAGTAATCCAATCTATCTCAAACTGCGTGATGCCATGCATTATGCTTCATTTATAATCCTTTAGTCAATGAACACCAATGATCAGTTTAAAATAATCATATTAACTGGCCGATCAAGTTGATATGTCCGCACTAAATCATCAATAAATTTTGATTTATATCTCAAAGTGAATGAATCCAATGTCACGTTAAACTAGCTCAATTTTCTATATTTTGACAAAATGTGAGACAAAAAATAGAGACGACAGAGCGTTCAAGTAAAATCTATCCAAAATGCCTAATGCCATGCTTTATGATTAATTTATAAGCCTTTACATAATGAGCATTAATGATCTGTATAGAATGATCACTTTAACTGGCCACTTAACTTGATATGTCCGCAATAAATTGTTCGTAACATTTGATTTAGAGCTCAGAATGACACGAATCCAATGCCTACGTTAAGTTGCCTCAATTTTCTATATTTTGATAAAATTTGAGACAGAAACAGAGACCACAAAGCGTCCAAGTAATTCAGTCTATCGAAAACTGGTTGATGTCATGCATTATGTTTCATTTATAAGTTTTTACTCAATGACCACCAACAATAAGTTTTGAATAATCATATTAACTAGCTGATCAACTTGACACATCCGCATTAAATCATCCGTACCTCTTGATTTGAGCTTATAATGACACGAATCGAATGCCAACATGAAGGTAGATAAATTTTCTATATTTTGACATAATTTGACATAGATATACAGATGACAAAGCGTCCAAATAATCCAATCTATCCCAAACTACGCGATGCCATTCCTTAGGCTTCATTTATAAGCCTTTAGTTAAGGAGCACTAATGATCAGTTTAGAATGATCACTTTAATTGGCCGATCAACTTGACTTGTCCGTACTAAATCGTACATAACTTTTGATTTAGAGCTCATAAACACACGAATCCAATGCCCACGTTAAGCTAGCTCAATTTTCTATAATGTAACGAAATTTGAGATAGAACTAGATATGACAAAACATCCAAGTAATCAAATCTATTGAAAATTGTGTGATGCGATGCATTATGCTTCCTTGATAAGCCTTTACTCAATGGGAACCAATGATCAGTTTAGATTGATCACTTTAACTGGCCGATAAACTTGACATGTCCGCACTAAATCTTCCATAACTTTTGATTAGAGCTCACAATGACAACAATTCAATTTCCACGTTAAGCTAGCTCAATTTTCTATATTGTAAAAACCATTTGAGACAGAAATAGACTTGACAGAGTGTCCAAGTAATCCATTCTATCAAAAACTCTGTCATGCCATGCATTATTTTTCATTTATAAGCCTTTACTCAATGAGCACCAATGATCATTTTAGAATGATCACTTTAACTCGCCGATAAACTTGTCATGTTCCCACGAAATCGTGAGTAATTTTTGATTTAGAGCTCAGAATGGCACGAATCCAATGCCCACGTTAAGCTAGCTCAGTTTTCTATATCTTGATAAAATTTGAGAAAGAAATAGGGACAACAAAGCGTCCAAGTAATCCATTCCATCCAAACTGATTAATGTCATGCATTGTGCTTCATTTATAAGCCTTTACTTAACGAGCACCAATGATCTGTTTAGAATGATAACTTTAACTGGCCAATCAACTTAACATGTCTGCTCTAAATCGTCCGTAAATTTAGGTTTAGTGATCAGAATGACACAAATCTAATGCCCACATTAAGCTAGCTTATTTTTTCATATTGTAACAAAATTTGAGACAGAAATGATATGACAAAACGTCCAAGCAATCCAATTTATCGAAAACTGTGTGATGCCATGCACTATACTTCATTTATAAGCCTTTTCTTAATGAACACCAATTATCAGTTTAGAATCATCAATTTAATTCGCCGATCAATTTGACATGTGTGCACTAAATCTTGTGTAACTTTCAATTTAGAGCTCCTAAACACACGAATCCAATGCCCACAATAAGCTTGCTCAATTTTTCTATATTGTAACAAAAGTTGAGACAGCACCAGATACAACATAGCGTGCAAGTAATCGAATCTATCCAAAACTGTGTGATGCCATGCATTATGCTTCATTGATAAGCCTTTACTGAATGGGCACCAATTATCCATTTAGAATTATCACTTTAACTGGCAGATCAACTTAACATGTCCGCACTAAATCGTCCGTAAATTTTGATTTAGAGCTAAGAATGACACGAATCCAATGCCCACGTTAAAGTAGCTCAATTTTTTATATTTTTACAAAATTTGAAACAGAAATTGATACGACGAAGCTCCCAAGTAATCAATTCTATCCCAAACTATGTGATGCCATACATTATGCTTCATTTATAAGCCTTTTGCTCAATGAGGATCAATGATCAAATAAGAATGATGACTTTAACTGGCCGATCAACTTGATATTTCCGCACTAAATCGTCCGTAACTTTTGACACAAATGAAATGCCCACGATAACCTAGCTCAATTCTCTATATTTTGTCAAAATTTGAAACAGAAATCAAGACGACAAAGCGTCCAAGTAATCCAATCTATCTAAACTGCTTGACGCTATGCATTATGTTTCATTTATAACCCTTTACTTAATGAGCACCAATGATCAGTTTCGAATGATCATTTTAACTTGCCGATCAACTTGACATGTCCATACTAAATCGTCCATGTGGTTTTATTTAGAGCTCTGAATAACACGAATCCAATGCCCATTAGCTCAGTTTTCTATATTGTGACAAAATTTTAGACAGAACTAGATATGACAAAGCGTCCAAGTAATCCAATCTATTCAAATTGTGTGATGCAATGCATTATGCTTCCTTGATAAGCCTTTACTCAATGGGCAACAATGGTCAGTTTAGAATGATCACTTTAACTGGCCGACCAACTTGACATGTCCCCACTAAATCATCTGTAACTTTTGATTTAGAGATCAGAATGACACGAATCCAATGCCCATGTTAAGCTAGCTCAATATTCTATATTTTGACAAAATTTGGAGCAGAAATAGAGACTACAAAGCGTCCAAGTTATCCAATCTATCCCAAATTGCGTGCTGCCATGCTTTATTCTTCATTTATAAGCCTTTACTTAATGATCACCAATGATCAGTTTAGAATGATCACTTTAACTGGCCGATAAACTTGACATGTTTGCACTAAATCGTCCATAACTTTTGATTTAGAGCTCAGAATCACATGAATCCAATGCCCACTTTAAGCTTGGTCAATTTTATATATTGTAACAAAATTTGAAACAAAAAGCATCCAAATAATCCAATCTATCAAAAACTGTGTGATGCCATGCATTATGCTTCATTTATAAGCCTTTACTCAATGAGCACCAATGATCAGTTTAGGATGATCACTTTAACTGGCCAATAAACTTGACATGTCCCCACTAAATCGTCTGTAACTTTTGTTTAGAGCTCAGAATGACACGAGTCCAATGGCCACGTTAAGCTAGCTCAATTTTCTATATTTTTATAAAATTTGACAAAGCGCACAAGTAATCCAATTCATCCAAACTGCCTGATGCCATGCATTTTGCTTCATTTATAAGCCTTTACTTAATGAGCACCAATGATATATTTAGAATGATCATTTTAACTGGCCGATCAACTTGACATGACCACAGTAAATCGTCTATAAATTTTGATTTAGAGGTCAGAATGACACAAATCCAATGCCCACGTTAAGCTAGCTCAATTTTCTATATTGTGACAAAATTCGAAATAGTAATAGAGACGACAAAGCGTCCAAGTAATCCAATCTATCAAAAATGTGTCATGTCATGCATTGTGCTTTATTTATAAGCCTTTACTCAATGAACACCAATGATCATTTTAGAATAATCAGATTAACTAGTCGATCAACCTGAAATGTCTGCACTAAATTGTCCATAAATTTTGATTTAGAGCTCAAAATAATACGAACCCAATTTCACGTTAAGCTAGCTAAATTTTCTATATTTTGACAAAATTTTAGACAGAAATAGAGACGACAAAGCGTCCAAGTAATCCAATCCATCCAAATTGCTTAATGTCATGAATTATGATTCATTTTAGAATCATCTCTTTGGTAAAGCGTCCAACTGATCATTGGTGCTCATTGGTGCTCATACATTGAAGTTAATGAGCACCAATGAGCACCAATGTATGATGCCATGCATTATGCTTCATTGATAAGCTGTTAGTTAATGAGCACCAAATATCAGTTTAGAATGATCACTTTAACTGGCCGATAAACTGGACATTTCCGCACTAAATTGTCCGTATTTTTTTATTTTGAGATCAAAATGACACGAATCCAATGCTACGTAAGCTAGCTCAATTTTCTATATTTTGCCAAAATTTGAGACCGAAATAGATACGACAACACGTCCAAGTAATCCAATCCATCCCAAACTGCGTGATGCCATGCATTATTTTTCATTTATAAGCTTTTACTTAATGAGCACCAATGATCAGTTTAGAATGATCATTTTAACTGGCCAATCAACTTGTCATATCTGCACTAAATCGTCCATAACTTTGATTTAGAGCTTAGAATGACACGAATCCAATGCCCACGTTAAGCTAGCTTATTTAATATATTATAACAAAATTTGAGACAGAAATATATACGACAAAGCTTACAAGTAATCCAATCTATCCAAAGTTGTGTGATGCCATGCATTATGTTTCATTTATAACCCTTTACTCAATGAACACCAACGATCATTTTAGAATTATCAATTTAACTGGCCGATCAACTTGACATGTCCACACTAAATCGTCTTTAACTTTTGATGTAGAACTCTGAATGACACGAATCCAATGCCCACGTTAAGTTAGCTCAATTTTCTATATTTTGACATAATATGAGACAGAATTAGAGACGACAAAGTGACAAAGTATTCCAATCTATCCAAACTACTTGATGCCATGCATTAGGCTTCATTTATAAGATTGCACTTAATCATTAGTAACTTTTGATTTAGAGCTTAGAATGACACGAATCCAATGCCCAACGATCTGTTTACAATGGTCACCTTAAGTGGCTGATCAACTTGACATGTCTGCAATAGATTGTCACTAACTTTTTATTTAGAGCTTAGAATGACACGAATCCAATGCCCATGTTAAGCTAGCTCAATTTTCTAAATTGTAACAAAATTTGAGATAAAAATAAATACGACAAAGCGTCCAAATAATCCAATCTAACCAAAATTATATGACGCCATGCACTATGCTTCATTTATAAGCCTTTACTCAATGAGCACCAATGATCAGTTTAGAATGATGAATTTAACTCGCCCATCAACTTGACATGTCGGCACTGAATTGTCCGTAACTTTTCATTTACAGATTAGAATGACACGAATGCAATTGCCACGTTAAGCTAGCTCAATTTCTATATTGTGACAAAATATGAGATAGAAATAGAAATGACTTTCCGTGAACGTAATCCAATCCATCACAAACTGCGTGATGCCATGCATTATTTTTCGTTTATAAGCTTTTACTAAATGAGCACCCATGATCAGTGAAGAATGATCACTTTAACTGCCTGATCAACTCGACATGTCCGCAATAAATCGTCTTGCAATAAATCGTCTGTAACTTTTGATTTAGAGCTCAAAATGACACAAATCGAATGCTCACGTTAAGCTAGCCCAATTTTCTATATTTTGACAAAATTTGACAAAGAAATAGATACGACAAAGCGTCCATGTAATCCAATCCATCCCTAACTGCGTAATGCCATTCATTATATATAAGCTTTTACTCAATGGGAACCAATGATCAGTTTAGAATGATCACTATAACTATACTCTTGACATGTACGCACTAAATAGTCAGTAACTTTTGATTTAGAGCTTAGAATGACACGTATCCAATGCCCATGTTAAGCTAGCTCAATTTTCTAAATTGTAACAAAATTTGAGATAACAAAAAATACGACAAAGCGTCCAAGTAATCCAATCTAACCAAAATTCTATGATGCCATGCACTTTGCTTCATTTATAAAACTTTACTCAATGAGCACCAATGATCAGTTTAGAATGATGAATTTAACTCGCCGATCAACTTGACATGTCGGCACTAAATTGTCTGTAACTTTTCATTTAGTGATCAGAATGACACGAATCCGATGCCCACGTTAAGCTAGCTCAATTTCTATATTGTGACAAAATTTGCGATACAAATAGATATGACCAACCATCCAATCCATCACAAACTGCGTGATGCCATGCATTATTTTTTGTTTATAAGCTTTTACTAAATGAGCACCAATGATCAGTTAGAATGATCACTTTAACTTCCTGATCAACTCGACGTGTCCGCACTAAATCGTCTGTAACTTTTGATTTAGAGCTCAAAATGACACGAATCGAATGCCCACGTTAAGCTAGCCCAATTTTCTACATTTTGACAAAATTTGACAAAAAATAGATACGACAAAGAGTCCAAGTAATCCAATCCATCCCAAACTGCGTAATGCCATGCATTATTTTTCATTTATAACCTTTTACTCAATGGGAACCAATGATCAGTTTAGAATGATCACTATAACTGGCTGATACTCTTGACATGTACGAACTAAATCGTCCATAACTTTTGATTTATAGCTCAAAATGACACGAATCTAATGCCCACATTAAGTTATCTCAAGTTTCTATATTTTGACAAAATTTCAGACAGAAATAGAGACCACAAAGCATCCAAGTAATCCAATCTATCCCAAACTGCGTGATGCCATGCTTTATGGTTCATTGATAAGCCTTTACTTAATGAGCACCAATGATCAATTTAGAATGATCACTTTAACTGGCCAATAACCCTGACATGTCCGCACTAAATCGGGTGTAAATTTTGTTTTAGAGCTCAAAATGACACGAATCCAGTGCCCATGTTAAGCTAGCTTAGGTTTCTATATTTTGACAAAATTTGAGACACATATAGATACAACAAAGCCTACAACTAATCCAATCTATTAAAACTTCTTGATGTCATGCATTATGCTTCAATTATAAGCCTTTACTTAATGAGCACCAATGTATGTACTAAATCAACCGTAACTTTTGATTTAGAGCTTTCAACGACACGAATCGAATGCCCACATTAAGCTAGCTCAATTTTATATAATGTGACAAAATTTGAGATATAACTAGATACGACAAAGGGTACAAGTAATCCAATTTATCTCAAACTGCGTGATGCCATGCATTATGCTTCGTTTATAAGCTTTTACTCAATGAGCACCAATGATCAATTTAGAATGATCATTTTAACTGGCCGATCAACTTGTCCTGTCTGCACTGAATCGTCCATAACTTTGATTTAAAGCAAAGAATAACACGAATCCAATGCAAACGTTAATCTAGCTCAATTTGACAAATTGTAATAAAATTTGAGGCAGAAATCTATATACGACAAAGCGTACAAGTAATCCAATCTATCCAAAATTCTGTGATGCCATGCATTATACTTCATTTATAACCCTTTACTCAATGAGCACCAACGATCAGTTTTGAATTATCAATTTAACTGGCCGATCAACTTGACATGTGCACACTAAATCGTTTATAACTTTTGATTTAAAGCTCCGAATGACACGAATCCAATGCCCACTTTAGACATAATTTGACATAATTTGTGACTTGTCATGTCAGCACTAAATCGTCCATAACGTTTATTTAGAGCTAAGAATGACACGAATCAATTATCCACGTTAAGTTAGTTCAATTTTCTATATTGTAACAAAATTTGAGACAGAAATATATACGACAAAGCGTCCAAGTAATCCAATCTATCCAAACTACGTGATGTTATGCATTATGCTTCTTTTATAAAACTTTACTTAATGAGCACCAATGATCAGTTTATAATGATCACTTTAACTGGCCGACCAACTTGACATGTGCGCACTTAATCATCAGTAACTATTGATTAGGAGCTTAAAATGACACGAATCCAATGCGAACATTAAGCAAGCTCAATTTTTTAAATTGTAACAAAATTTGAGATAGAAATAGATACGACAAAGCGTCGAAGTAATCCAATCTATCCAAAACTGTGTGATGCCATGCATTATGCTTCATTTATAAGCCTTTACTCAATGAGCACCAATGGTCAGTTTAGAATGATGAACTTAACTGGCTGATCAACTTGACATGTCCGCAAAAAATCGTCCCTAACTTTTCATTTAGAGCTCAGAATGACACGAATACAATGCTCTCATTAAGCTAGCTCAATTTCTATATTGTGACAAAATTTGAGACAGAAATAGTTACAACAAAGCGTCTAAGTAGTACAATCCATCCCAAACTGTGTGATACCATGCATTGTTTTTCGTTTATAAGCTTTTACTCAGTGAACACCAATTATTAGTTTAGAATGATCACTTTAACTGGCAGATCAACTTGACATGTCCGCACAAAATCGTCTGTAACTTTTGATTCAGAGCTCGGAATGACACGAATCCAACGCCCACGTTAGTCTAGCTCAATTTTCTATATTTTGTCAATATTTGAAATAGAAATAGGTACGACAAAACATCAAAGTAATCCAATCCGTCCCAAACTGCGTGATGCCATGCATTATTTTTCATTTATAAGCTTTTACTCAATGAGCACCAATGATCAGTTTAAAATTATCATTTTAAATGGCCGATCAACTTGTCATGTCTGCACAAAATCGTCCATAACTATGATTTAGAGCTAAGAATGACACGAATCCAATGCCCACGTTAAGCTAGCTCAATTTTATATATTGTAACAAAATTTGAGACAGAAATATGTATGACAAAGCGTTCAAGTAAACCAATCTATCCAAAACTTTGTGATGCCATGCATTATGCTTCATTTATAAGCCTTTACTCAATGAGCACCAATGATCAGCTTAGAATTATCACTTGAACTGGCCGATCAACTTGACATGTCCATAGTAAATCGTACGTAACTTTTGATTTAGAGCTCCGAATGACACGAATCCAATGTCCATGTTAAGGTAGCTAAATTTTTTATAATTTTGACATAATTTGAGCTAGTAATCCAGTCTATCCTAACTACTTGATGACATGCATTATGCATCATTTAGAAGCCTTTACTTAACGAGCAACAATGATTACTTTAGAATGATCACGTTAACTGGCCGATCAACTTGACATGTTTGCACTAAATAATCAGTAACTTTTGATTTAGATCTTAGAATGACACAAATCCAATGCCCACGTTAAGCTAGCTCAATTTTCTAATTTGTAACAAAATTTGAGATAAAAATAGATACTACAAAGCATCGAAGTGATCCAATCTTTCCAAAATTGTGTGATGCCATGAATTATGCTTTGTTTAGAAGCCTTTATTCAATGAGCACCAATAATCAGTTTAGAATGATGAATTTAACTGGCCGATCAACTTGACTTGCCTGCATTAAATCGTCCGTAACTTTTCATTTAGAGCTCAGAAAGACATGAATACAATGCCCATGTTAAGCTAGCTCAATGTCTATATTGTGACCAAATTTGAGATTGAAATAGATATGAAAAAGCGTCCAAGTAATCCATTCTATCCAAACTGTTTGACGCAATGCATTATTTTTCGTTTATATGCTTTTACTCAATGAGCACCAATGATCAGTTTAGAATGATCACTTTAACAAGCCGATCAACTCGACATTTCAGCATTAAATCTTTCATAACTTTTGAGGCAGAAATAGATATGACAAAGCATCCAAGTAATCCAATCTATCCCAAACCGCGTAATGCCATGCATTATTTTTCATTTATAAGCTTTTACTCAATGGGCAGCAATGATGAGTTTAGAATGATCACTTTAACTGGCCAATCAACTTGACATGTCAGCACTAAATCGAACGTAACTTTTTATTTAGAGCTCAAAATGAAACTAATCCAAGGCCCACGCTATGCTACCTCAATTTTCAATATTTTGACTAAATTTGAGACAAAATAGCGATGAAAAAGCGTCCAAGTAATCCAATCTATCCCAAAATGCATGATGCCATGCTTTATGCTTCATCTATACGCCTTTACTTAATGAGCACCAATGATTATTTTAAAATTATCATTTTAACTGGCCGATCAACTTGACATGTCCACACTAAATCGTCCGTAACTTTTGATTTAGAGCTCATAAACACATGAATCCAATGCCCACGTTAATATAGCTCAATTTTCTATATTGTGACAAAATATGAGACAGAAATACATATAAAAAAGCATCCAAATAATCCAATACATTCTAAATTGCGTGCTGGCACATTATTTTCCATTATTAAGCTTTTACTCGATGAGCACCAATGATCAGTTTAGAATGATCGTTTTAACAGGTTGATCAATTTTGATGTCTGCACTAAATCGTCCATACCTTTTGATTTATAGCTCAGAATGACACAAATTAAATTCTCACACTAATCTAGTTCAATTTTCTATATTGTGACAAAATTTGAGTCATGACTAGATACGGCAAAGCGTCAAAGTAATCCAAACTATCCAAAACCATGTAATACGATGATTTATTCTTTAGTTATAAGGCTTTACTCAATGGGCACCAAAGATCAGTTCAGAATGATCACTTAAACTGGCCGATCAACTTGACATGTCCGCACTAAATCGTTAGTAAGTTTTGATTTAGAGCTCAGAATAACAGTAATCCAATGCCCACGTCAAGCTACCTCAATTTGCTATATTTTTACAAAGTTCAAGACTGAAATAGAGATGACAAAGCATCCAAGCAATCCAATCTATCCAAACAGCTTGATCCCACGCATTATGCTTCATTTCTAAGCCTTTACTTAACGAGCACCAATGATCAGTTTAGAATTATCATTTTAACTGGCCGATCAACTTGACATGTCCAGACTAAATTGTCCGAAACTTTTGATTTTGAGCTCGGAAACACACGAATCCAATGCCAGCATAAGCTACCTCAAGGTTCTATATTTTCACAAAATTTGATACAAAAATAAAGAGGACAAAGCATCCAAGTAATCCAATCTATCCAAAACTCTATGATTCCATGCATTATGCTTCATTTATAAGCCTTTACTCAATGGACACCAAAGATCAGTTTAAAATGATCACTTTAACTGGCCGATCAACTTGACATGTCCGCACCAAATCGTTTGTAACTTTTTATTTAGGACTCAAAATGACCACGTTAAGCTAGCTCAATTTGCTATATTTTTCAAAATTCGAGACTGAAATAGAGGCAACAAAGCATCCAAGTAATCCAATCTATCTTAAATTGTGTGATGGCATGCATTATGCTTCATTTATAACCCTTTACTCAAGGAGCACCAAAGATATGTTTAGAATGATCATATCAACTGGCCGATCAACTTGACATGAACACACTAAATCGTCCGTAACTTTTGATTTAGAGCTCAGAATGAAACGAATCCAATGCCCAGTATAAACAACTGAATTTTCTATATTGTGACAAAATTTTAAACAGAACTAGATACGAAAAAGGGTCCAAGTGATCCAATCTATCCAAAACTGTGTGATGTCATGCATTATTCTTTATTTATAAGCCTTTACTCAATGAGCACCAATGTTCAGTTTAGAATGATCACTTTAACTGGCTGATCAACTTGACATGTCTGCACTAAATCGTCCGTAACTTTTGATTTAGAGCTCAGAATGACATGAATACAATGCCCACGTTATGCTAGCTCAATTTTTCTATATTTTGATACAATTTGACACATAAATAGAGATGAAAAAGTGTCCAAGTAATCCAATTTATCCAAAACTGTGTGATGCCATGCAATATGCTTCATTTATAAGCCTTTACTCAATGGGCACCAACGATCAGTTTAGAATGATCACTTTAACTGGCCGATCAACTTGACATGTCCGAACTAATCGTCCATAACTTTTGCTTTAGAGCTTGGAATGATACGTATCCAATGCCCACATTATACTAGCTTAATTTTCTATGTTGTAAAAAAATTTGAGAGAGAAATAGATACGACAAAGCGTCCAAATAATTCAATCTATCCCAAGCTCCACGATGCCCCGAATTATGCTTCATTTATAAGCCCTTGCTCAATAAGCACAATTTCTCCATTCGGATTATGTTCTGAATGCCATCTCATGGGCTTTGCCATGTGTTCAGATTAATATAACCTCTTTAACCTCTCTGTTAATGGCAAATACCACATCCGTTTATGCGGAATAGGTACTCTGCCACTTGTCTCTTGAAATCGAGGTTTGTGAAAAAATCGGCAGTTCGTGCGGTTTTCATCATTTCTCCAATAGATTATGCAGTTGTCAATACATAGATCGATCATCTGATACGGCAATCCAAGACCAGCTACAAGTTTTTGAACCGCGTTATATGAAGCAGGTGCAATATTATCTTCAGATAATATATCTCTAACAAAATCAGCTATCGCATTCACACAATCTTTAGCCAAGTTGAAATCCGTCTTTATTGTCATCAACCTGCTTGCAGCAGATAAAGACGATAATCCATCTCTACATCCTTTATACAAAGGCTGTTTGGATGCATCTAACATATCAAAAAATTTATGGGCTTCCAAATTAGGTTCCTCTATAATACTCCTATCTTCAATGTATGATGCTCTTTGTTCACCAAACACATCATTCACCATCTGAACAGTACCTCCGCTTATATCAACTTGTGATGCCGGTTCCTCTACCAGAACATTAGTACTATCTATCCTTTTTGAATTACTACCATAATATTGCATCGTTGCATCAGTTTCTCCATGTGAATACCAAATTTTGTAACCCGGCATAAATCCAGTCCTATACAAATGATTACGTACTTCTCTAACACAAATTAATATATGATTTCGACATTTAATACACGGACAATACATTTTACCGTATTCCGGTTTCATGCTATTGTTTGATGCAAATGTCATGAACCCTTCAACACCTTGCGCAAATTCATCCGTCGATTCCCCCGTTGTTGAATCATACCGAGGTTTATCCATCCAAGATCGAAAATAATCATAAGATCCTGAAGAAGACATTTTGTTATGATTTTTGTTCTGATCAAATTGTGAAGGAGCATAGCGTATTTATATTGAAAATTAGAAGATTATCACGAACTTTTAACAAATTATTATGAATTTTTAATAGATTATTACAAATTTTAATAGATTATTACGAATTTTTAACAGATTATTACGAATTTTTAACAAATAATCACAAATTTTTAATAGATTATTCTTAGGAATATTCTGGTTTTTGATGGATTTACGATGATTACCAACCAATGCTTGATATTTCCGACGATGAACCGATGATCCTCGACATCAGCCCAGGGATATATTCCCGATGGATTCCAGACGGATAGTAAAAACCACATTGCATAAGGAAATCATCGGAAACCAACCAACAGCTTATATTTCATCGGTAACGCGCGATGTTTTTGGGAGGATATCCCGACGCTTGCCCTTCCGTCGGAAACCGGATGAAAAGCCATCAGGTTTTACCATCGATTTCCCGACCGTAGTGCAAACGTCTGGATTTACAGATGGAACACCAACGAGATAACATCCCTCGGTAGTCCGTCAGAAAACCATCCCATAGGCATTGGAAAGTTCCGATGGTTTTATTTTCGTTGGAAATGCCATCGTAAATATTAATGTTTTCTTGTAGTGCATGAATGCAATGCCCACGTTAAGCTAGCTCCACTTTCTATATTTTGCAAAATTTGAGACACAAATAGAGACCACAAAACTTCCAAGTAATCCAATCAATCCCAAAATACGTGATTCCATGTTTTATGTTTCATTTATAATCCTTTATTTAATGAGCACTAAAGATCAGTATGCAATGATCACTTTAACTGGCCGATCAACTTGACATGTCTACACTAAAACATCTGTAAATTTTCATTTAGAGCTTAGAAACACACGAATCCAATGCCCACGTTAAGCTAGCTCAATTTTCTATATTATCACAAAATTTGAGACACAAATAGATATAAAAAGCGTCCAAGTAATCTAATCCATCTCAAACTGCGTGATGTTATGCATTATTTTTCATTATTAAGCTTTTACTCAATGAGCATCATTGATTAGTTTATAATGATAATTTTAACAGGCTGATCAACTTGTCATGTATGCACTAAATCGTCCAAACCTTTTGATTTATTGCTTGGAATGATATGAAACCAATGCCCACACTAAGTTAGTTCAATTTTCTATATTGTGACAAAATTTGAGACAGAATTAGATATGGCAAAGCATCCAAGTAATCCAATAAATCCAAAACTGTGTGATGCCATGCATTATGCTTCATTTATAAGCCTTTACTCAGTGGGCACCAAAGATCAGTTTAGAATGATCACTTTAACAGACCGATCAACTTGATATGTCTGCACTAAATCGTCCATAATTTTTGATTTAGAGCTCAAAATGACATGAATCCAATACCCATGTTAAGCTAGCTCAATTTTCTATATTTTGACAAAAATTGAGACAGAAATAGATACGACAAAGCATCAAAGTAATCCATTCTATCCAAACTGATTGATGCCATGCATTATGCTTCATTACTAAACCTTTACTTAATGAGCACCAATGATCAGTTTAGAATGATCAATTTAACTAGCCGATCAATTGACATGTCCGCATTAATCGTCTGTAACTTTTGATTTAGAGCTCCAAATAACACAAATCAAATGCCCACGTTAAGCTAGCTCAATTTTCTATATTGTTATGAATTTGGAGAGAGAACTAGATACGATAAACATGCAAGTAATCCAATTTATCCAAAACTGTGTGATGCCATGCAATATGCTTCATTTATTAGCCTTTACTCAATGGGCACCAACGATCAGTTTAGAATGATCACTTTAACTGGCCGATCAACTTGACATGTTCGAACTAATCGTCAGTAACTTTTGATTTAGCGCTCAGAATGACATGAATCAAATGCCCACGTTAATCTACTCAATTTTCTATATTTTGATAACATCTGAGACATAAAAATAGAGCGAACAAAGCTTCCAAGTAATCCAATCTATCCCAAAATGCGTGATTCCTTGCTTTATGTTTCATTTATAAGCCTTTATTTAATGAGCACCAATGATCAGTTTGGAGTGATCACTTTAACAGGCCGATCAATTGACATGTCCGCACTAAAACTTCTGTAACTTTTGATTTAGAGCTCCAAAACACACGAATCCAAATGCCCATGTTAAGCTTGTCCAATTTTCTGTATTGTAATAAAATTTGAGACAGAAATAGATATGACAAAGCGTCCAAGTAATCCAATCCATCCCAAACTGCGTGATGCTATGCATTATTTTTCATTATTAAGCTTTTACTCAATGAGCATCATTGATTAATTTAGAATGATAGTTTTAACAGGCCAATCAACTTGTCATGTCTGCACTTAATAGTCCATACCTTTTTATTTATAGCTTAGAATGACACGAAACCAATGCCCACACTAAGTTAGTTAAATTTTATATATTGTGACAAAATTTGAGACAAAAGTACATATGACAAAGCGTCCAAGTAATCCAATCTATCCAAAACTGTGTGATGTCATGCATTATGCATCATTTATAAGTCTTTACTCAATGGGCACCAAAGATCAGTTTAGAATGATCACTTTAACTGGCCGATCAACTTGACATGTCTACACTAAACCGTCTGTACCATTTGATTTAGAGCTCCGAATGACACGAATCCAATGCCCATGTTAAGCTAGCTCAATTTTCTATATTCTGACAAAATTTGGGAAAAGACTAGATACGACAAAGTGTCCAAGTAATCCAATCTATCCAAAACTATGGATGCCATGCATTATGCTTCATTTATAAGCCTTTACTCAATGAACACCAATGATGAGTTTAGAATGATCACTTTAACTGGCCGATCAACTTGACATGTCCGGACTAAATCGTCCGAAACTTTTGATTTAGAGCTCAAAATGACACAAATCAAATGCCCACGTTAAGCTAGCTCAATTTTCTATATTGTGACAAAATTTGAGACAGGACTAGATACGAAAAAGCGTCCAAGTAATCCAATCTATCCAAAACTCAGTGATGCTATGCATGATGCTTGATTTATAAGCCTTTACTCAATGGGCACCAATAATCAGTGTAAAAGGATCACTTTAATTGGCCGATCAACTTGACATGTCCACACTAAATCGTCCGTAACTTTTGATTTAGAGCTCATATTGACTTGAATCAAATGCCCATGTTAAGCTAGCTTAATTTTCTATATTGTGACAAAATTTGAGACAGAACAAGATACAACAAAGCATCCAAGTAATCCAAAAATCTGTGATGCCATGCAATATGGTTCATTTATAACCTTTACTCAATGGGCACCAATGATCAGTTTAGAATGATCATTTTAACTAGCCGATCAACTTGACATGTCCGAACGAATCGTCCGTAACTTTTGATTTATAGCTCAGAATGACACGAATCGAATGTCCATGTTATTCTACGTCAATTTTCTATATTTTGACAAAATTTGAGATAGAAATAGAGACAACAACGCATCAAAGTAATCCAGTCTATCCCAAAATGTGTGATGCCATGCTTTATGCTTCATCTATAAGCCTTTACTTAATGAGCACCGATGATTATTTTAAAATTATTACTTTAACTGGCCGATCAACTTGACATATCTGCAACAAATCGTTCGTATTTAGAGCTCAGAAACACATGAATCCAATGCCCATGTTAAGCTAGCTCAATCTTCTATATTGTGACAAAATTTGAGACACAAATAGATATGAAAAAGCGTCCAAGTAATCCAATACATCCAAACTCCATGATGCCATGCATTCTTTTTCATTATTAAGCTTTTACTCAATGAGCACCAATGATCAGTTTAGAATGATCATTTTAAGGTCGATCAATTTGTCATATCTGCACTAAATCGTCCATACCTTTTGATTTATAGCTCAGAATGACACAAATCCAATGCCCACAATCTAGTTCAATTTTCTATATTGTGACAAAATTTGAGACAGGACTAGATATGACAAAGCGTCCAAGTAATCCAATCTATCCAAAACTGTGTGATGCCATGCATTATGCTTCAGTTATAAGGCTTTACTCAATGGGCACCAAAGATCAGTTTACAATGATCATTTTAACTGGCCGATCAACTTGACATGTCTGCACTAAATAGTCTTTAAATTGTCCCTACCTCTTCATTTGAGCTCATAATGACACGAATCGAATGCCCGCATTAAGCTAGATAAATTTTTTATATTTTGACAAAATTTGAGACACAAGTAGAGACGACAAAGCGTCCAATTAATCAATCTATCTAAAACTGTGTGATGCCATTATTATGCTTCATTTATAAGCCTTTACTTAATGAGCAATAATGATCAGTTTAAAATGATCACTTTAACTGGCCGATCAACTTGACAAATCCGCCCTTAATAGTCAGTAACTTTTGATTTAGAACTCAAAATAACACAAAATCAGTTTCCACGTTAAGCTAGATCAATTCCATATATTTTGACAAAATTTGAGACAGAAATAGAGAACACAAAGCGTCCAAGTAATCCAATCTATCCGAAACCACGTGATGCCATGTTTTATGCTTTATTTATATGTCTTTCCGAAATGAGCAACACGGATCAGTTTAGAATGATCACTTTAACTGGCTGATCAACTTGACATGTAAGCACTAAATCGTACATAACTTTTGATTTAGAGCTCAAAAACACACGAATCAAATGACCATGTTAAGCTTGCTAAATTTTCTATATTGTAGAAAAATTTAAGATAGAAATAGTTACGACAAAGCGTCCAGGTAATCCAATCTATCCCAAACTGCGTGATGCCCTTATTTAGGCTTCAATTATAAGCCTTTAGTTAATGAGCACCAATGATCTGTTTAGAATGATCACTTTAACTGACCGATCAACTTGAAAAATCCGCACTATATCATCCGTAACTTATGATTTAGAACTCAAAATAACACAAAAATCAGTGTCCACGATAAGATAGATCAATTTTGTATAATTTGACAAAATTTGAGACAAAAATAGAGATGACAAAGCATCCAAGTAATCCAATCTATCCCAAACCGAATGATGCCATTGTTTATGCTTCATTTATTAACCTTTACTAAATGCGCACCAAGGATCAGTTTTGAATGATCACTTTAACTGGCCGATCAACTAGACATGCACGCACTAAATCATCTGTAAATTTTGATTGAGAGCTCAAAAACACACGAATAAAATGCACACGTTAAGCTTGCTCAATTTTCTATATTGTAACAAAATTTAAGACAGAAATAGATACAAAAAAGCGTCCAAGTAATCCAATCTATCCAAAACTGTGTGATGCCATGGATTATGCTTAATTTATAAGCCTTAACTCAATGAGCACCAATGATCAGTTTCAAATGATGACTTTAACTGGCCAATCATCTTGACATGTCCGCACTTAATCATACATAACATTTGATCTAGAGCTCAGAATGACACGAATCCAATGCCCACGTTAATCTAGCTCAATTTCTATACTGTGAAAAAAATTGAGACAGAAATAGATACGACACAGCACCCAAGTAATCCAATCCATCCCAAAGTGCGTGATGCCTTGCATTATTTTTCATTTATAAGATTTTACTCAATGAGCACCAATGATCAGTTTAGAGTTATCATTTTGACTGGCTGATCTACTTGTCATGTCTGTACTAAATCGTCCATAACATTTGATTTATAGCTCAGAATGACACTAATCCAATGCCCATAGTAGGCTATTTCAATTTTCAATATTGTGACAATGAGACAGAACTAGATACGACAAAGCATCCAAGAAATCCAATCTATGCTAAACTGCGTGATGCTATGCTTAATGCTTCATTTATAAGGCTTTTTATAATGAGTACCAATGATCAATTTAGAATAATTACTTTAATTGCTCGATCAACTCGTTATTTCCACACTAAATCGTCCGTAATTTTTGACTTAAAGCTCAGAATGACACGAATCCAATGCCGACGTTAAGCTAGCTCAA
Source organism: Pugionium dolabratum (assembly GCA_018901945.1). NCBI lineage: Eukaryota > Viridiplantae > Streptophyta > Magnoliopsida > Brassicales > Brassicaceae > Pugionium > Pugionium dolabratum. The sequence goes on from JAEVFF010000639.1 coordinate 100,058, forward strand.
TTTTCTATATTGTAACAAAAGTTGAGACAAAAATGATACGCAAAGCCTCCAAGTAATCCAATCTATCGAAAACTATGTGATACCATGCATTATGCTTCATTTATAATCCTTTACTCAATGAGCACCAATGATCAGTTTAGAATGATGAATTCAACTGGCCGATCAACTTGACATGTCCGCGCTAAATCGTCCATAACTTTTGATTCAGAGCTCAGAATGACACGAATCCAATGCCCACGTTAAGCTAGCTCAATTCTCTATATTTTGACAAAATTTGAGACAGAAATAGAGATGACAAAGCATCCAAGTAATCCAATCTATCCAAACTACTTGATGCCATGCAATAGGCTTCATTTATGAGCCTTTACTTAATGAGCACCAACAATAAGTTTAGAATGATCACTTTAACTGGCCGATCCACTTGATATTTACGCACTAATCATCCGTAACTCTTCATTTATAGCTCAGAATGACTCGAATCCAATGCCCACGTTAAGCTAGTTTAATTCTCAATATCGTGACAAATTTTTAGACAGAACTAGATACGACAAAGCGTCCAAATAATCCAATCTATCACAAACTGCGTGATGCCATGCCTTATGCTTCATTTATAAACCTTTATTTAATGAGCATCAATAATCAGTTTAGAATGATCATTTTAACTAGCCGATCAACTTGACATGTCCAAACTAAATCGTCCTTAACTTTTGATTTAGAGGTCCGAATGATATCAATCCAATGCCCATTTTAAGCTACTTCAATTTTCTACATTTTGACGAAATTTGAGATAGAATTAGTGATCAAAAAGCGTTTAAGTAATCCAATCTATCCCAAACAGCGTGATGCCATGCTTTTATGGTTCATTTATAAGCCTTTAGTTAATGAGCACCAATGATCAGTTTAGAATGATCACTTTAACTTGTCGATCAAATTGACATGTCCGCACTAAATCGTGTGTAACTTTCTATTTAGAGCTCAGAAACACATGAATCCAATGCCCATGTTAGGCTAGCTCAATTTTCTATATTTTAACAAAATTGAAGACAGAACTTGATACACCAAAGCGTCCAAGTAATCTAATCTATCCAAAGCTGTGTTATGTTATGCATTATGCTTAAGTGATAAGCCTTTTCTCAATGGGCACCAATGATCCGTTTAGAATGATCAATTTAACTGGCCAATCAACTTGACATGTGCGCTCTAAATCGTCCGTGACATTTGATTTAGAGCTCAGAATGACACGAATCCAATGCCTACGTTAACCTAGCTCAATTTTCTATATTTTGAGAAAATTTGGAATGGAAATAGAGACGAAAAAGCGTCCAAGTAATCCAATTTATCCCAAATTACGTGATGTCATGGTCTATGCTTCAATTATAAGCCTTTACATAATGAGTACCAATGATCAGTTTAGAATGATCACTTTAACTAGCCGATCAACTTGACATGTGTGCACTAAATCATCCTTAACTTTTGATTTAGAGCTCAGAAACATACGAATCCAATGCCCACGTTGAGCTAGCTCAATTTTCTATATTGTAACAAAATTTGAGACAGAAATACATATGACAAAGCGTCCAAGTAATGCAATCTATCTAAAACTGTATGATACCTTGCATTATGGTTCATTTATAAGCCTTAAATCAATGAACACCAATGATCAGTTTAGAATGATCACTTTAACAAGCCGATCAACTTGACATATCCGCACTAAATAATCCATAACTTTTGATTTAGAGCTCAGAATGACATGAATTCAATGCCCACGTTAAACTAGCTCAATTTTCTATTTTTTGACAGTATGTAAGACAGAAATAGGGACGAAAAAGCGTTGAAGTAATCCAATTTATCGAAACTGCTTGATGCCATGCTTTATGATTCATTTATAAGCCTTTACTTCATGAGCACCAATGATCTGTATAGAATGATCACTTTAACTGGCCACTCAACTTGACATGTCCGCACTAAATCATCCGTAACTTTTTATTTAGAGCTCATAATGATACGAATCCAATGCTCATGTTAAGATAGATCAATTTTCTATATTATAACAAATATTTGAGACAGAAATAGATACGACAAAGGGTCTAAGTAATCCAATCTATCCCAAATTTAGTATAATCATCACTTCATTTATAAGTGATGCCATCGTTTAGGCTTCATTTATAAGCCTTTACTTAATGAGCACCAATGATCAGTTTTGAATGATCACTTTAACAGGCCGATCAACTTGACATCTCCGCATGAAATCGTCCGCAACTTTTTATTTAGAGCTTCGAATGACACGAATCCAGTGCCTACGTTAAGCTAGGCCAATTCTCTATTCATTGACAAAATTTAATTCAAAAATAGAGACGACAAAGCGTACAAGTAATCCAATCTATCCCAAATTGTGTGATGCCATGCTTTATGCTTCATTTATAAGCCTTTACTTAATGAGCACCAGTGATCAATTTAGAATAATCACTTTAACAGGCAGATAAACTTGACATGACCATATCTTTTCCATATCTTTTGACTTAGAGCTCAGAATGACACGAATCGAATGCCCAAGTTAAGCTAGTTCAATTCTCTATACTCTGACAAAATTTGAGATAGAAATTGACACGACAAAGCATCCAAGGAATCCAAATTATACCAAACTGCGTGATGCCATGCTTTATACTTCATTTACAAGCCTTTACTTTTTGAACCCAATGATCAGTGTAGAATGATCAATTTAACTGGCCGATCAACTTGACACGTACGCACTAAATCGTCCGTAACTTTTGATTTAGATCTCAGATAGACACGAATCAAATGCCCAAGTTAAACTAGCTCAATTTTCTATATTGTAACAAAATTTGAGACAGAAATAGATACGAAAAAGTGTCCAAGTAATCTATTCTATCGAAAACTGTGTGATGCCATGCATTATGCTTCATTTATAAGCCTTTACTCAATGACCACTAATGATTAGTTTAGAATGATCACTTTAACTGGCCGATCAATTATACATGTCCACACTAAATCATCCATAACTTTTGATTTAGAGCTTAGAATGACACGAATCCAATGCCCACGTTAAGTTAGCTCAATTTTCTATATTTTGACTTAATTTGAGACAGAAATAAGATGACAAAGCATACAAGTAATCCAATCAATCCAAACTGCTTGATGTCATGCATTATGCTTCATTTATAAGCCTTTATATATTGAGCACCAATGATTAGTTTAAAATGATCACTTTAACAGGCCGATCAACTTGACATGTTTGCACTAAATCGTCGTAACTTTTGATTTAAAGCTCCGAAACACACGAATCAAATGCTCACGTTAATCTAGCTCAATTTACTATATTGTAACAAAATTTGAGACGAAATAGATATGACAAAGCGTCCAAGTAATCCAATCTATCTAAAACTGTGTGATACTATGCATTATGCTTCATTTATAAGCCTTTACTCAATGAGCACCAATGATCAATTTATAATGATCACTTTAACTGGCCGATCAACTTGATATGTCCGCACTAAAACGTTCGTAAATTTTGATTTAGAGCTCGGAATGACACGAATCCAGTACCCACATTAAGCTAGCTCATTTTTCATTATTGCCACAAAGATTGAAACAGAGATAGATACGGCAAGGTGTCCAAGTAATCCAATTCATCCCAAAATGCATGATGCCATTCTCTAGGCTTCATTTATAAGTCTTTACTTAATGAGCGTCAATGATGACTTTTGAATGATCACTTTAATAGGATGATCAACTTGACATGTCCGCACTAAAATCGTCGTAAATTTTGATTTAGAGCTCGGTATGACCGGAATCTAGTCCCATGTTAAGCTAGCTCAATTTATATGTTGTGACAAAGGTTGAGAGAGATATAGATACGACAAAGCGTGCAAGTAATACAATCGATCCCAAACTGCGTGATGCCATTCTTTAGGCTTCATTTATAAGCCTTTACTTAATGAGCATCAATGATCAATTTTGAATGATCACTTTAACTGGCCAATCAACTTGACATGTTTGCACTAAATCATTCGTAACCTTTGATTTAGAGCTCAGAATGACACAAATCCAATGCCAGGGTTAAGCTAGCTCAATTCTCTATTTTTTAAAAATTTTGAGACAGAAATACAGATGACAAAGCATCCAAGTAATCCAATCTAACCCAAACTGCGTGATGCCATGCTTAATGCTTCATTTATAAGCAATTTACTTCATGAGCACCAATGATTAGTTTAGAATGATAACTTTAACTAGCTGATCAACTTGACATATACGTATTAAATCGTCCATAACTTTTGATTAAGAGCTCAGAAACACACGAATCAAATCCCCACGTTAAACTACCTCAATTTTCTATATTGTTACAAAATTTGAAACAGAAATAGAGACGACAAAGCGTCCAAGTAATCCAATCTTTCCCGAAATGCGTGATGCCACACTTTATGCTTCATTTATAAGCCTTTACTTAATTAGCAACATTGATCAGTTTAGAAGGATAACTTTAACTGGCCTATCAACTCTAAATGTAGGCACTAAATTGTTCTTAACTTTTGATTTAGAGCTTAGAAACACATGAATCCAGTGCCCACGTTAACCTAGCTCAATTTTCTATATTGTAACAAAAATTTGAGACAAAAATAGATACGACAAAGCGTCCAGGTAATCCAATCAATCCAAAACTGTGTGATGCCATGCATTATGCTTCATTTATAAGCCTTTACTCAATGAGCACTAATGATCAGTTTAGAATGATCACTTTATCTCGCTGATCAACTTGACATGTCCACACTAAATCATCCATAACTTTTGATTTAGAGCTCAGAATTACCGAATCCAATGCCTACATTAAGGTAGCTCAGTTTTCTATATTTTGTTATAATTTGAGACAAAAATAGAGATGACCAAGTGTCCAACTAATTCAATATATCCAAACTGCTTGATGTCATGCATTATACTTCATTTATAAGTATTTATTTAATGAGCACCAATGATCAGTTTAGAATGACAATTTTAACTGGCCGATCAACTTGACATGTCCACACTAAATCGTACGTATCTTTTGATTTTGAGATTGGAATCCACAAATCCAGTGTCCACGTTAAGCTATCTCAATTTTCTACATTGTGAAAAAGTTTGGAACAAAATAGATACGACAAAGCGTCCAAGTAATCCAACCCATCCAAAACTGCGTGATGCCATTCTTTAGGCTTCATTTATAAGCCTTTACTTAATGAGCGCCAATGATAAGTTTTGAATGATCACTTTATCTAGCCGATCAATTTGACATATCCGCACTAAATCGTCCGTAACTTTTGATTTAGAGCTCAGAAAGACACGAATCCAACGCCCACGTTAAGGTAGCGCAATTTTCTATTTTTGTCAAACATTGAGTTAGAAATAGAGACGACGGAGCATCCAAGTAATTCAATCTATCCCAAACTGCGTAATGCCATACATTATTTTTCATTTATAAGCTTTTACTCAATCAGAACCAATGATCAGTTTAGAATAATCATTTTAACAGGCCGATCAACTTGTCATGTCTGCACTAAATTGTCCATAACTTTTGATTTATAGCTAAGAATGACACGAATCCAATGCCACATTAAGCTAGTTCAATTTTCTATATTCTGAAAAAATTTGATACAGAAATCGATACGAAAAAGCCTCCAAGTAATCCAATTTATCTAAAATTGTGTGATACCTTGTGATGAGGACATCAGGTCGTATGTCCAGCCAGGAGACCAGACTGGCCGACCAGGAAGCTTGCCCAAGACAGCTGGGCCATCTGGCACGTCTGCCAGCCCAAGCAGTACCGCTAGACCCTCGTCCAATAGGACCAGACCAACCAGCATTGCCAGCGGAGAGGCCTAAGCTTCTGGCACACTTGGTGGCGATGTGGATGACACCGCCGGTCCCCTTGGTGATGCCGCCGACTCTGGGATCAACTTGGCCGGTCCTGAAGGCATTCCGGCCAGTACCTCACACAATCCAGCCAGTACAGCCGATCCAGCCAGTACAGCCGATCCAGCCGAGTGCATGAGCATTTCAACTTCCACACAAGGTAACTCGGACCAGATAAGCTACCAGCTTCAGGACATGCATCTAGAGGAAGTCTCCACACCAGTAGTGCCACCAGGAGCAATGACAAGGAGCAGATCAAGAGCACTCTTCCACAAGTTCAGCTTTTGCGTCGACAAGCTCCTAGAGGAAGCTCGACTAAGGACAATCAACCAGAAGTGCAAAGAAGAGTCCAAAGGCTTCTCAACAATGCAAGGGACTTCAGAGACTTGGGGTTTAGTGGCAAGAGAGGTCAGGGCCCAAAGATTCTTAACCCTACTCCAAGTCGAAGACTAGGAGCAAGGCGCGTGCATGCCACAAGGACGGCCACCTTCCATTTCTTGGCCATGAGGTAAGTAAAGGTAAGTTTCAATTCGAATATATGCCTCTTTCTGTTTTGCAGGGTAGGATCTAGATGCTTTACATTTTTGAGTCAAGAACATTTTAGGATTAGGTCCTTTTTCGGTTATACACTTTTGTATCTTTTCCTTTTGTGCACTTTTGTAAACTTTCCTTTTCTTTGTTTGAGTCGACCCTAGAAGGTCAAGCTTTCGAGCATATTAATAAGGCTCCTTCCAGCATTGTAGTTCGACAACCTTTTTGCTAATTAATAAAGATCGAATTTTCTTTACAAGTTATTCTCTCAAAGAAGCTTGTTCGCTTAGAACCTAGTTGAGACCAGCCCTCCTAGCTCTAAGTTTGTGATTTATCACGAGGTTCATCACCCCTCGTGTGGTTCACTTCACCCTTCCATCGAATACCAACCCAAAATCCCCTATCCAAGAAGTCTAAGGCCGAGTTTCTCACCTAACCTTCTCCAAAAAGCCCACGCGCATATAAGCCTTGAATCGAGGCTTGTATCATTTTGGTATCAGAGCTTAAAGCTTCTAAACAAGGTTGTTTCTATCCTTTAGCTTGTTTTGTTTCTTGTTATTGCATTAGTTTAAGGTCCATTTAAGAAAATCAAAAAAATAACATCTAAACGCATACCGAGTGCATCTAGATCCTACGTGCATCACTAGGTTCTAGAATCATTCTTGCATTGCTATATTCGACTTAAATATATTTCTATTTATTTTAAATTATTTATAAATTAACGAATTAAAAATTTAAAGAAATAAAAATTATTATTTTTTGCAATACTATTTTTTGATTAGTTGAATAAAATATTTTGATTTTTTAACCAAATTAATATTAGTGTAATATATTGTGATTATTTTATTAAGTTAAACTATTTTATATATCCTCTTAATATTAAAAGAGAAGTGAGTTTGAAAAAAATGATGACATGTCATTAAAAAAGATGATATGCCTAAAAACAATTATGATATGGCATTTAGTCAAATGTGACATGATAATTTAAAAATAAAATTATTTTTAAAAAATAATTTAATCAAATGAGAAATGATAATTTTAAACATAAATTTATTTTCAAAAAAATAATATAATCAAATATAATATGATAATTTTAAATATAAATTTATTTCTAAAAAAATAAATTAAATCATATATATTGAATTAAAAGTGAATTTAGAAAAAATATTTATATATCATTAGAAAAAGTGATATAACTAAAAAATTAATATGACTAAAAATATTTACATGTCATTAAAAATTAATATAGCAAAAAAAATTATTACTTATTATCCCCTATTATACCCTATACATTAAAAGAGAAATGAGTTTTGAAAAAAAAAATACTTACATATCATTAAAAAGATGACAACAAAAACAAAAATGACATAAAATTTAATCAATGAAATGATAATTTTAAACATAAATTATCTATAAAAAATCAAAAAAATCATATATATTAAATTAAAAATAAGTTTAGCAAAATATTTAATACTATATATGTTTTCAATTTTATGGTTTTCTTTAGGTTTTATTCATTTATAGTTGTTTCAAGTAATTAATTTTGTTTGAAAAATTACGATAAATAATTTATATTTTTCAATCATAGTTATTACTTTTACATGTCTATTGAATTACTCATATTTTAATCAACATCCAATTATATAGTTGGTAATTTTAAAAATTAATATTTAAAGATAAAACTTAATTTTACAAAAACAATAGTCATAAATATACAAAACAAATGGTTAATAATGTGTATTATATATAAGTTCATAATTTTTTTTAATATATAATTGTACCAAAATATAGTTTAGATATAATTTTATTTTAAACTAAAAACGTAAGCATATTAGAAATTGAAAAAAATACAATTTTTATAGTTTTAAATACGTAAAACACAAATAAAATTCATCCTATGTATATAATAGATTAAAAGAGAACTGAATTCTAAAAAAATTTTACATATCATTAAAAAAAGATGACATAGCTAACAAAAATTACAAAATAACGTTTAGTCAAATATGACATGATCATTTTAAACATAAATTTATTTTAAAAAAAAAAATAAATCATATATATTAAATTAGAAGTGAGTTTAGAAGAAATATTTAATACCATGTATGTTTTTAATTTTAGATTTTTATTTAGATTTTATTTATTTATAATTGTTTCAGATAATTAATTTGGTTTGACAAATTACTATGAATAATTCATATTTTTCAATTTTTGTTATTACTTTTACTTATTGATTGAGTTGTTCATATTTTAATCAACATTCAATTATTAAAAAATTATTATTTAAAGATGAACTTTATTTTCTAAAAAATAGCCAAAAACATATAAAATAATGGTTAAAAATGTGTACTATATACAAATCCATATTGTTTAATATACAATCATAGCAAATATAGTTTATTTTATTATTTGATTCTAAACAAAAAATATAAACATATTAAAAATTGAAATATATAATTTTAGTAGTTTTAAATACATTACACAATTTTATATAATAAATATGTAATATAATACATATAACATTTTAATAAAATATAATAATGATATAAGTTTATAATATGTTATATCTATTTTGGTTATTGATAAAGTTATTCTGTTAAAAAGTTTGTCAAATAAAATATTAGTGATTTAAAAAGTAATGGTGAGATGGAAAATTTCAAGGGAAAATAGCGGTGATGTGAATTATGTGATTCATACGGTTGAGAAAGAATGAGGAAAGTGTTACAGAACTGAGAGAGTGAAGAGGAAAAACAAAGAAGAAGAAGGAGAAGAACAGTAATGGCTACTCCTTGGTACTTTTTCGGACTACTTCTCACCATTCTTATTAGCTCTCAGGTTCCAATTCCAACCCTAAATCTCCCTATTCCTCTTTTTCTTCTTCTTTAGCTTTTTATGATTGAATCTGGCTTTGGATATTCGTTTTCGATTTGTTTCTTCTTCCTCTGATTTTTTTTGTGTGGAAATTCTGCGAGTGTACGGATCTACAGTTGAGCAGTCGCTGGTGGTATTTTCGCTAAATCTTTCTGGATCATGTCGGTTAAAGTGTGATAATGATATTCGTACAGTTTCGAGCAATGCCATGACGGATCGTGAGATGCAATATTCCAGTTGATTCTTACGAATGCTGATTGCTCTTTTCTCGATCCAAAACACATTTTCATTCTGTTGTGACTAATTATTTAAGTTCACGACTGTGAACATTTCACATGATTTCGTAGTGAAAAGGAGATTGCATGATTGTTTGGTCAATATACTGTAGAATGAAGAATCTGTTGTCACTAATAAGCTGCTAGAAAATTCATATTATTAGTGTAAACAAGTCATGATACTCATTCTTTTGTGCTCTGTGTTTAGCTTTCAGATAGAAATTGAACAAGATCATGCTGGACAGATTCGATAAGGAAAACTAAGTTGATGATATAAATTTAACTGTGTGAACTTATATTCCTCAGGGAATTTTAACAACTCTTTCTCAAAGTGATGTACGTTATAAGGGAAATTTTTAAGGTATTTTTGTTCTTTTCATTATGTTCAACCCATTTTTCTCATGCTCAAAAACTTAAGTTTTGTCATGTTTTACTAAGCAGCTATGATTTTTTGTTTACTTTGTAAAACCTTCTTCTACAGCTTATCATTTCTGGTTTATTTCTCTGGAGAGAGATGTAGACATCTTCCTCAGCAACTGCAAGGATTACTACCGATTGGAAGAGCGTGCGCTTATTTGTTATTCCTTCTCTTATATATATGATCCATAACAACGTGCAGTTTGCTACATTGACTTACGTGGACACATCCACTTATCAGATAATAGGTAATCTGAAGATTATGACCACTGGCATACTGTTTAGGTACCTGCTTCATATGCTTTCTTTCTCTATACTGTCTTTTTTCCGCAGGAGAAATAGGAACCTGCTAAAAAAAGTTTCTGAGTCCCTCTGTCTCTGTGGATTAACTATTTTGTAATTTGTGGTTGTTATAGGTTATTTTTGAAGAGGAAACTATCAAAACTTCAGTGGATGGCTTGGAACAACTACCAGCCAGGTGATGCATACACATTGGATTCGGTATTGTATCCTCTCTATTGCCTAATGAACTAGGCTTATAGTCTTTGTGTTTCTCAAATTATTATTCATGTTTCTACTTAGCAATTAACACACTGGGTTTATGCTAATTATGTAAAAGCTAAGTGGGCATCAAAGCATGTCAAATGATTTCAACAATTCAATTTTTGTTGTCATTTCAGATTAAGGGATGTGGAGAAGCTTCATGCGATTCGCTATTCACAGCATCAATTCAAGGCTGTTTCTTGGGCTTCCTCTCAGCTGGTTTGTCTGCACTAGCCGGAATTCACACAGAGTTTCTGATGAAGAGAAACAATGACAGCTTATACTGGCAAAACTTGGAGTTGTATACGTAGGTATCTCTTCTTCAAATCAAACTTTTTTTTACTGTACTTATTCAACTTAGAAATCCTTTTTCAGTAAGCTGACAGTATTTGGTTCAATCATCGTATACTTACCAGGTTTGGCTCACTTTTCAACGTTGCTTGCCTTATAGCATATGATTTTAGACTCGGGTTTGAAAAGGGTCCTTGGTGGCAGCGTATCTTTGATGGGTAGTTCTGAATCTCGGATCCACGGGCTTACTGGTCTCCTGGTTAATGAAGTATGCAGACAATATCGTGAAGGTAAAAGATCAAACTTGTTCTTTATAATTAGCAAAAGAAGAAAACAAAAATCTGTTCACAAACTCAGACCCACAATCTCCTCTAGGTTTATTCTACATCAATGGCAATGCTACTTACTATGGTTGCATCCATATACCTATTCAGCATCAAACCAACAATGCAGGTTTGTGTATAATTGATCTTAGATCGTCCTTGCCATATAAAAAAAAGCCTCATTTGACTTATTTGGTCTGAATAAAAAAAATGCAGCTTTTCTTGGGTATAAATGTATAATCATATGCATCATGTCACTCCATATGTACTTTGCTCCTCCACACACGCTCGTGGACTTGCCTCTGACCAGCGAAGCGCATCCCATGAACTTAAAGCAAGTTATCGTAGAAGAAAAGACAGATTCTTGATTCCAATGGACCAAAAGGTTAGTTCTATATACATATAGTAAAGTAGTTGTCGATTCCAAGTGACTTAATATTTGCCATCCCCCGAAATAATTCACGAGGAATGGTCATAGATTCCGTCCATGACATTTTTTTATATAAATATATTAAAAAATTTAATACAAACATTAGGATTTGCAAAATATAAAACGATTAAGATTAATCATCTGATATAACAATATAAAATTTTGAATAACAAATCATTTTTTTTCTTTTTCTTCCGATTCTTGAACTTTAGCTATTTTGTTCTCTGACTGATGTTTCACGGCCGTTGGAGTTTTCAATGCAATCTTCATTTAGATGAACTCTTTCGTAGTTGGAGTAGAAAGGGAAATAATTTGTTATGTAGGAACCATTTTGAGTCTCTGGTTGCAAATATCGAAACTTATTGGTCTTATTGATGTTGTACGGATTCAAATCACTCATTGAGACGACGTCGTTACTCGGAAACCATATAGGTGTTGCATATTTATCTTTTACGCTTGTAACATTCACGTCTTTCACTTTTATCCATGATTTTCCAAAACTGTTATTCAAAACCCATAATTCATATCTTTCTTTCGAATTCCAAAAAATCACACCTAACTTTCCTTCGTAACTAATCAATTCTTGATAACCATCACGTACTATCTCTTCTGGAACAACCAAAATAGACCAAGTTTCGGTTTGCATACAAAACCGAATCACATTCCTTTTCCTCGTGAACCAATGCATGAAACCATATGATGATACGGGTAGATATGTTTTCGCAAAAGAGTCGTCCAAAGGTAATATCAAATCATTCAATCGTTTCCACGCAAAAGAATCAGAATCAAAAACTTCGCAATTGAGATAACAGAAACCTGATTTTATGTTCCTTCTCTCCCGTATCGATTCAGAAACCCTAACGATCTTATATCGAAACGGGTCTAACTGAATCACCATTAAACCTGTTACAAGAGTTAAATACCGAGTTTTGGGATTTGGTATGATTCGGTACTGTTATGTAGCCGGTTTACAAACAAAGTAATACGGTCTTTCAGCTCTGATGTAATACGGTCTTTCAGCTCTGATGTAATCACGATAGTCGGTACAAAGCAAAATTCCATGATGTGTATCGCAAGCTTCGATCTTTACTTGGTCTGCAGGAAGAAATTCGAGCGAGATGCCAATTTTTTCAGTAATTTCGTCTTCTATTTCTTTTTTTTCTTCGAAGCCCAACACAAAAATAGAATAATACTCAAATCGTGGAGATCCTGTATTGTATTGAGTAAAATATCCAAAAACAGAGTTGGTTTTGTGAAGATGATGATTGATAAAATATGATTCATAAGTACGTTTGTTGATTTCTTTACTTAGTAGACGGAATTTTCCAATCTCTGTGGCAGAACAATAAGATATGATCTCTAATATCATATCTTCGTTCATTTTGTTTGGAAAATTTGAGAGAAAAAAAAGTTGAGAGAAAAAAAAGGTGTTTGTATATGAGAATTTCGATAGAATTGTGATGCTTATGGTTTCTGTAACTCATCGTCTATATATATATATACGAGGTGAAGGAGATTGGAAAACAAGATTTCCTTTTCTATTTAAATGCAATTTCCCAAAAGGGAATAATATATGAAGATCATTAATAATACACTTTTAGATTTCCTTTTATTCAAAAACAAAAAGGAAACAATATCAGTATTTTCAATTAGTGGTAGATATCTCAAAGAAAAATTTACTTATTTTACTAAATAAAAGTAGGTATTTGATACTTGCAAATCTAACTAACAAATAAGTTTTAAAATTATGACACATCATCAACTTTATCCATATCATTTTAAACTAAAAATATTTACTAATAATTTCTGTACATTATCCATAAGGCAACACATTTATGGGTTTGGAAATATTTCTGCTCGACAAAAAGATATGTTTAAAAAATTATATTTGAAATTGTTTTTAAAAATATATAAATAATAGATTTTTTATATGTCAATTTGTTTTAAAAGTCTTAGGGTTTTCGCATAAAATCAATTTTCAGGGTTTAAATACTAAAAAGTTAAACCCAAATCGATCGGTTTAGACAAATTGATTTTAAAATTAAAAGTTAAGACCGAAATTTTAGCTAGATTGCGGTTCATGCGGTCGTACCAGACAAGAATTAAGAAAACATTAAGGCTCAATAGTTTTCATTTTTTTAATAATGAAATGCGAAAAAAAAATTACAAAATGGTGAGAATTTTTTCTCAACGGAATTAAGAGATTTAAAAGAGTCTTGATGTTTCTTTTCTTTACAAAGATTATAATGTTTAATCGTGTTAAAAAATAACCAGTACAAAGTTTGTTGCAATGAATGAAATAAATAATGATAAATAAAAATTAAATTTTGAGAAAAAAAGAAATATTTTAAAATTAAATTATTAAAAAAATTAAATATAATAATACGTCCGCGAACTATCACTTAGTTTTACTTAAAAAAATTAAAAAGTTAATAATGGCGAGAAGGAAAATTTCAAGGATTGTTAATATTGGGGCAAGGTACAGAGATACATTGGACTTATTTAGGCCCATTAAATTATCTATATATATATTCAAGCATGCACATCTTTCTTATGTTATTACCTTTTGTTCAATCTTTTTTATTAATTAATTAATAAATATAATTACATATTTATAGAATTTTTTAATATTTTGAAATAATACGCAATATTTTAAATTTTATACGTTAATTATCTATTAATACATAATTTATTTTATTTTATTATCATATATTTAATTATTATATTATTATATTATATTATAATATTATTAATTATATATTATATTATTATATCATTGAATTCAAAAAAGTATTTATATAATTTAAATAAATTATATTTTTCATTAATCTCATAGTAATCTATATTGATTTTTTAATTAAATTAATAACATTGAAATATATTGTAATTATTTAATAATTTAAATCTATTTATATATTTATTTGTAATTATTTATAATTTATCGTATATGTAAACTAAAAAAATAAAAAAAATTATTTTTATGAATTTAATATTATTTTTTTTAGTTTAATGAAATATATTAATTATTTAACCAAATTAATAACAATGACATATTGTAATTATTCTATTAATTTAAATTTATTTATATATTTATTTTAAATTCATTGTGATAATGATATATCAGCGTAATATTTTTGTTAATAACACGGTAGAATAATATTATTGTTTAAAAATATTCTTAAAATAACATATTAGCAGTTATGTATATAGAGATATAACACTCACAAATCAATATAATAACAATTCTTTCAAATCTTTTCTATTCACAACACGTTATCACCATAAAACTATAGCCGCACCACCAAAAATTTCAGTCGATGGCGTAGTTGCATCTTCATTCCCATCAATATCAATATAAGTACTATTTACCGTAACGTTGTTTATATCTTATTGAATCATACTTTTGTCATTAAAATTTTGATGTTTAGTTATATAATATATACATGAAACATGCTTTATAATTTCTAGATTTATGATTTTTGATCGATGGGTGATGAATTTTGTTTGATATGATTTTATAAAGTTGGTTGTTTATGTTTACAAGCACAATGATTTGGTTCAATTAAATTCCTCAAATTGAAAAATAAAATAAAATAAAATATTTTATTTTACTATGTTATTGATATGTCTGTTTATTATTAAATTGTTCACACGTTTTAATCATGATTAAGTTGAATGTTATGAAAAAGCATTTGATTAAATTATAATTTATAAAGTGGATATTTCACTAAACAATGACTAAATCAATCTTTTAATATCATGAATTATATATTAAATTTTGATGAATCATGTTTTTAGAGAAATATTTGTTGTCATATCTTATTTGATAGATATTGGTAAATTTTTACATGATATTTATTAAGATTCATAATTATGAAATTTTTTTCTTATGACACTATATAATTTACTCACATTTTGTGTAGTTATAACATATTACAAAATTGTGTTATTATTATTATATTTGATTAAGATATTATATTTATTATATAAAATAAGTTTTATTTATGTTTTATGTATTTAAAACTACTAAAATTATATTTTTCAATTTTTAATATATTTACGTTTTTATTTTAGACTCAAATATATCTAAACTATATTTTGGTAAGATTTTATATTAATAATTGTAAACTTATAGGTAATACACCTTTTTAACCATTATTTTTGCATATTTTTGGCTAATTTTGTAAAATTAAATTTTATTTTTAAATATTAATTTCTTAAATTACCAATTATATAATTGGATGTTTATTAAAATATGAACGACTCAATATACATGTAAAAGTAATAACCACGATTGAAAAAATATAAATTATTCATCATAATTTGTCAAACCAAATTAATCTTCAAACAACTATAAATGAATAAAACCTAAATAATACTATAAAATTGAAAACATATATGATATTAAATATTTTTTCTAAACTCACTTATAATTTAATATATATGATTTATTTATTTTTTAAAAATAATTTATGTTTATAACTATTATGTAATATTTGACTAAACGTTATGTAATAATTTATGTTGTATTTTAAATATATAATAAACTTGTTTTGTATTTGGTTCTTATTCCATTCTCCGTTACATTAAAAATATGTGTTTTGTATTGACTACTAAAAATAAATTGTAATCATTTTCAGTTAATAACATTAACACAGAGAAATTTTTTCAGAAGAAATGATTCTTTAGATATCAATTAAAAAAACAAAAACTATTATGATTTTTCTGTTAACATTATTTATTTATAAGATACATATTTTTATAAGTAATATTAAGATGATATCATCAATGTTCTCAATCAGTCCTCCATTCAATTTGTAATTTGACTTTCATCAAGCATAATCCAATTAACTGCTTCCATCGAAGAAGGAAGAGGAGAATAAGCAGAGATAGAGAAAAAATGAAAAGCCTTTTAGATTTATAAGGCCCATTAGTTAAGTAATACTGAAGCCCAAATCTCAAAGAAAACTCCTTCAAACAATTTTCATTAATTTGAAATATCATCGTTTACGATTGGTAATAAAAATAAAGGGTAAGAGTAATATAAATTCTAATCAACCGAGTATGAAATTGAAGAGGCTGCCAATAGATCAACAGCACGATTTCTTGATTGGGGTTGGTAAGAAAATTGTATTTGTGAGAAAAGGTTCTTCCATAGTTGAATAGCAGAAAGATAATGCCGAAGATGCAGATTTATTCCTTGACTGTTGAGAATATTGTTAATATTTAAGTTATCTCTTTCAAAAATAACATGGCAGAAACCAAAAGACCAGGTGGATTGGATAGTCCAAAGTAGCGCAGTCATTTCAGCTTCAATGATTGTGCTTCGTCCCTGAAATTTTCCACTTCCCGCATATAGGAAATTCTCATTCTGGTCTCTTATAATCCAACCCATTCCAGAAGATTGTGATCCAATACGATGTGCAACGTCATAATTACATTTAATCCAATTATGAGGTGGTACCTTCCATGCATGAGGAATTATTTGTTGTAATTGTTGTCCCATTTCGGTGTGTTGCACACGTTGTCCCCTTTTGGTTTGTTGCAAATGATTTAGCCATTCTGTAGAATCATCTTGAGCTCGTTGTATCAGTATATCAAGGGTAATATCCTGTTTCCTGAAGACTAACTCATTTCTAGATTTCCATATGCTCCAGAGGATGAAAAAAGGTAGATACTTGGTAGTTGACTCCGAATCGCATTGTCGGTAACTTGCTAAAAGATATCTGATATTGTTATTGATATTGGAGGTAATACTGCAAATAATTGTGGTTAAAATACCAATCTTCTTCCATATCATTTGTGCAAATGCACAAAGGAAAAAAACATGGGATTCATCTTCGTCAAAATCACAACACCGAGTGCATAACTGTTCCAAAATGATGTGTCTTCGGTATAGATGTGTTTTTAGTGGTAGTCCCTTTGATAATAGACGCCATAAAAAATGACAGATTTTTGGCGGTAATTCAATATACCTATATCTTTTGCGAGATCTTAATGATGTGCTAGTGGATGATGAGCTATCTCTGATTGAGCGATCACTGAATGTGTATTTTCTAATTCTACTGCTTGTCGATACCCAGATTTTATTGAATAAGTACCATTATTCGTAAAATGCCATAACCAATCATCCTGGACCGATATAGGAGGAATATATATTTTGTGAATAAACTGATGATCCTCTTTTTCAATAAGGTCATTTATCATAGTTGCATTCCACTGACGAGTGTCCTGATCAATAAGTATTTCTATCGGTAGTAGCGGATTAGTATATGGCAATATCCTAGGAGGACGTGATGGACATATAGGTAACCAATTGGAGCTTCCTATCTCCGTAGTAACTCCATTTCCAATAGTGCGTTGTAGACCTGATTTTAATAGCATGCGACCATGAATTAAAGATTGCCATCCATAAAATGAACGAGATCCGAAAGATGCTGATAGGAAGTTCCCATTTTTAAAATAGTGATTCTTCAAAATTCTAGTTAACAGACATGTTGGTCTTTGTAGAATTTTCAGCACTGATTAGCTAGCAGAGCCTGATTGAATTTCTCAAAATCTCTAAATCCCAATCCTCCTACTATTTTTGGTGTAGTAATCTTTTTCCAAGAAACCCAGACCGTTTTGCGTTTGACATCAGATGATCCCCACCAAAACTGTGACAAAAGTCTGTCTAAATTCTTGCAGATATCTTTGGGAAGTTTGAAAACATTCATGGAGTAGACCGGCAGCGCGAAACCTACAGCTTTAATCAAAACCTCCTTTCCAGTAGGGGATAAGAATTTCGTGTGCCAACCTGAGATGCGTGATTTTACTTTATCCATAATATACTTGAACATTTGTCTCCGATTGCGTTGAAATTGCTCTGGTAATCCCAGATATTTCCCACCACCTCCAAGGTTATGAATACCCATCATATCATGCATAACTGCTCTTGTTCGTTGATATACATTGTTCCCAAAAATAATGGAAGATTTTGCATAGTTTATTACCAGACCAGATACCCTCCCATAATCTTCGAAAATTTGTCTTAAACAAGTGACATTACTTATTTTACTTAACCTTTTGTTTTTGGCATCGTTTTTTACTTAATAACTAGATTTATACCCATTACATATGTGAAGAAAAATATTTGTAAATTATATTCTATTAGTAAATATAAATTAAATATTTATATAATTTTAAATTTTATTTAAAATAATTTTTAACATTAATTTTGTATATATAAATTAAGAAAAAAATTATTTTTTATAAATTTAATAGTATTTTTTGGTTAGTTTAATGAAATATATTAATACTCTAGCCAAATTAATAACAATGACATATATTGTAATTATTCGAATAAGTTAAATCTATTTATATATTTATTTTAAATTTATTGTAATGATGAAACGTAAGTATCAATTTTTGTTAATAACACGTGAAAATAAAATTATTTTTTTAATTATTTTTTAAATAATATATTAGGGATTAGGTAATAACTTAAATATATTTATATTTATTTTAAATTATTTATAAATTAACGTATTAAAAATTTAAGCAAATAAAAATTATTATTTTTGCAAATACTATTTTTTGATTAGTTGAATAAAATATTTTAATTTTTTAAACAAATTAATACCAGTATCATATATTATAATTATTTTATTAAGTTAAACTATTTTATATATTTAATTTGAAATTCGTTGTGATGTTGATAAATTATCACGATATTTTTATTTTTATTATTAAAACGTAATGATAAAGTTATTTTGTTAAAAATTTGTCAAATAAAATATTAGCGATTTAAGAAATAATGGCGAGATGGAAAATTTAAAGGGAAAATGGCTGTGATGTGAATTATGTGATTCATACGGTTGAGAAAGAATGAGGAAAGTGTTACAGAACTGAGAGAGTGAAGAGGAAAAACAAAGAAGAAGAAGGAGAAGAACAGTAATGGCTACTCCTTGGTACTTTTTCGCACTACTTCTCACCATTCTTACTAGCTCTCAGGTTCCAATCCCAACCCTAAATCTCCCTATTCCTCTTTTTTTTCTTCTTTAGCTTTTTATGATTGAATCTGGCTTTGGATATTCGTTTTTGATTTGTTTCTTCTTCCTCTGATTTTTTTGTGTGGAAATTCTACGAGTGTACGGATCTATAGTTGAGCAGTCGCTGGTGGTATTTTTGCTAAATCTTTCTGGATCATGTCGGTTAAAGTGTGATAATGATATTCGTACAGTTTCGAGCAATGCCATGACGGATCGTGAGATGCAATATTCCAGTTGATTCTTACGAGTGCTGATTGCTCTTTTCTCGATCCAAAACACATTTTCATTCTGTTGTGACTAATTATTTAAGTTCACGATTGTGAACATTTCACATGATTTCGTAGTGAAAAGGAGGTTGCATGATTGTTTGGTCAATATACTGTAGAATGAAGAATCTGTTGTCACTAATAAGCTGCTAGAAAATTCATATTATTAGTGTAAACAAGTCATGATACTCATTCTTTTGTGCTCTGTGTTTAGCTTTCAGATAGAAATTGAACAAGATCATGCTGGACAGATTCGATAAGGAAAACTAAGTTGATGATATAAATTTAACTGTGTGAACTTATATTCCTCAGGGAATTTTAACAACTCTTTCTCAAAGTGATGTACGTTATAAGGGAAATTTTTAAGGTATTTTTGTTCTTTTCATTATGTTCAACCCATTTTCTCATGCTCAAAAACTTAAGTTTTGTCATGTCTTACTAAGCAGCTATGATTTTTTGTTTACTTTGTAAAACCTTCTTCTACAGCTTATCATTTCTGGTTTATTTCTCTGGAGAGAGATGTAGACATCTTCCTCAGCAACTGCAAGGATTACTACCGATTGGAAGAGCGTGCGCTTATTTGTTATTCCTTCTCTTATATATCTGATCCATAACAACGTGCAGTTTGCTACATTGACTTACGTGGACACATCCACTTATCAGATAATGGGTAATCTGAAGATTATGACCACTGGCATACTGTTTAGGTACGTGCTTCATATGCTTTCTTTCTCTATACTGTCTTTTTTTCGCAGGAGAAATAGGAACCTGCTAAAAAAAGTTTCTGAGTCCCTCTGTCTCTGTGGATTAACTATTTTGTAATTTGTGGTTGTTATAGGTTATTTTTGAAGAGGAAACTATCAAAACTTCAGTGGATGGCTTGGAACAACTACCAGCCAGGTGATGCATACACATTGGATTCGGTATTGTATCCTCTCTATTGCCTAATGAACTAGGCTTATAGTCTTTGTGTTTCTCAAATTATTATTCATGTTTCTACTTAGCAATTAACACACTGGGTTTATGCTAATTATGTAAAAGCTAAGTGGGCATCAAAGCATGTCAAATGATTTCAACAATTCAATTTTTGTTGTCATTTCAGATTAAGGGATGTGGAGAAGCTTCATGCGATTCGCTATTCACAGCATCAATTCAAGGCTGTTTCTTGGGCTTCCTCTCAGCTGGTTTGTCTGCACTAGCCGGAATTCACACATAGTTTCTGATGAAGAGAAACAATGACAGCTTATACTGGCTAAACTTGGAGTTGTATACGTAGGTATCTCTTCTTCAAATCAAACTTTTTTTTACTGTACTTATTCAACTTAGAAATCCTTTTTCAGTAAGCTGACAGTATTTGGTTCAATCATCGTATACTTACCAGGTTTGGCTCACTTTTCAACGTTGCTTGCCTTATAGCAGATGATTTTAGACTTGGGTTTGAAAAGGGTCCTTGTTGGCAACGTATCTTTGATGGGTATAGCATCACCACTTGGATGGTAGTTCTGAATCTCGGATCCACGGGCTTACTGGTCTCCTGGTTAACGAAGTATGCAGAAAATATCGTGAAGGTAAAAGATCAAACTTGTTCTTTATAATTAGCAAAAGAAGAAAACAAAAATCTGTTCACAAACTCAGACCCACAATCTCCTCTAGGTTTATTCTACATCAATGGCAATGCTACTTACTATGGTTGCATCCATATACTTATTCAGCTTCAAACCAACAGTGCAGGTTTGTGTATAATTGATCTTAGATCGTCATTGCCATATAAAAAAAAGCCTCATTTGACTTATTTGGTCTGAATAAAAAAATGCAGCTTTTCTTGGGTATAAATGTATAATCATATGCATCATGTCACTCCATATGTACTTTGCTCCTCCACACACGCTCGTGGACTTGCCTGTGACCAGCGAAGCGCATCCCATGAACTTAAAGCAAGTTATCGTAGAAGAAAAGACAGATTCTTGATTCCAATGGACCAAAAGGTTAGTTCTATATACATATAGTAAAGCAGTTGTCGATTCCAAGTGACTTAATATTTGCCATCCCCCGAAATAATTCACGAGCAATGGTCATAGATTCCGTCCATGACATTTTTCCTACCAATACATGGAATTTTCATTTGAAAACACACATAATAATATAAATAAGATTCATGGTATAGTTAAGAGTTATATATGGTATTTTGCAAATTTAAAATTTAAAATGTTTGGAGATGCTGAAGTTATTATTTATATAAATATATTAAAAAATTTAATACAAACATCAGGATTTGCAAAATATAAAACGATTAAGATTAATCATCTGATATAACAATATAAAATTTTGAATAACAAATCATTTGTTTTCTTTTTCTTCCGATTCTTGAACTTTAGCTATTTTGTTCTGTGACTGATGTTTCACGGCTGTTGGAGTTTTCAACGCAATCTTCATTTAGATGAACTCTTTCGTAGTTGGAGTAGAAAGGGAAACCTTGTTTTCTGGAGTAATCATAGTAAGGCACGCCATTTTGAGTCTCTGCTTGCAAATATCGAAACTTATTGGTCTTATTGATGTTGCACGGACTCAAATCACTCATTGAGACGATGTCGTTACTCGGAAACCATATAGGTGTTGCATATTTATATTTTACGCTTGTAACATTCACGTCTTTCACTTTTATCCATGATTTTCCAAAACTGTTCTTCAAAACCCATAATTCATATCCTTCTTTCGAATTCGAAAAAATCACACCTAACTTTCCTTCGTAACTAATCAATTCTAGATAACCATCACGTACTATGTCTTCTGGAACCGACAAAATAGACCAAGTTTCGGTTTGCATACAAAACCGAATCACATTCCTTTTCCTCGTGAACCAATGCATGAAACCATATGATGATACGGGTAGATATGTTTTCGCAAAAGACTCGTCCAAAGGTAATATCAAATCATTCAATCGTTTCCACGCAAAAGAATCAGAATCAAAAACTTCGCAATTCAGATAACAGAAACCTGACTTTATGTTCCTTCTCTCCCGTATCGATTCAGAAACCCTAACGATCTTATATCGAAACGGGTGTAACTGAATCACCATTAAACCGGTTACAAGAGTTAAATACCGAGTTTTTGGATTTGGTATGATTCGGTACTGTTTTGTAGCCGGTTTACAAACAAGGTAATACGGTATTTCACTTTCAGCTTCGTTGTAATAACCATAGCCGGTACAAAGCAAAATTCCATGATGTGTATCGCAAGCTTCGATCTTTACTTGGTCTGAAGGAAGAAATTCAAGCGAGATGCCAATTTTTCCAGTAATTTCGTCTTCTACTTCATTTTGTTCTTCGAATCCCAACACAAATGTAGAACAATATTCAAATCGGGGAAATCGTTTAAAGCATCGAATAAAATATCCAAAAACAGAATTGGTTTTGTGTAGATGATGATTGATAAAATAGGATTCATAAGTACGTTTATTGATTTCTTTACTTAGTAGACGGAATTTTCCAATATCTGTGGCAGAACAATGAGATATGATCTCTAATATCATATCTTCGTTCATTTTGTTTGGAAAATTTGAGAGAAAAAAAAAGTTGTGGAAAATTTGAGAGAAAAAAAAAGTTAGAGAGAAAAGAAAAGGTTTTTGTATCTGAGAATCGATAGAATTGTAATGCTTATTGTTTTTGTAACTCATCGTCTATATATATATACACGAGGTGAAGGAGATTGGAAAAGAAGATTTCCTTTTCTATTTAAATGCAATTTCCCAAAACGGAATAATATAGGAAGATCATTAATAATACACTTTTAGATTTCCTTTTATTCAAAAACAAAAAGGAAACAATATCAGTATTTTTTATTAGTGGTGGATATCTCAAATACTTATTTTACTTAACAATTAAAAAAGTTAATAATGGCGAGAAGGAAAATTTTAAGGATTGTTAATATTGGGGCGTATTTCTTTTGTTATTACCTTTTGTTCAATCCTTTTCGTTTCTCTCTGCCCTAAACAGTGAAACGCCATGGCCTCCGGCAAAGATTCCGACCGTACCTTAGGGTACATGACCCGGAAGGATACGGAAGTCAAGCTTCCAAGACCGACGCGGGTGAAGAACAAGACTCCAGCGCCGGTGCAAATCACCGCCGAGCAGATTCTAAGGGAAGCTCGAGAAAGGCAAGAGGCTGAGATCCGTCCGCCTAAGCAGAAAATCACTGATTCTACAGAGCTTTCCGACTATAGACTCCGACGCCGGAAGGAGTTTGAGGACCTGATCCGCCGCGTGAGATGGAACATTCAAGTTTGGATGAAGTACGCTCACTGGGAAGAATCTCAGAAGGATTACGCCCGTGCTCGGAGCGTGTGGGAACGAGCCATAGAAAGAGATTACCGGAACCATACGCTTTGGCTTAAGTACGCTGAATTCGAGATGAAGAACAAGTTTGTAAACAGCGCCAGGAACGTTTGGGATCGAGCTGTCATGCTTCTTCCTCGCGTGGATCAGCTCTGGTACAAGTATATTCATATGGAAGAGATACTTGGGAATATCGCCGGAGCCAGACAGATATTCGAGCGGTGGATGAATTGGTCACCGGATCAACAAGGTTGGCTCTCGTTTATTAAATTCGAACTTAGATATAACGAAATCGAACGTGCAAGATCCATCTACGAGAGATTTGTTCTTTGCCATCCAAAAGTTTCTGCTTATATTCGATATGCCAAGTTCGAGATGAAAAGCGGTGAAATTGCTCGTGCAAGGAACGTGTACGAACGCTCCACGGAGAAGCTTGCAGACGATGAAGAAGCGGAGGTTCTCTTTGTGGCGTTTGCTGAGTTCGAAGAAAGATGCAAGGAAGTAGAACGGGCTAGGTTCATCTATAAGTTTGCACTTGATCATATTCCTAAAGGAAGAGCTGAGGATTTGTATAGGAAGTTTGTGGCGTTTGAGAAACAGTACGGAGATAAGGAAGGGATTGAGGATGCCATTGTTGGGAAGAGGAGGTTTCAGTATGAAGATGAAGTGAGGAAGAACCCTTTGAACTATGATTCGTGGTTTGATTACGTTAGACTAGAAGAAACTGTGGGAATCAAAGGAAGAATCAGAGAAATCTATGAAAGGGCTATTGCTAATGTTCCACCAGCCGAAGAGAAACGATATTGGCAAAGATATATCTATCTTTGGTGGGTTTTTTCTTTTCATATCTTTACTTATTTTGCTAATAAGGTTATTGGCTTCTTACGTTGACAATGGTTAAGTGTCAGTTTTGTGTAACTAAACTGTTTGGGTTTGGTAGTTAGTCTCAGGTTGCTTTAGTTCTATCATCTTGCTTGAGATTTTAGCACTTCCTAGTCACTAAATCTAGTAAAACAGATTCTTGTATTCTGTGGAAAACTATTGATGCTTTTATAAGCTTATGGTTCTGCTGCTTTCTCAAACACTGACACTGATATGCCTTATTATTGTAGGATTAATTATGCCTTGTATGAAGAGATTGAAACTGAAGATATGGAGCGTGCACGAGATGTATACAGGTATGCTAAGTCAACTTGAAACTTATTCACTTTAGTTCTGTTTTATATATCAGTCATGACAGTTTAGACCGACTGTTTGTATTTGTTTTACCGAAATTTTCAGAGAATGTCTGAAGCTTATCCCCCACACTAAGTTTTCTTTTGCCAAAATATGGTTGCTCGCTGCACAGTTTGAGATCAGGCAATTTAATCTCACGGGTGCACGGCAGATATTAGGAAATGCAATTGGAAAAGCTCCAAAAGATAAGGTACGTCTTAAGGTTAATCTTGAAACCGTTTACATTATTTCTCATTGCTCATGTTTTACTTACTGTGGTTATATTTTTCCTGCAAAACAGATATTCAGGAAATACATTGAGATCGAACTCCAGTTGGGAAACATAGACAGATGTAGAAAGCTATATGAGCGGTACCTTGGATGGTCACCTGAGAATTGCTATGCTTGGAGCAAGTATGCTGAATTGGAGAGATCTCTTGCTGAAACCGAACGAGCTAGATCTATTTTTGAACTTGCAATATCTCAGCCAGCTCTTGACATGCCTGAGCTGTTATGGAAGGTAAATTTTTTCAGTCTATTGCATCCAAAAAAGTGAAGATTTCTCAGACGTGAGAACCAATTGGATTGTTAAATTTTGTGTGTTTCTTTGTGGCAGGCATACATTGATTTTGAGATATCAGAAGGGGAACTGGAGAGGACACGGGCTCTATATGAGCGGCTCTTGGACCGTACAAAGCACTACAAAGTATGGGTTAGTTTTGCAAAGTTCGAAGCCTCTGCTGTGGAACAAGAAGAAAAGGAGGAAGATGAAGATTCTATTAAACGCAAAAGAGAATGCATCAGAGGCTCCAGAGGTAAATTTAAAACTACATGTTATATGAGTTTTGATGATTCCTTTTGACATGTTCTAACTGTTTTTCTCCATTTTTATTTCTTCTATTCAGCAATTTTTGATAGGGCCAACACATATTACAAAGACTCCACACCGGAGCTGAAGGAGGAGCGAGCTACGCTCTTAGAAGATTGGCTGAACATGGAGACAAGCTTTGGAGAGCTCGGGGATGTTAGTATCGTTCAATCAAAGCTCCCGAAGAAGCTGAAGAAGAGAAAGCCGATGAGCAGAGAAGACGGGTCTACAGAGTATGAAGAATACATTGATTATTTGTTCCCAGAAGAATCGCAGACGACGAATCTCAAGATTCTTGAAGCTGCTTATAAATGGAAGAAGCAGAAGATTGCTGCTTCTGAGGGTTAGAATTAAAATTTCATCACTTGTTTTGTACAGACTCATATTGTTTAATATTTCTTGTTCAAGCAAAACTTAAATCTGTTATTCTCTTTCTCTTGGTTCGAGTTTCCCGGTTTAGAAAAGATAGTACCTAATCAAGAGTCTATCCAAGTTTCTGTTTCTGAATTTTGGGTTTATGGGTTTTCTGAATACAAATCTTGCTAATTAAAAATATGAACATACCTTTATCAATGAAACTATAGCAAATCTAGCAGCGATTAAACCAGTCAAAACCTCTATGTCATCAAGAAAAGGTTTTTTGTACTCTAAATGATATCTCTGTAAAAACTATGAACTTTTTTTTTTATAGCAAAGCGAAACAAATCACGTCCTTCTGGCAAAATTATCGCGAAGAACATCGACCAATCTTCTTCATTCCGTTGGTTATATCTCTAATTATATACCAGCATTTAGTTATTAGAAGGACTCGAACTGAAGAACTCAAGGAAACAATTTACTTTTATTTACCATTTGTGCTAAAAGTAATTTTGAAATAAGAACTTATTTTTTTATATTAAGATTGAGGGCCGCAAGCACGGACTTGCTTTGCTTGGGCCGAGGCCCGGCCCTTCAGCCACCTCTATCTCTACTCAGACAACAAAACCAGCTTCTGCAACATGGAGTTTCCAACGTTCAAGAGAGTACTAATCGCAGGAAACATTAATGCTCCTGTCTTTTATTTCTCTAAGTTAAATACACGTTGAAATGGAGAGTGTGCAGAGTGAGAGTTTTAAGCAAGTGAGATTGAGTAAGAGAGACAGTAAGTTTTTCGAGTTAGTGTGTATGCTGGTTGTGCTACACACAAGAGAGTCTTTGTAAAGAAACTTGTTTATAGTGAAGTTCCCGGAGACAAAGCTCCGGCGAGACGTATTGGTTAAGTTGAACTCGTAAACCTCGTGTGCCATTCTTTTCTCTTGTGTTCTAAACCAACCAAAACAGTCATAACAAACAACTTGAATCAACAATATCGATATAGCGAAAAAGTGGGTGCAGGACAAGAACAACAAGATGAAACATGAAGTAGAAACTCTGGAAGCGAAGCTAGAATGCAGAGAAGCACAAGAATCTCTGCTTAAAGAGAAGCTATCAAAACTTGAAGCGAAGCTAACAGAGGAAGGAACAGGGAAGCTGAGTCTAGAAAAGGCTATGAGAAGAATAAAAAAGCTTGAGATTAATGTGAAGGAAAGAGATTAATGCATTTTTTTTAGTAATACCTTAAAATAACATTTTTTAAAGTTTTTCTTCCAAATTTAGCATCATAAAATTAAATTCCCAAAAATAGCATAAATACTTATGTGAAAATATTTATTTATTCTAAATAAATTATACATAAACTTAAAGTATTGTATTTAGGTTCATTATTTCCAATTTAAGGTTTAATTTTTTTCTATTAAAATATAGTTTTAATGCATTTTAATCTTAAATTTGTGCTACTATTGGAAATTTAAACTAATAATGCTATTTTTGGAACAAAAACTTAGAAATGTGCTATTTTAGATATTTGCCCTTTTTTGTAAAATAATATTTTTTGAAATAGAAGTTTGAGATAAAATAATATTTGGAAACTATCTTCTTGATATTAAACATCTATGATATAAATGTATTTGTATTAAGTCAATAATCTTATCTCAATTTGAAATTAGACTTATTTTAACTAATTTGATTTTATTGTAAATTATTGCATTTTAATCACAACTAAAATCACAACTAATTTGATTTTATCTTTTTATTTTTGTAAATTTATTCAAATAATTTGTAGGTTACAAATTTTTAGTGAATTTTAAATTATTGTCAATGTGTTTTTAAATAATATATTTAACGCTTTGTAGATAAAACCATAAAATAATATCTTTAACGGTTTATAGATAAAGCCATAAAATAATATCTTTAATTAAACTTATAAAATATTGTTTTTGCCCCCAAAGTTATAAAATAACTTTATGTTGCCATAACCATAAATATTTTTTTACTAAAACCGTTAAATATCGTTTTTGTTTAAAATCCACAATTAGCTTTTTATCGAAACAAATTAGAAAATAAATTTACTCGTCAAAACTAGAATCTAAAACTAGACTTTTTATTAAAATAATAAAATAACTTAAAACCATGAATTAGTATTTTCCCGATAAACCAAAAAAATAATTTTTATACAACTCTCAAATTTGCATTCTCTGCTAAAATTGCAAAACATTGGTCTCACTATTATCAAAAAATACATTTTAAAAAAGCATAATATGATGCTTTTCGTCAAAAGATTATCGTATTGTGTTTTTAAATATTTCTCAAAAAATTAAAAAATTTAACACTTAAAAATTAATCACTTCATTAATTAAAATGTTATTTTTGAAATTCATTTAAATTTAAATAAACTTTAGAACTGAAACATATAATCATATTCAAATAATAAAGAATACGAAAACATTCGTATCAAAATATAAAATTACTTTTTTCTTATATGTTTACGGTGGGAACATCTTTCCTTCTTATAAAATAGTATTTTTCATCAAAATCATAAAATATAATTTTTTGGATCAAATTAAAATTGCATAATATCATTCTCTAATACTAGTAATATCAGAATTTATATTCAAACTAGTAAGATCGTATATTTAGATAAATTTATCAAATGTTTTGTTTTTCATCAATATTATGAATAATCTTATGTGTCATAACCATAAAATAGTTTTTTCATTAAAACCATGAATAAAGTTTTTTTTTCCAAAATTCACAATGAGCTTTTTATCGAATCAAACTAAAAAACTAATTTTTTTCACCAAAATTAGAATTTTTATATCAAAAAGTAAAATAGTTTAAAATCCTGAAATAGCCCTTTTCCGAAAAAATAATTTTTTATAAAATTCGCAAAATTGCTTCTCTGCTAAAATTGCAAAACATGGTCTCACCATTATAAAAAATTGCGTTTTTAAATCATAATACGGTACATTTCATTATAAGATTATGATATTGTGTTTTTTAAATATTTCTCACAAAATTAAAAAAATTTATTTCTTAAAAGTTAATCACTTCATTAATTTAAATGTTATTCTGAAAATTTATTTATATATTAATAAACTTTTAAAACATATAGTTATACTCTAACATATATATATATAGAAGTTTTTGAAAATCTGCACTACAAACTTTCTATATTAAATAGTAAAAATACCGATTACAGTATGTAATTAACCTAAATTTTACAGCCAAATCTTGTCTATTTATCTCAAAAAAAACTTTGACCTAGAATTACTAGTTATATCATTGATCCTATAAACTCATCTTTAAACCTATTTTGGTTTACAAATTAATTCATCAAAGCATCAGAAAAAATACAAAAATATTCGTATATAAACCATCCGACTGAAACCAATACTTTCTTTATTAGTTATTGTCTATGTTGACAACATCCATTCTTAAGAAATACAAATAATTGTATATGTTATTATCAATACTGAAAAGAGTTGAAATAGTGTCACCATTATGCTGCAATGAAATTGAAACCCTAAAATTTATTAATAAACTAATGAAGCCAAATCTTTTTTATTATTGAACTAAGAAAACACCATGATTCAATCGTAATATACACATGACAACAACAATACTAATTTTAAACAATAGTTACTCCAAACTAAAGAACCAATGAATATAAAAATGAGTTACATACATGGTGACCTTCATTTTGATTGTTTAATTAATACTAGTGCATGATATAAAAAAAGATATATACCTTGAAATCAAATATTTATGAAAAAGGTGGCAATGAAAATTGTGTGACGACATTATGAAGTTAAGAATATTTCAAAGAAGAGAGCATGTATTGATAAAACTAGTATGAAAAGTTCTAATTTTTTTGACTATAAATACATCATCATACCTATGCATTTGTACCATCAAAGTAAAGTTTATTGAAAATAAATAGAAAAATGGCAAAAAGCATAAACTCTACAAGTTTCACCATTCTCTTGTTTGTCTTCTTAATGGTTTCAACTCGAATCCACAAGAGCGAAGCTAATACATGCGGTGTTGGCGGATGTCTTAACGCTGCTGATCGTGTGTTCTTAGATGAATGCGGGCCGGCACCATTCATAGGTACAAATGCTGAGTGTTGCAATTGTTGTTTAACCAAATTGGGGTCTCCTCCCGTATGTTGGGCAGTTGTTGAAGGAACGGACAAACATTGTCATTGCTACAAAAAGAAAGTTTGAAATAACCACCTCATATAATTACCAAAAGGTTAATAATTCGGTGTGAAGACAAAACATGTGTGTATGTGTATGTTCATATTTTCGTTTGTTTCCAAATAAATATCAAATGTAACTAAACTTATGTTCGGTCATTTGTGTTGTATTTTAAATATATAATGAAATTGTTTTGTGTTTGGTTCTTATTCTATTTTCGGTTACATTATTTAGTGACCACTTAAAGTAAACTGCAACCATATCAGTTAATCATCATTATAATAAGATGGTTTTGAGAAGAAATTGCTTCTTTAGATATTAATCCGAGAAGCAAAGATTGTTATGTTTTTCCGATTAAGACTCTGTTTTTGGCTCCAAATAGATAGTATCGAATTTAAAAATGCGATTTCAGTTGAACAAAACTATAAAAGATCATTGCATCAAAAAAGTAATTCAGTCAAGGATATGAACCTATAATTGAGAAGAAATGAAAATTTTGTTAGAGAAATAACTATGGAAAATTATATTTTCATATTAAAATTAATGATATAAAGCAATTTTTATTAGATCAATGATCTTATTATGACTGGAGATTAGATTTATCATAACTATTTTGATATTGTCGTAATATTTTTTTTATAATATCTAAATTATTAAATTTTTATCACAGCAGAGAAAATATGAATATAAGAAAATTAATATTGAAGAACTGCTTTTTGGGATTCGTGGTTGTGAAACTCAAAGAAAAAAAAGTAATAAAAAGAATGTGAATTGAGGAATGTAGATACAATGCAATTATCTATTTTTGATTGATAAAATCAAAGTGAATTAAACCTAGACCTGCCAATTTGATTGATCATGTCGTATCTAATACGTTGCATATAGATGTGGGTTAGAAATTATATAAATAAAATTAAATTTATAACAATTTTATTTATTTATTCAATTTATTTATTGTATTTATATAGCTATCATAGTCAAAATTCTTTTAACTCTATTATTGTTAAAAAATTTGGTCGAAGATAACACATTACAAAATATAATTTATATATTACAAAATTCCAACCATGAATCCTTCGTATAAAATTATCTTTTTCTTATATGTTTACAGCGGGAACATATTTACATCTTATAAAATAGTATTTTTCATCAAAATCATAAAATATAATTTTTTTGGATCAAATTAAAATTGCATAATATCGTTCTCTAATACTAGTAATATCAGAATTTATATTCAAAATAGTAAGATCGTATATTTAGATAAATTTATCAAATGTTTTGTTTTTCATCATAATTATGAATAATATTATGTGTCATGACCATAAAATAGTTTTTTCATTAAAACCATTTAATAATTTTTTTTGTCCAAAATTCACAATGAGCTTTTTATCCAAGCAAACTAGAAAACTAATTTTTTCACCAAAAATAAAATTTTTATACCAAAAATTAAAATTGTTTAAAATTTTGAAATAGCCTTTTCCAAAACAAAAACAATTTTTTATTAAATTCTCAAAATTGCTTCTCAGCTAAAATTGCAAAACATTGGTTTCGCCATTATAAAAAGCTGTATTTTTAAATCATAGTATGGTACATTTTATTATAAAATTATGATATTTTGTTTTTAAGTATTTCTCCCAAAATTGAAAAAAATTATTTTGTTTTTAAGTATTTCTCCCAAAATTAAAATTTAATCACTTCATTAATTTAAATGTTATTCTCAATATTTATTTATATATTAATAAACTTTTAAAACATATAGTTATGCTCTAATATATATATATATATATATATATATATATATATATTACAGAGAAGTTTTTGAATATCTGCACTACAAACTTTCTATATCAAATAGTAAAAATACCGATTACAATATGTAATTAACCTAAATTGTGCACCTAAATCTTGTCTATTTATCTCAAAAAAACTTTAACCTAGAATTAATCCTATAAACTCATCTTTAAACGTATTTTGGTTTACAAAATCAATTAATCAAAGTATCAGAAAGAATACAAAAAATTTGTATATAAGCCATCCGACTGAAACCACAACTTTTTTTACTAATTATTGTCCATGCTGACAACATCCGTTCTTAAGAAATACAAATAATTGTATATGTTATTATCAATACTCAAAACAGTTGAGATAGTGTCGCCATTATGCTGCAATAAAGTTGAAACCCTAAAATTTATTAATAAACTAATGAAGCCAAATCTTTTTATTATTGAACTAAGAAAACTCCATGATTCAATCGTAATCTATACATGACAACAACTATACTAATTTTAAACAATAGTTACTCCAAACTAAAGAAACAATTAATATAAAAAATGAGTTACATACATGGTGATCTTCGTTTTGATTGTTGAATTAATATTAGTGCATGATATAAAAAAAAGATATATACCTTGAAATCAAATATAATGAAAAGGTGGCAATGAAACTTGTGTGACGACATTATGAAGTTAAGAATATTTCAAAGAAGAGAAGAAGTATTGATAAAACAAGTATGAAAAGTTATAATGTTTTTGACTATAAATACATTATCATACCTATGCATAATTTGTATCATCAAAGTAAATTTTATTGAAAATAAATAGAAAAAATAGCAAAAAGCATAAACTCTACAAGTTTCACCATTCTCTTGTTTGTCTTCTTAATGATTTCAACTGGAATCCACAAGAGCGAGGCTAATACATGCGGTGTTGGTGGATGTTTTAACGCTGCTGATCGTGTGTTCTTAGATGAATGCGGGCCGGCACCATTCACAGGTACAAATGTTGAGTGTTGCAATTGTTGTTTAACCAAATTGGGGTCTGCTCCCGTATGTTGGGCAGTTGTTGAAGGAACGGACAAACATTGTCATTGCTACAAAAAGAAAGTTTGAAATAACCACCTCATATAATTACCAAAAGGCTAATAATTCGGTGTGAAGACAAAACATGTGTGTATGTGTATGCTTATATTTCTTTTTGTTTCCAAATAAATATCAAATGTAACTAAACTTATGTTGGGTGCATTTGTGTTGTATTCTAAATATATAGTAAAATTGTTTTGTGTTTGGTTCTTATTCTATTTTTGGTTACATTATTTAGTGACCACTAAAAGTAAACTGCAACCATTTCAGTTAATCATTATTAGATCAATGATTTTATTATGATTGGAGATTAGATTTATCATAACTAATTTGATATTGTCGTAATATTTTTTATAATATCTAAATTATTGAATTTTTATCACAACAGAGAAAATGTGAATAGAAGAATATTGATATTGAAGAACTGCTTTTTTGGGATTTGTGGATGTGAAACTCAAATAAAAAACGTAATAAAAAGAATATGAATTGAGGAATGTCGATACAAAACAATTATCTATTTTTTATTGATAAAATCAAAGTGAATTAAACCTAGACTTGCCAATTTGATTGATCATTTCGTGTTTAATACGTTGCATATAGATGTCGGTAAGAAATTATACAAAAAATTAAATTTATAATAATTTTATTTATTTATTATATTTATATAGCTTATCGTAGTCAAAATTCTTTTAATACTATTATTGTTAAAAAATTTGGTCGAAGATAACACATTACAAAATATAATTTATATATTACAAAACTCCAACCATGAATCCTTCATATAAAATTATTTTTTCTTATATGTTTACGGTGTTACCATCTTTCCTTCTTATAAAATAGTATTTTTCATCAAAATCATAAAATATAATTTTTTGGATCAAATCTAAAGGGAAAATATCTAAAATAGCATCTTTCTAAGTTTTTATTCCAAAAATAGCATCATTAGTTTAAATTTCCAATGATAGCACAAATTTAAGATTAAAATATATTAAAACTATATTTTAAAATAAAAAAACTAAACCCTAAATTAGAAAAAAGAACCCAAATACAATACTTTAAGTTTATATATAATTTGTTTAAAATAATAGACACATGCAACATACTTTATAATTTATCGATTTATGATTTTTGATCATTGGGTGATGAATTTTGTTTGATTTGATTTTATAAAGTTGGTTGTTTATATTGTTTGAATGCACAATGATTTGGTTCAACTAAATTCCTCAAACTAAAAAATATTAAACGCTTTGTCGTATATATTTGTGTATTAAATTTTGTTACAATATAGAAAATTGAACTAGATTAACGTGGCCATTGGATTTGTGTCATTTTGAACTTTAAATCAAAAGTTACAGACGATTTTGTGTGTAAATATCAAATTGAGTGGCTAGTTAAATTGATCATTTTAAACAGATCATTGATGTTCATTAAGTAAATATTTATAAATGAAGCATAAAATATGAAATCAAGAAGTTTGGATAGATTGGATTAGGTGGAAGCTTTGTGATCTCTATTTTTGTCTCAATTTTTATCAAAATATAGAAAATTAAAATAATATATTTTATTTTATTATGTTATGGATATGTGTGTTTATTATTAAATCGTTCACACTTTTTAATCGTGATTAAGTTGAGTGTTAAAATCAATTCATTGATTCTGTGATTTAAGAATTAAAATCATTGTTTATCGCTTTATATTCATGATTGTTAGATTTTTATTGTTGTTATTGTTTTAAAATCATGATTTTATAATTATTTGAAAGTTAATATCATGTGAAGAAAATATTATTGATAGAAAAAGTTGGAGGAGAGATACTTTACCTTTTATGCAAATATTATACAAAACAATGATCTCACTAAAATAAAAACCTAAATAACATATTTTAAAGTTTTTCTTCCAAATCTAGCATCATAAAATTAAATTCCCAAAATAGCACAAATACTTATGTGAAAATACTTATTTATTTTAAATAAATTATACATAAACTTAAAGTATTGTATTTGGGTTCATTATTTCCAATTTAGAGTTTAATTTTTTTCTATTAAAATATAGTTTTAATGTATTTTAATATTAAATTTGTGCTATTATTAGAAATTTAAACTAATAATGCTATTTTTGGAACAAAAACTTAGAATGATGCTATTTTAGATATTTGCCCGAGATACTTTACCTTTTATGCAAATATTATACAAAACAATGATCTCACTAAAATAAAAATCGAATCAGAACCGATCCGATATTATTTATTGTTTAAAATACACACAAAAATTGATACCCTTTAATTTTATATTTTTTATTATATTTAAATTTCTTTTTATTATGTGACGCGTAAATCATTTGTATGAAATTTAATCCAGTGCTACTCTGATTTTCTTAAATCATAATGTATTGCATTCCTTCAAAAGATTATTATACTGTGATTTTAAATATTTCTCATGAAATTTAGAAAAAAATATTTCTTAAAATTTATTCATTTCATTAAAAGGTTATTTTGAAAAATTATTTTAATGTATATATACTTTAAATCGTAACATATAATCATAGTCGAGTATATATAGAACTTACCAAAATACAAACATGTTTGTGAATATAATACAAACAACGATTACAACTTGTAATTAAACCTATATTGCTTTGTTTTCAAAATAAATTTATCAAATCATCATAAAGAATAGACAAATATTCTTATCCGACTATAGGTCTGTTCGTTTCGTAGCCGCAGGAACCTGCGGCTGCGTCATGCGGCCAAACGTTGTTCGTTTGACCGCCGCAGGTTCCTGCGGTCAAACGCTGCGGTCGACCGCAGAAAGCTGCGATCAAAATTTTTAATCGCTGCAAAATTATAGCGTTTGCGATCAAACAATTGCGATACAACCTGCGGCGACAACCTGAGGCGTTCAAACGAACAACAATATTGCTGCGTCTAACCGCAGCGTTTGACCGCAGGTCGCTGCCGCAGATGCTGCGGCAGACAAACGAACAACGCTTATGTGTATCATTAAAAGTTTAATAATTCGGTGTAAAGACAAAACATGTACGTATGTGTATATTTATATTTTTTTGTTTCCAAATAAATATGTTCGGTGCATTTGTATTGTATTCTAAATATATAATAAATTCGTTTTGTGTTTGGTTTTTATTCCATTCTCCCTTACGTTAAAAAAATGTGGTATGTATTGACACCTAAAAGGAAACTGTAATCATTTTCAGTTAATAACATTAACACAAAGAGAATTTTGAGAAGAAAATGGTTCTTTAGATATCAATTCAAAAAACAAAAACTATGATGGTTCTTCAGTTAACATTCTTTATTTATAGGATACATATTTTTTTTTTTGGAGGAGCAAATGGTCTAGTGGTTGTACCACTTCTACGTCCATCCCAGATGTGTGGAGTTCGACTCCACCGCTCCTTATAGGAGGGTGCTAAATCTTCAATATGAAGATATTGGGCTATTGGGTAGGCTCGTTGTGATTCAGTGACAAAAAAGGATACATATTTTTATAAGTAATATCCGTAATATATTATTTGAGAAACTTTTTAACAAAGTAACTTTACTTTGACGTGTTAATAACAAAAATGTCATGATGACGTGTCAACACCATAACGAATTTCAGGTTAAATATATAAAAGAGTTTAAGTTAATAGAATAAGTAAAATACATGCTACTGATATTAATTTGGTTAGAGAATAAATCTCTAATATATTATTTGAGAAACTTTTTAACAGAGTAATCTTACACTGACGTGTTAATAACAAAATGACATGCTCATGTGTCAACACCACAACGAGTTTCAGCATAAATATATAAAAGGTTTAAATTACTAGAATAATTACAATATATGTCACTAATATTAATTTGGTTAGAAAATAAATATAGTTTATTCAACTAACCAAACAATACTATTAGATTTGCAAAAACAATAATTTTTATTTCTTTAAATTTTTTATACATTAATTTATAAATAATTTCAAATAAACAATAGATTTAAGTTACTATTGTAATTCCTAATATATTATTTGAGAAATATTTTAAGAAAATAACATTATTCTGACGTGTTATTAACAGAAATACTATGTTGACTTGTCATCACTACAGTAAATTTCAAATAAATATATAAATGAATTTAACTTATTAGAATAATTATAATTATATCATTTTTATCTTGGTTAGAGAATTAATGTATTTTTATTAAACTAACAAAAAAATAGTATTAAATTCGTAAAAATAATTATTTTTCTTTTATTAATTTATATATATAAATATTAATA
Organism: Pugionium dolabratum; assembly: GCA_018901945.1. Taxonomy (NCBI): domain Eukaryota; kingdom Viridiplantae; phylum Streptophyta; class Magnoliopsida; order Brassicales; family Brassicaceae; genus Pugionium; species Pugionium dolabratum. The sequence continues at coordinate 138,032 of JAEVFF010000639.1, forward strand.
TTAAAAGTAATTTTACATGAAAGTTTAAATTATATAAATATTTAATTTATATTTACTAATAAATATAATTTGCGAATATTTTCCCCCACGCATGATAAATAATATATCATTTGACTAACCAAAGTATATTTTACTTTTAGTGAATATCTAGTATATTTTATTCAACTAACCAAAGTAATAAAATTTTATTCTGACGTGTTATTAAAAGAAATATTATGTTGACGTTTTATCACTATATTAAATTTCAAATAAATATATAAATAAATTTAATTTATTAAAATAATTACAATATATGTCATTATTATTAATTTGGTTAGACAATTAATATGTTTTATTAAACTAACCAAAAAATATTATTAAATTCGTAAAAAATAATTATTATTTTTTCTTAATTTATATATACAAAAATTAATGTTAAAAATAATTTTAAATAAAAGTTAAAACTATATAAATATTTAATTTATATTTAATAATAAAATATAATTTGAATATGTTTACTTACGCATTAAGTGGGTATAAAGATAATCTCATCAATGTTTTCTATCGGTCCTTAATTTGACCTTAATTCAATCAAGCATAATGCAATTAACTGCTCCCATCGAAGAAGGAAGAAGAGAATAAGCAGAGATAGAGAAAAAATGAAAAGCTTTTTAGATTTATAAGGGCCAATTAGTTACCGAAGCCCAAATCTCAAAGAAAATTACTTATTTTACTGAACCTTTTGTTTTCCGCATCGCATTTTAAAGTAATGGCGAGAAGGAAAATTTCAAGGGAAAAATGGCGGTGATGTGAATTATGTGATTCATACGGTTGAGAAAGAATGAGGAAAGTGTTACAGAACTGAGAGAGTGAAGAGGAAAAACAAAGAAGAAGAAGGAGAAGAACAGTAATGGCTACTCCTTGGTACTTTTTCGCACTACTTCTCACAATTCTTATTAGCTCTCAGGTTCCAATTCCAACCCTAAATCTCCCTATTCCTCTTTTTCTTCTTCTTTAGCTTTTTATGATTGAATATGGCTTTGGATATTCGTTTTCGATTTGTTTCTTCTTCCTCTCATTTTTTTGTGTGGAAATTCTGCGAGTGTACGGATCTACAGTTGAGCAGTCGCTGGTGGTATTTTCGCTAAATCTTTCTGGATCATGTCGGTTAAAGTGTGATAATGATATTCGTACAGTTTCGAGCAATGCCATGACGGATCGTGAGATGCAATATTCCAGTTGATTCTTACGAGTGCTGATTGCTCTTTTCTCGATCCAAAACACATTTTCATTCTGTTGTGACTAATTATTTAAGTTGACGACTGTGAACATTTCACATGATTTCGTAAGGAAAACTAAGTTGATGATATAAATTTAACTGTGTGAACTTATATTCCTCAGGGAATTTTAACAACTCTTTCTCAAAGTGATGGAGGTTATAAGTACGATTATGCTACTGTTCCATTTCTTGCCGAAAATTTTAAGGTATTTTTGTTCTTTTCATTATGTTCAACCCATTTTTCTCATGCTCAAAAACTTAAGTTTTGTCATGTCTTACTAAGCAGCTATGATTTTTTGTTTACTTTGTAAAACCTTCTTCTACAGCTTATCATTTCTGGTTTATTTCTCTGGAGAGAGATGCGGACATCTTCCTCAGCAACTGCAAGGATTACTACGGATTGGAAGAGCGTGCGCTTATTTGTTATTCCTTCTCTTATATATCTCATCCATAACAACGTGCAGTTTGCTACATTGACTTATCAGATAATGGGTAATCTGAAGATTGTGACCACTGGCATACTGTTTAGGTACCTGCTTCATATGTTTTCTTTCTCTCTAGACTGTTTTTTTCCGCAAACGAAATAGGAACCTGCTAAAAAGTTTCTGAGTCCCTCTATCTCTGTGGATTAACTATTTTGTAATTTGTGGTTGTTATAGGTTATTTTTGAAGAGGAAACTTTCAAAACTTCAGTGGATGGCTTGGAACAACTACCAGCCAGGCGATGCATACACATTGGATTCGGTATTGTATCCTCTCTATTGCCAAATGAACTAGGCTTATCGTCTTTGTGTTTCTCAAATTATTATTCATGTTTCTACTTAGCAGTTAACACACTGGGTTTATGCTAGTTATGTAAAAGCTAAGTGGGCATCAAAGCATGTCAAATGATTTCAACAATTCAATTTTTGTTGTCATTTCAGATTAAGGGATGTGGAGAAGCTTCATGCGATTCGCTATTCACAGCTTCAATTCAAGGCTGTTTGTTGGGCTTCCTCTCAGCTGGTTTTTCTGCACTAGCCGGAATTCACACAGAGTTTCTGATGAAGAGAAACAATGACAGCTTATACTGGCAAAACTTGGAGTTGTATACGTAGGTATCTCTTCTTCAAATCAAACTTTTTTTACTGTACTTATTCAACTTAGAAATCCTTTTTCAGTAAGCTGACAGTATTTGGTTCAATCATCGTATACTTACCAGGTTTGGCTCACTTTTCAACGTTGCTTGCCTTATAGCAGATGATTTTAGACTCGGGTTTGAAAAGGGTCCTTGGTGGCAGCGTATCTTTGATGGGTAGTTCTGAATCTCGGATCCACGGGCTTACTGGTCTCCTGGTTAATGAAGTATGCAGACAATATCGTGAAGGTAAAAGATCAAACTTGTTCTTTATAATTAGCAAAAGAAGAAAACAAAAATCTGTTCACAAACTCAGACCCACAATCTCCTCTAGGTTTATTCTACATCAATGGCAATGCTACTTACTATGGTTGCATCCATATACCTATTCAGCATCAAACCAACAATGCAGGTTTGTGTATAATTGATCTTAGATCGTCCTTGCCATATAAAAAAAAGCCTCATTTGACTTATTTGGTCTGAATAAAAAAAATGCAGCTTTTCTTGGGTATAAATGTATAATCATATGCATCATGTCACTCCATATGTACTTTGCTCCTCCACACACGCTCGTGGACTTGCCTCTGACCAGCGAAGCGCATCCCATGAACTTAAAGCAAGTTATCGTAGAAGAAAAGACAGATTCTTGATTCCAATGGACCAAAAGGTTAGTTCTATATACATATAGTAAAGTAGTTGTCGATTCCAAGTGACTTAATATTTGCCATCCCCCGAAATAATTCACGAGGAATGGTCATAGATTCCGTCCATGACATTTTTTTATATAAATATATTAAAAAATTTAATACAAACATCAGGATTTGCAAAATATAAAACGATTAAGATTAATCATCTGATATAACAATATAAAATTTTGAATAACAAATCATTTTTTTTCTTTTTCTTCCGATTCTTGAACTTTAGATATTTTGTTCTCTGACTGATGTTTCACGGCCGTTGGAGTTTTCAATGCAATCTTCATTTAGATGAACTCTTTCGTAGTTGGAGTAGAAAGGGAAATAATTTGTTATGTAAGAATGATAGTAAGGCAAGCCATTTTGAGTCTCTGGTTGCAAATATCGAAACTTATTGGTCTTATTGATGTTGTACGGATTCAAATCACTCATTGAGACGACGTCGTTACTCGGAAACCATATAGGTGTTGCATATTTATCTTTTACGCTTGTAACATTCACGTCTTTCACTTTTATCCATGATTTTCCAAAACTGTTATTCAAAACCCATAATTCATATCTTTCTTTCGAATTCCAAAAAATCACACCTAACTTTCCTTCGTAACTAATCAATTCTTGATAACCATCACGTACTATCTCTTCTGGAACCGACAAAATAGACCAAGTTTTGGTTTGCATACAAAACCGAATCACATTCCTTTTCCTCGTGAACCAATGCATGAAACCATATGATGATACGGGTAGATATGTTTTCGCAAAAGACTCGTCCAAAGGTAATATCAAATCATTCAATCGTTTCCACGCAAAAGAATCAGAATCAAAAACTTCGCAATTGAGATAACAGAAACTTGATTTTATGTTCCTTCTCTCCCGTATCGATTCAGAAACCCTAACGATCTTATATCGAAACGGGTCTAACTGAATCACCATTAAACCTGTTACAAGAGTTAAATACCGAGTTTTGGGATTTGGTATGATTCGGTACTGTTGTGTAGCCGGTTTACAAACAAGGTAATACGGTCTTTCAGCTCTGATGTAATCACGATAGTCGGTACAAAGCAAAATTCCATGATGTGTATCGCAAGCTTCGATCTTTACTGGTTCTGCAGGAAGAAATTCGAGCGAGATGCCAATTTTTTCAGTAATTTCGTCTTCTATTTCTTTTTTTTCTTCGAAGCCCAACACAAAAATAGAATAATACTCAAATCGTGGAGATCCTGTATTGTATTGAGTAAAATATCCAAAAACAGAGTTGGTTTTGTGAAGATGATGATTGATAAAATATGATTCATAAGTACGTTTGTTGATTTCTTTACTTAGTAGACGGAATTTTCCAATCTCTGTGGCAGAACAATAAGATATGATCTCTAATATCATATCTTCGTTCATTTTGTTTGGAAAATTTGAGAGAAAAAAAAAAGTTGAGAGAAAAAAAAGGTGTTTGTATATGAGAATTTCGATAGAATTGTGATGCTTATGGTTTCTGTAACTCATAGTCTATATATATACGAGGTGAAGGAGATTGGAAAACAAGATTTCCTTTTCTATTTAAATGCAATTTCCAATAATATGTGAAGATCATTAATAATACACTTTTACGTTTCCTTTTATTCAAAAACAAAAAGGAAACAATATCAGTATTTTCAATTAGTGGTGGATATCTCAAAGAAAAATTTACTTATTTTACTAAATAAAAGTAGGTATTTGATACTTGCAAATCTAACTAACAAATAAGTTTTAAAATTATGACACATCATCAACTTTATCCATATCATTTTAAACTAAAAATATTTACTAATAATTTTTGTACATTATCCATAAGGCAACACATTTATGGGTTTGGAAATATTTCTGCTCGACAAAAAGATATGTTTAAAAAATTATATTTGAAATTGTTTTTAAAAATATATAAATAATAGATTTTTTATATGTCAATTTGTTTTAAAAGTCCTAGGATTTTTGCATAAAATCAATTTTCAGGGTTTAAATACTAAAAAGTTAAACCCAAATCGATCGGTTTAGACAAATTGATTTTAAAATTAAAAGTTAAGACCGAAATTTTAGCTAGATTGCAGTTCATGCGGTCGTACCAGACAAGAATTAAGAAAACATTAAGGCTCAATAGTTTTCATTTTTTTAATAATGAAATGCGAAAAAAAAATTACAAAATGGTGAGAATTTTTTCTCAACGGAATTAAGAGATTTAAAAGAGTCTTGATGTTTCTTTTCTTTACAAAGATTATAATGTTTAATCGTGTTAAAAAATAACCAGTACGAAGTTTGTTGCAATGAATGAAATAAATAATGATAAAGAAAAATAAAATTTTGAGAAAAAAAGAAATATTTTAAAATTAAATTATTAAAAAAATTAAATATAATAATACGTCCGCGAACTATCACTTAGTTTTACTTAAAAAAATTAAAAAGTTAATAATGGCGAGAAGGAAAATTTCAAGGATTGTTAATATTGGGGCAAGGTACAGAGATACATTGGACTTATTTAGGCCCATTAAATTATCTATATATATTCAAGCATGTACGTCTTTCTTATGTTATTACCTTTTGTTCAATCTTTTTTATTAATTAATTAATAAATATAATTACATATTTATAGAATTTTTTAATATTTTGAAATAATGCGCAATATTTTAAATTTTATATGTTAATTATCTATTAATACATAATTTATTTTATTTTATTATCATATATTTAATTATTATATTATTATATTATATTATAATATTATTAATTATATATTATATTATTATATCATTGAATTCAAAAAAGTATTTATATAATTTAAATAAATTACATTTTTCATTAATCTCATAGTAATCTATATTGATTTTTTAATTAAATTAATAACATTGAAATATATTGTAATTATTTAATAATTTAAATCTATTTATATATTTATTTGTAATTATTTATAATTTATCGTATATGTAAATTAAAAAAATAAAAAAAATTATTTTTATGAATTTAATATTATTTTTTTAGTTTAATGAAATATATTAATTATTTAACCAAATTAATAACAATGACATATATTGTAATTATTCTATTAATTTAAATTTATTTATATATTTATTTTAAATTCATTGTGATAATGATATGTCAGCGTAATATTTTTGTTAATAACACGGTAGAATAATATTATTTTTTAAAAATATTCTTAAAATAACATATTAGCAGTTATGTATATAGAGATATGACACTCACAAATCAATATAATAACAATTCTTTCAAATTTTTTCTATTCACAACACGTTATCACCATAAAATTATAGCCGCACCACCAAAAATTTCAGTCGATGGCGTAGTTGCATCTTCATTCCCATCAATATCAATATAAGTACTATTTACCGTAACGTTGTTTATATCTTATTGAATCATACTTTTGTCATTAAAATTTTGATGTTTAGTTATATAATATATACATGAAACATGCTTTATAATTTCTAGATTTATGATTTTTGATCGATGGGTGATGAATTTTGTTTGATATGATTTTATAAAGTTGGTTGTTTATGTTTACAAGCACAATGATTTGGTTCAATTAAATTCCTCAAATTGAAAAATAAAATAAAATAAAATATTTTATTTTACTATGTTATTGATATGTCTGTTTATTATTAAATTGTTCACACGTTTTAATCATGATTAAGTTGAATGTTATGAAAAAGCATTTGATTAAATTATAATTTATAAAGTGGATATTTCACTAAACAATGACTAAATCAATCTTTTAATATCATGAATTATATATGTCCAGCCAGGAGACCAGACTGGCCGACCAGGAAGCTTGCCCGAGACAGCTGGGCCATCTGGCATGTCTGCCGGCCCAAGCAGTACCGCCGGACCTTCGACCAATAGGACCAGACCAACTAGCATTGCCGGCGGAGAGGCCCAAGCTTCCGGCACACTTGGTGGCGACGTGGTTGACACCGCCGGTCCCCTTGGTGATACCGCCGACTCCGGGATCAACTTGGCCGGTCTTGAAGGCATTCCGGCCAGTACCTCGCACAATCCAGCCGGTACAGCCGATCCAGCCGAGTGCACGAGCATTTCAACTTCCACACAAGGAAACTCGGACCAGATAAGCTACCAGCTTCAGGACATGCATCTAGAGGAAGTCTCCACACCAGTAGTGCAACCAGGAGCAATGACAAGGAGCAGATCAAGAGCACTCTTCCACAAGTTCAGCTTATGGGTTGACAAGCTCCTAGAGGAAGATCGACTAAGGACAATGGGCCAGAAATGCAAAGAAGAGTCCAAAGGCTTCTCAACAATGCAAGGGACTTCAGAGAATTGGGCTTTAGTGGCAAGAGAGGTCAGTGGCAAGAGAGGTCAGGAGCAAGGCGCATGCATGCCACAAGGATGGCCACCTTCCATTTCTTGGCCGTGAGGTAAGTAAGGTAAGTTTCAATTCAAATATAAGCCTCTTTCTGTTTTGTAGGGTAGGATCTAGATTCTTTAAATTTTTGAGTCAGGAATATTTTAGGAATAGGTCCTTTTTCGGTTATACACTTTTGTATCTTTTCCATTTGTGCACTTTTGTAAACTTTCCTTTTCTTTATTTGAGTCGACCTTAGAAGGTCAAGCTGTCGAGCATATTAATAAGGCTTCTTCCAGCATTGTTGTTCGACAACCTTTTTGCTAATTAATAAAGCTCGAATTTTCTTTACAAGTTTTTCTCTCAAAGAAGCTTGTGCGCTTAGAACCTAGTTGAGACCAGCCCTCCTAGCTCTAAGTTTGTGATTTATCACGAGGTTCATCACCCCTCGTGTGGTTCACTTCACTTTTCCATCGAATACCAACCCAAAAACCCCTATCCAAGAAGTCTAAGGTCGAGTTTCTCACCTAACCTTCTCCAAACAGCCCACGCGCATATAAGCCTTGAATCGAGGCTTGTATCACCTTTCCTTTACTCAATGAGCACCAATGATCAGTTTAGAATGATCACTTTAACTGGCCGATCAAGTTGACTTGTCCGCACTAAATCGTCCGTAACTTTTGATTTAGAGCTCAGAATGACACGAATCCAAAGCCAAGGTTAAGCTAGCTCAATTTTCTATATTTTGACAAATTTTTAGACACAAATAATGACAACAAAGCATCCAAGTAATCCAATCTATCCAAACTGATTGATGCCATGCATTATGCTTCATTTATAAGCTTTACTTTACGTGCATCAATGATCAGTTTAGAATGATCACTTTAACTGGTCGATCAACTTGAGGTATCCGCACTAAATCGTCTATAACTTTTTATTTAGAGCTCATAATGACACGAACACAGTCTCCACGTTAAGCTAGCTCACGTTTCCATATTTTGACAAAATTTGAGACAGAACTAGATTTGACAAAGCATCCAAGTAATCCAACCTATCGAAAACTGTTTGATACGATGCATTATGCTTCATTTATAAGCCTTTTCTCAATGACTACCAATGATCACTTTAGAATAATCATATTAAATATCCGATCAACTTCTCATGTCCGCACTAAATCGTAGGTAACTTTTGATTTTGAGCTCATAATGACACGAATCCAATGCCCATGTTAAGCTAGCTCAATTTTCTATATTGTTACAAAATTTGAAACAGAAATAGAGGCGACAAAGCGTACAAGTTATCCAATCTATCCCAAAATGCGTGATGCCATGCTTTATGCTTCATTTATAAGCCTTTACTTAATAAGCACCAATGATCATTTTAGAATGATCCTTTTAAGTGCCCGATCAACTTGACATATCCACACTAAATCATCTGTAACTTTTGTTTTAGAGCTCCGAATGACACAAATCCAGTGCCCTTGTTAAGCTAGCTCAATTTTCTATATTTTGAAAAAATTGGAGACAGAAATAGAGATGACAAAGCATCCAAGTAATCCAATATATCCCAAACTGTGTGATGCCATGCATTATGCTTCATTTATAAGCCTTGAATCAATGAGCACCAATGATCAGTTTAGATTAATCATATTAACTGGCCGATCAACTTGACATGTCCGCACTAAATCGTCTGTAACTTTTGATTTAGAGATCAGAATGACACGAATCCAATGCCCACGTTAAGCTAGCTCAATTTTCTATATTGTGACAAACTTTGAGACAGAAATAGATACAACAAACCATCCAAGTAATCCAATCCATCCCTAACTACGTGATGCCATGCATTATTCTTCATTTATAAGCTTTTACTCAATGTGCACCAATGATCAGTTTAGAATGATCATTTTATCAGGCCGATCAACTTGACATGTCTGCACGAAATCATCCATAACTTTTGATTTATAGCTAAAAATTATATGAATCCAATGCCGAGATTAAGCAAGTTCAATTTTCTATATTGTGAGAAAATTTGAGAAAGAACTAGATATGAAAAAGTTTTCAAGTAATCCAATGTATCCCAAACTGCATGATTAAATGCCTTATGCTTCATTTATAAGCCTTTACTTAATGAGCACCAATAATAATTTTAGAATGATCGACATGTCCGCAATAATCGTCTAAAACATTTTATTTAGAGATCAGAATGACACGAATCCAATGCTCGCTCAATTTTCTATATTTTGACAAAATTTGAGACAGAAATAGAGACGACAAAGTGTCCAAGTAATCCAATCTATCCCAAACTACGTGATGCCTTGCTTTATGCTTCATTTATAGGCCTTTACTTAATGAGAACCAATGATCAGTTTAAAATGATCACTTTAACTAGCCGATCAAGTTGACATGTCCTCAAAAATTATCTGTAACTTTTGATTTAGAGCTCAGAAACACACGAATTCAATGCCCACGTTACGCTAACTCAATTTTCTATATTGTAACAAAATTTGAGATAGAATTAGATACGACAAAGCATCCAAGTATTCGAATCTACCTGAAATTGTGTGATGCCATGGATTATGCTTCATTTATAAGCTTTTACTCAATGAGCACCAATGATCAGTTTAGAATCATCACTTTAACTAGCCGATCAACTTGACATGTCCCAACTAAATTGTCCATAACTATTGATTTAGAGCTTAAAATGACAAGAATCGAATGCCCACGCGAACTAGCTCAATTTTCTATAATATGACGAAATTTGAGACATAAACAGATACGACAAAACGTCTAAGTAATCCAATCCATCCCAAAAAGTGTGATGCCATGCATCATTCTTCATTTATAAGCTTTTACTCAATGACCACCAATGATCACTTTCGAATGATCATTTTAACTGGCCGATCAACTTGACATGTATGCCTAAATTGTCCGTAACATTTTATTTATAGCTCAGAATGGGATGAATCCAAAACCCACATTAAACTATTTCAATTTTCTATATTGTGACAAAATTTGAGATAGAACTAGATAAGAAAATGCATCCTAGTAATCCAATCAATCCCAAACTCCGTAATGCGATGCCTTATGCTTCCCTTATAAGCCTTTACTTAATGAGCACCAATGATCATTTTAGAATGATCATTTTAATTGCCCGATCAACTTGACATATCCACACTAAATCGTCTATAACTTTTGTTTTAGAGCTCCGTATGACACGAATCCTGTGCCCTTGTTAAGCTAGCTCAATTTTCTATATTTTGACACAATTTAAGACCAAAATGGAGACGACAAAGTGTCCAAGTAATGCAATCTATCCCAAACTGCGTAATGCCATGCGGTATGCTTCATTTATAAGCATTGAATCAATGAGCACCAATGATTAGTTTAGAATAATCATATTATCCGGCCGATCAACTTAACATATCCGCAATCAATAGTCCATATTTTTGATTTGGAGCTTAGGATGACACGAATCCAATGCCAACGTTAAGCTAACTTAATTTTCTATATTGTGACAAACTTAGAGACATAAATAGATACGATAAAGCATCCAAGTAATCCAATCCATCCCAAACAACGTGACGCCATGCATTATTCTTCATTTGTAAGATTTTACGCAATGAGAACCAATGATCAGTTTAGATTGATCATTTTAACTGGACGATCAACTTGACATATGTACACTACTCCGTCCATAACTACTTATTTATAGCTCAGAATGAAATGAATCCAATACCTACATTAAGATAGTTCAATTTTCTATATTGTGACAAAATTTGAGAAAGAACAAGATACGACAAAGCATCCAAGTAATCCAATCTATCCCAAACTACGTGATGCCATGCATTATGCATGATTTATTAGCCTTTCCATAATGAGCACCAATGATCAGGTTAGAATAATCAATTTAACCGGCCGATCAATTTGACATGTCCACACTAAATCGTCTGTACCTTTTGATTAGAGCTCAAAAACACACGAATCCAATGCCCACGTTAAGCTAGCTAAATTTTTTATATTGTAACAGAATTTGAGACAGAAATAGATACGACAAAGCGTCCAAGTAATCCAATCCATCATAAACTGCGTGATGCCTTGCATTATTGTTCATTCATAAGCTTTTATTCAATGAGCAGCAATGATCAGTTTAGAATGATTGTTTTAATTGACCTATCAACTTGACAGGTCTACACTAAATCGTCCATTACTTTTGATTTATTGCTCGGACTGAAATGAATCCAATACCCACATTAAGCTAGTTCAATTATCAATGTTGTGACAAAATTTTAGACAAAACTAGATACAACAGAGTGTCCAAGTAATCCAATCTATCCCAAATGGCGTCATACCATGCATTATGATTCATTTATTAGCCTTTCCTTAATGAGCACCAATGATCAGTCTTAAATGATCACTTTAACTGGGGGATCAACTTGACACGGCCACACTAAATCGTATGTAACTTTTGATTTAGAGCTAAGAATGACACGAATCGAATGTCTACCTTAAGCTAGCTCAATTTTCTATATTGTGACAAAATTTGAGACATAACTAGATACGACAAAGTGTCCAAGTATTCCAATCTATCCAAAATTGTGTGATGCCATGCCTTATGCTTTATTTATTAGCCTTTAGTTAATGAGCACCAATGATCAGTTTAGAATGATCACTATAATTGGCCGATCAACTTGACATGTCCACACTAAATATGCCGTAACTTTAATTTAGAGCTCTGAATGACACGAATCCAATGTCCACTTTAAGCTAGCTCAATTTTCTATATTGTGACAAAATTTGAGATAGAAATAGATACGACAAATCATTCAAGTAATGCAATATATTTAAAATTTTGTGATGCCTTGGATTATGCTTCATTTAAAAGCCTTTACTTAATGAGCACAATGAACAGTTTAAAATAATCACTTTAACAGGCCGATCAATTTGACATGTCCATACTAAATCATCCGTAAATTTTGATTTAGTGCTTAAAATGACACGAATCCAATGCCCACGTTAAGCTAGCTCAATTCCTATGATATGACAAAATTTGAGATAGAATATATACGACAAAGCGTCCAAGTAACTCAATCCATCCCAAACTACGTGACGCCATGCATTATTCTTCATTTATAAGCTTTTACTCAATGGGCACCAATGATCAGTTTAGAATGATCACTTTAACAGGCCGGTCAACTTGACATATCCACACTAAATCGTTTGTAACTTTTGATTTAGAACTCAGAATGACACGAATCTAATGTCCATGTTAAGCTAGCTCAATTTTTTATGTTTTGAGAAAATTTGAGATACAAATAGAGACGAAAAAATCGCCAAAGTAATCCAAACTATCCAAAAATGTGTAATGTCATGCTTTATGCTTCATTTATAAGCCTTTACTTAATGAGCATCAATGATCAGTTTAGAATGATCATTTTAGCTGGCCAATCAACTTGACATGTCTGCACAAAATCGTCCATAACTTTTAATTTATAGCTCATAATGACACGAATCTAATACCCACATTAAGCTAGTTCAATTTTCTATATTCTGAAAAAATTTGAGACAGAACTAGATACAACAAAGTGTCCAATAATCCAATCTATCCTAAACTGCGTGATGCCATGCCTTATGATTCATTTATTAGCCTTTAGTTAATGAGTACCAATGATCAGTTTGGAATGATCACTTTAATTGGCCGATCAACTTGACATGTCCACACTAAATCCACCGTAACTTTTGATTTAGAGCTTGGAATGACACGAATCCAATGTCCACGTTAAGCTAGCTCAATTTTCTATATTGTGACAAAATTTGAGACAAAAATAGATACGACAAAGCATCCAAGTAATCCAATCTATCTAAAATTGTGTGATGCCTTGGATTATGCTTCATTTATAAGCCTTTACTCAATGAGCAGAATGTTCAGTTTAGAATCATTACTTTAACTGTCCGAGCAACTTGACATGTCTGTATTCAATCGTATGCAACTTTTGATTTAGAGCTCAGAATAATAGGAATCCAATGTCCACGTTAAGCTAGGTTAATTTTCTATATGGTAAAAATATTTTGAGACTTAAATATATACGACAATGCATCCTGGTAATCCAATCTATCCAAAACTATGTTATGCCATGCGTTATGATTCATTTATATGCCTTTAGTGAATGAGCACCAATGATAAGTTTAGAATGATCACTTTAACAGGCCGATCAACTTGACATATCCACAATAAATCGTTTGTAAGTTTTGATTTAGAGGTCAGAATTACACGAATCCAATACCCACGTTAAGCTACCTCAATTTTCTATATTTTGACATAATTTGAGATAGAAATAGAGACGAAAAAGCATCAAAGTAATCCAAACTATCCCAAAAAACGTGATGTCATGCCTTATGCCTCATTTGTAAGCCTTTAATTAATGAGCACCAATGATCAGTTTAGAATGATCATTTTAACTGGCCAATCAACTTGATATATCTGCACTAAATCGTCCATAACTTTTGATTAATAGCTTAGAATGACACGAATCAATTACCCACATTAAGCTAGTTCAATTTTCTATATTGTGATATTATTTGAGACATAACTAGATACAACAAAGCATCCAAGTAATCCAATCTATCCCAAACTGCGTGATGCCATGCAATATGCTTCATTTATTAGCCTTTACTTAATGAGCACCAGTGATCAGTTTAGAATGATCCCTTTAACTGCCGATTAACTTGACATGTCTGCACTAAATTGTCCTTAACATTTGATTTAGAGCTTAAAATGACACGAATCCAATGCCCACGTTAAGCTAGCTCGATTTCCTATAATATGACAAAATTTGATACATAAATAGATACAAAAAGAATCGAAGTAATCCAATACATTGCAAACTACGTGACGCCATGCATTATTCTTCATTTATAAGCTTTTACTCATTGGGCACCAATGATCCGTTTTGAATGATCAATTTAACTAGCCGATCAACTTTACATGTCCACACTAAATCCGCCGTAACTTTTGATTTAGGGCTCCGAATGACACGAATCCAGTGACCACGTTAAGCTAGCTCAATTTGCTATATTGTGATAATTTGAGACAGAAATAGAAACGACAAAGCATCCAAGTAATCCAATCTATCTAAAATTGTGCGATGCCTTGGATTATGCTTCATTTATAAGCCTTTACTCAGTGGGCACCAATGATCAGTTTAGAATCATCACTTTAACTGGCCGATCAACTTGACATGTCCGTATTAATCGACCGTAAATTTTGTATTAGAGCTTAAAATGACACGAATCCAATGCCCACGTTAAGTTAGCTCAATTTTCTATAATATGACAAAATTTCAGACAGAAATAGAAACGACAAAGCGTCCAAGTAATCCAGGCCAACCCAAACTACGTGACGCCATGCATTACTCTCCATTTATACGCTTTTACTCAATGGGCACCAATGATCAGTTTTGAATGATCACTTTAACTGGCCGATCAACTTGACAAATCCACACTAGTGCGTATGTAATTTTTGATTTAGAGCTCAGAATGACACAAATCCAATGCCACGTTAACCTAGCTATATTTTCTATATTTTGACAAAATTTGAGATAGTAATAGAGACGACAAAGCGTCAAAGTAATCCAAACTATCCCAAAATGCGTGATGCCATGCTTTATGCTTTATATATAAGCCTTTACTCAATGAGCACCAATGATCAGTTCAGATTGATCATTTTAATTGTCCGATCAACTTGATATGTATGCACTAAATCGTCCATAACTATTGATTTATTGTTTAGAATAACACGAATCCAATACCCATATTTAGCTAGTTCAATTTTCTATATTGTGACAAAATTTGAGACAGAACTAGATACGACAAAGCGTACAAGTAATCCAATGCATCCCAAACTGCGCGATGCCATGGATTATTCTTCATTTATAAGCTTTAACTCAATGAGCACCATTGATCAGTTTATAAAGATCATTTTAATTGGCCGATGAACTTGACATGTACGCACTAAATCGCCTGTAACTTTTGATTTTGAACTTAAAATGACATGAATCCAATGCCCACGTTAAGCTAGCTAGATTTTCTATAATATGATAAAATTTGAGACAGAAATAGATACGAAAAATCGTTCAACTAATCCAATCCGTCCCAAACTGTGTGATGTCATGCATTATTTTTCATTTATAAGGTTTTACAGAAGGAGCACCAATGATCAGTTTAGAATGATCATGTTAACTGGCCGATCAACTTCTCATGTATGCAATAAATCGTCCATAACTTTTGATTTATAACATAGAATGACACGAATCCAATGCCCATGTTAAGATAGCTCAATTTTCTATGTGGTAGCAAAATTTGAAATAGAAATTGATACGAAAATGAGTCCAAGTAATCCAATCTATCAAAAAAAATTTCATAGATGATTCATTTATGAGCTTTTACTCAATGAGCACCAATTATCGGTTTAGAATGATCATTTTAACTGGCCGATCAACTTGACATTTCCACATTAAGTCGTCAGTAACTTTTGATTTAGAGCGCAGAATGACACAAATCCAATGTCCACGTTAAGCTAGCTCTATTTTCTATAATATGTCAAAATTTGAGACAGAAATAGATATGACAAAGCGTCCAAGTAATCCAATCCATCCGAAACTGCGCTATGTCATGTATTATTTTTCATTTATAAGGTTTTACTGAATGAGCTCCAATGATCAGTTTTGAATGATCATTTTAATTGGCCGATCAACTTGTTATGTATGCACTAAATCATCCATAACTTTTGATTTATAGCACCGAATGACACGAATCCAACGCCCACCTTAAGATAGCTCAATTTTCTATGTGGTAGCAAAATATGAGACAGAAATTAATACGAAAATGAGTCCAAGTAATCCAATCTATCAAAAAATTTGTCATACCATGCATTATGATTCATTTATAAGCTTTTACTCAATGAACACCAATGACCAGTTTAGAATTATCACTTTAACAGGTCGATCAACTTGACATATCCACTCTAAATCGCCTGTAACTTTTGATTTAGAGCTCAGAATGAGATGAATCCAATGCTCTCGTTAAGCTAGTTCAATTTTGCTATATTTTGACAAAAATTAAGATAGCAATAGAGACGACAAAGCGTCCAAGTAATCCAATCTATTAAAAAATGCGTGATGCAATGCTTTATGCTTTATTTATAACCCTTTACGTAATTAGCAGCAATGATCAGTTTAGAATGATCATTTTAACTGGCCGATCAACTTGACATGTCTGTACTAAATCGTCTGTAACATTTGATTTAGAGCTTAAAAAGACATAAATCCAATGCCCACGTTAAGCTGGCTCAATTTTCTATAATATGAGAAAATTTTAAGACGCAAATAGATACAATAAAACATATGAGTAATCTAATCCATCCCAAACTTCGTGATGCCATGCATTATTTTTCTTTTATAAGCTTTTACTAAATGTGCACCAATGATCAGTTTAGAATGATCACTTTAACAGGCCGATAAACTTGACATATCCACACTAAATCGTTTGTAACTTTTGATTTAGAGGTTAGAATGACACGAATCCAATTCCCACATTAATCTAGCTCAATTTTCCATATTTTGACAAAATTGGAGATAGAAATAGAGACGACAAAGCGTCAGAGTAATCCAAACTATCCCAAAATGCGTGATGCCATGCTTTATGCTTCATTTATAAGCCTTTACTTAATGAGCACCAATGATCAATTTAGAATGATCATTTTAACTGGCCAATAAACTTGACAAGTCGGCAATAAATCGTCCATAACTTTTGATTTATAGATCAGAATGACACGAATCCAATACCCACATTAAGTTAGTTCAATATTCTATATTCTAACCAAATTTGAGATAGAAATAGATACAACAAATCGTACAAGTAATCCAATGCATCCCAAACTGCGTGATGCCATGGATTATTCTTCATTTATAAGCTTTAACTCAATGAGCACCAATGATCAGTTTATAATGATCATTTTAATTGGCCGCTGAACTTGACATGTACGCACTAAATCGCCCGTAACTTTTGATTTAGAACTTAAAATGACATGAATCCAATGTCCACGTTAAGCTAGCTAGATTTTCTATAATATGATAAAATTTGAGACAGAAATAGATACGAAAAATTGTTCAACTAATCCAATCCGTCCCAAACTGTGCGATGCCATGCATTATTTTTCATTTATAAGGTTTTACTGAAGGAGCACCAATGATCAGTTTAGAATGATCATGTTAACTGGCCGATCAACTTGTCATGTATGCAATAAATCATCCATAACTTTTGATTTATAACATAGAATGACACGAATCCAATGCCCATGTTAAGAAAGCACAATTTTCTATGTGGTAGCAAAATTTGAAATAGAAATTGATACGAAAATGAGTCCAAGTAATCCAATCTATCAAAAAAAATTCATAGCATGCATTATGATTCATTTATAAGCTTTTACTCAATGAGCACCAATAATCGGTTTAGAATGATCATTTTAACTGGCCGATCAACTTGACATTTCCACCTTAAGTCGTCAGTAATTTTTGATTTAAAGCTCAGAATGACACAAATCCAATATCCACGTTAAGCTAGCTCAATTTTCTATAATATGACAAAATTTGATACAGAAATAGATACGACAAAGTGTCCAAGTAATCCAATCCATCCCAAACTGCGTGATGTCATGTATTATTTTTCATTTATAAGGTTTTACTGAATGAGCTCCAATGATCAGTTTGTAATGATCATTTTAATTGGCTGATGAACTTGTTATGTATGCACTAAATCATCCATAACTTTTGATTTAGAGGTCAGAATGACACGAATCCAATATCCACGTTAAGTTAGCTCAATTTTCTATATTTTGACATCATTTAAGATAGAAATAGAGACAAAAAAGCATCAAAGTAATCCAAACTATCCCAAAATGCGTGATGCCATGCTTTATTCCTCATTTATAAGCCTTTAGTTAATGAGCACCAATGACAAGTTTAGAATGATCATTTTAACTGGCCAATAAACTTGACATGTCTTCACTAAATTGTCCATAACTTTTGATTTATAGCTTAGAATGACACGAATCAATAACCCACATTAAGCTAGGTGAATTTTCTATATTGTGACATTATTTGAGATAGAACTAGATACAACAAAGCGTCCAAGTAATCTAATCTATTCCAAACTATGTGATGCCATGCAATATGCTTCATTTATTAGCCTTTACTTAATGAGCACCAATGATCAGTTTAGAATGATCACTTTAACTGTCGATCAACTTGACATGTACACACTAAAATTTCCTTAACTTTTTATTTAGAGCTTAAAATGACACGAATCCAATGCCCAAGTTAAGCTAGCTCAATTTCCTATAATATGACAAAATTTGAGACAGAAATATATACAAAAAAGAGTCGAAGTAATCCAATACATCCCAAACTACGTCACGCCATGCATTATTCTTCATTTATAAGCTTTTACTCAATGGGCACCAATGATCCGTTTTGAATGATCAATTTAACTAGCCGATCAACTTTACATGTCCACACTAAATCCGCCGTAACTTTTGATTTAGAGCTCAGAATGACACGAATCCAATGTCCATGTTAAGTTAGCTCAATTTGCTATATTGTGACAAAGTTTGAGACAGAAATAGATACGGCAAAGAATCCAAGTAATCCAATCCATCTAAAATTGTGCGATGCCTTGGATTATGCTTCATTTACAAGTCTTTACTCAATGAGCACCAATGATCAGTTTAGAATCATCACTTTAACTGGCCGATCAACTTGACATGTCCACATTAAATAGACCATAACTTTTGATTTAGAGATTAAAATGACACGAATCCAATGCCCACGTTAAGCAAAATCAATTTTTTATAATATGACAAAATTTGAGATTGAAATAGAAACGACAAAGCGTCCAAGTAATCCAATCCATCCCAAACTACGTGACGACATGCATTACTCTTCATTTATAAGCTTTTACTTAATGGGCACCAATGATCAGTTTTGAATGATCATATTTACTGGCCGATCAACTTGTCTGCATTTACTTTATCACCACCAATGATCAGTTTAGAATGATCACTTTAACTGGCCTAGAAACTTTACATGTCCGCACTAATTCGTCCGTAACTTATGATTTAGAGCTAAGAATGACACGAATCCAATGCCCACGTTAAGCTACCTCAATTTTCTATATTTTGACAAAATTATAGACTGAAATAGAGACGACAAGGAGTGTAAATAGTCCAATCTATTACAAAGTGCGTGATGCCATGCATTATGCTTCACTTATAAGCTTTGAATCAATGAGCACCGATGATCAGTTAAGAAAGACCATTTTAATTGGCCGATCAAGTTGACATGTCTGCACTAAATCTTCCATAACGTATGATTTAAAGCTTAGACTGACACGAATCCAATGCCCACGTTGAACTAGCTCAATTTTCTATATTGTGACAAAAATTTAGACAGAAATAAATACGACAAAGCCTCCAAGTAATCCAGTCTATCCCGTACTGCATGATGCCATGCATTATGATTCATTTATAAGCCTTTACTCTATGGGCACCAATGATCAGTTAAGATTGATCATTTTAACTTGCCGATCAACTTGATATGTCTGCACTAAATCGTTCGTAACTTTTGATTTAGAGCTCAGAATGACACGAATCCAATGCCCACGTTAAGGTTGCTCAAGTTTCTATATTGCGACAAAATTTGAGACAGAAATAGATACGAAAAAGCATCCAAGTAATCCAATCTACCCAAAACTACGTGATACCATGACTATGTTTAACTTATAAGCCCTTATTCAATGAGCACTAATGATCAGTTTAGAATAGTCATATTAACTGGCCTATCAACATGACATGTTCGCACTAAATTGTATGTAACTTTTGATTTTGACCTCGGAATGACATGAATCCAATGCCCATGTTAAGCTAGCTCAATTTTCTATAATTTGACAAAATAGAGACGACAAAGCATCCAAGTAATCCAATCTATCCCAAATTTCGTTATACCATGCTTTATTATTCTTTTATAAGTGTTTACTTAATCTGCCCCAATGATCACTTTAACAGGCAGATCAACTTGACATGTCCGCACTAAATCGTCCATAACTTTTGATTTAGAGATCACAATGACATGAATCCAATGCCCACGCTAAGCTAGCTTTATTTTCTATATTTTGACAAAATTTGAGATAGAAATAGACACAAAAACGTCCAAGTTATTCAATCAATCCCAAATTGCATGATGCCATGCATCATGCTTCATTTATAAGCATTTACTCTATGGGCACCCATGATTAGTTAAGAATGATCACTTTAACTGGCTGATCAACTTGATATGTCCGCAATAAATCATCCCTAACTTTTTATTCAGAGCTCATGATGATACGAATCCAACGTCCATGCTAAGCTGGCTCAATTTTCTATATTGTGACATAATTTGAGACAAAAATAGATACGACAAAGCATCCAAGTAATCCAATCTATCTAAAACTGTTTGATGCCATGCATTATGCTTCATTTATAAGCCTTTACTCAATGTGCACCAATGATCAGTTTAGAATGATCACTTTAACTAGCCGATTAACTTGACATGTCCGCACTAAATCATTAGTAGCTTTTGATTTAGGGCTTAAAATGATACGAATCCAATGCCCACGTTAAGCTAGCAAAATTTTCTATATTTTGATAAAATTTGAGACAGAAATAGATACAAAAAAGCATCCAAGTAATCCAATCGATCCCAAAATATGTGACGCCATGCATTATTCTTCATTTATAAGCTTTACTAAATGAGTACCAATAATCAGATTAGAATGATCCTTTTAACTTGCCAATCAACTTGACATGTCCGCACTAATTCGTCCATAACTTTTGATTTATAGCTCAGAAGGACACAAATCCGGTGCCCACATTAAGCTAGTTCAATTTTCAATACTGTGACAAAATTTGAGACAAAACAAGATACGACAAAACATCCAATTGATCCAATCTATCCCAAACTTCTTGATGCCATGCATTATGCTTCATTTATAAGCTTTTAATCAATGGGCACCAATGATCAGTTAAGAATTATCTTTTTAACTGGCCGATCAA
This sequence comes from Pugionium dolabratum, assembly GCA_018901945.1. NCBI lineage: Eukaryota > Viridiplantae > Streptophyta > Magnoliopsida > Brassicales > Brassicaceae > Pugionium > Pugionium dolabratum. The sequence goes on from JAEVFF010000639.1 coordinate 159,577, forward strand.
CTTGACAATTTCGCACTAAATCATCCGTAACTTAAGATTTCGAGCTCAGACTGACACGAATCCAATGCCCACGTTAAGCGAGTTCAATTTTCTATATTGTGACAAAATTTGAGACAAAAGAGATACGAAAAAGCATCCAAGAAATCCAATCTATCCTGAGCTGCGTGATGGCATTCATTATGCTACATTTATATGCCTTAACTCTGTGGGCACCAATGATCAGTTAAGAATGATCATTTTAACCAGTCGATCAACTTGACATTTCCGTACTAAATCGTCCGTAACTTTCGAATTATAGCTCAGAATGACCCGAATCCAGTGCCCACATTAAGCTAGTTCAATTTTCTATATTGTAAAAAAATTGAGACAGAAATAGATAGGATAAAGCATCCAAGAAATTCAATCTCTCTGAAACTGTGTGATGCCATGCATTATGCTTCATTTATAAACCTCTACTCAAAGAGCACCAATGATTGTTTTAGAATAATCATATTAACTGGCATATTAACTTGACATGTCCGCATTAAATCATATGTAAGTTTTGATTTAGACCTCGGAATGACCCGAATCCAATGCCCATGTTAAGCTAGCTCGATTTTCTATATTTTGACAAAATTTGAGATAGAACTAGAGACGACAAAGCATCCAAGTAATCCAATCTATCCCGAACATCATAATGCCATGTTTTATGCTTCATTTATAAGCGTTTACTTTATCAGCACCAATGATCAATTTAGAATGATCACATTAACTGGCATAGAAACTTTATATGTCTGCACTAAATCATCCGTAACTTATGGTTTAGAGCTCATAATGACACGAATCCAATCCCCACGTTAAGCTAGCTCAATTTTCTATATTTTGAAAAATTATACACAAAAATGGAGATGACAAAGCGTCCAACTAATCCAATCTATCCCAAACTATGTGATGCCATGCATTATGCTTCATTTATAAGCTTTTAATCAATGAACACCAATGATCAGTTAAGAATGATCATTTTAACTGGCCGAACAACTTGAGATGTTTGCACTAAATAGTCCGTAACTTTTGATTTAAAGCTTAGAATGATACGAATCGAATCCCCACGTTAAGCTAGCTCAATTTTCTATATTTTAACAAAATTTGAGATAGAAACAGAGATGACAAAGCATCCAAGTAGTCCAATCTATCCCAAACTTTCTGATGCCATGCATTATGCTTCATTTATAAGCTTTTAATCAATGGGCAACAATGATCAGTTAAGAATTATCATTTTAACTGGCCGATCAACTTGACATTTTCGCATTAAATCATCCGTAGCTTAAGATTTGGAGCTCAGATTGACACGAATCCAATGCCCACGTTACGAGAGCTCAATTTTCTATATTGTGACAAAATTTGAGACAAAAAAGATACGAAAAAGCGTCCAAGAAATCCAATCTATCCCGAACTGCGTGATTGCATTCATTATGCTTCATTTATATGACTTAACTTTGTGGGCACCAATGATCAGTTAAGAATGATCATTTTAACAGGCCGATCAACTTGACATTTCCGTACTAAATCGTCCGTAACTTTCGAATTATAGCTCAGAATGAGACGAATCCAGTGCCCACATTAAGCTAGTTCAATTTTCTATATTGTGACAAAATTGAGACAGAAATAGATACGATAAAGCGTCCAAGAAATTCAATCTCTCTGAAACTGTGTGATGCCATGCATTATGCTTCATTTATACACCTCTACTCAAAGAGCACCAATGATTGTTTTAGAATAATCATATTAACTGGCCTATTAACTTGACATGTCCGCATTAAATCATATTTAACTTTTGATTTAGACCTGGGATTGACACGAATCCAATGCCCATGTTAAGCTAGCTCCATTTTCTATATTTTGACAAAATTTGAGATAGAACTGAGACGACAAAGCATCCAAGTAATCCAATCTATCCCGAACATCATAATGCCATGCTTTATGCTTCATTTATAAGCGTTTACTTTATCAGCACCAATGATCAATTTAGAATGATCACATTAACTGGCATAGAAACTTTATGTGTCCACACTAAATCATCCGTAACTTATGGTTTAGAGCTCAGAATGACACGAATCCAATGCCCACGTTAAGCTAGCTCAATTTCTATATTTTGAAAAATTATAGACAAAAATAGAGATGACAAAGCGTCCAACTAATCCAATCTATCCCAAACTACGTGATGCCATGCATTATGCTTCATTTATAAGCTTTTAATCAATGAACACCAATTATAAGTTAAGAACGATCATTTTGACTTTCCAATCAACTTGACATTTCCGCACTAAATAGTCTGTAATTTTTGATTAAGAGCTGAGAAAGACATGAATCCAATGCCCACATTAAACTAGCTCAATTTTTTATATTGTGAAAACAATTAAGGCATAAATAGATATGACAAACTGTTCAAGTAATCCAATCTATCCCGAACTGTGTGATACCATGCATTATTTTTCATTTATAAGCCTTTACTCAATGAACACCAATGATCAGTTCAGAATAATCATTTTAACCAGCCGATCAACTTGACATGTCTGCACCAAACGTCCTTTACTTTTAATTTAGAGCTCAGAATGACATAAACCAATGCCCATGATACGCTAACTCAATTTTCTATATTGTGACAAAAATTAAGACAAAAATAGATACGAAAAAGCGTTTAAGTAATCCAATCTATCCAGAACTGCGTGATGGCATTCATTATTCTACATTTATAAGCCTTTACTTAATGAGCATCAATGATCATTTAGAATTATCAATTTAACTAGGAGATCAACTTGACATGTATGCACTAAAACGTCCATAACTTTTGATTTATAGCTCAAAATGATACGAATCCAATTCTCACGTTAAGCTATCACAATATTCTATATTGTGACAAAATTTTAAACAGAAACAGATAAGAAAAACCGTCCACGTAATTCAATCTAGCCGAAACTGTGTGATGTCATGCATTATGATTCATTTGTAAACCTTTACTCAATGAGCACCAATGATCAGTTTAGAATAATCATATTAATTGGCCTATCAACTTGACATGTCCGCCCTAAATCGTATGAAACTTTTGAAATTAGACCTCGGAATGAAATGAATCAAATGCCCATGTTAAGCTAGCTCAAATTTCTATATCTTGACAAAATTTAAGACAGAAATAGAGATGACAAAGTGTCCAAGTAATCCACTCTTTCCCAAACTTCGTAATGCCATGCTTTATGCTTCATTTATAAGCGTTTACTTTATCAGCACCAATGGTCAGTTTAGAAGGATCACTTTAACTGGCCTAGAAACTTTACATGTCCACACTAAATCGTCTGTAACTTATGATTTAGAGCTAAGAATGACTCGTATCCAATGCCCACGTTAAGCTAGCTCAATTTTCTATATTTTGACCAAATTATAGACACAAATAGAGATGACACAGTGTCCAAGTAATCCAATCTATTCCAAAGTGCGTGATGCCATGCATTATGCTTCATTTATAAGCTTTTAATCAATGAGCACCAATGATCAGTTAAGAATTATCATTTTAACTAGCCGATCATCTTGACAGTTCCGCACTAAATCATGCGTAACTTAAGATTTATAGCTCAGACTGACACGAATTCAATGCCCACATTAAGCGAGCTCAATTTTCTATATTGTTACAAAATTTTAGACAAAAAGATACGAAAAAGTGTCCAAGAAATCCAATCTATCCCGAACTGCGTGATGGCATTCATTATGCTTCATTTATATGCTTTTACTCTATGGGCACCAATGATCAGTTAAGAATGATCACTTTAACAGCCCGATCAACTTGACATGTCCGTACTAAATTGTCCGTAACTTTTCAATTATAGCTCAGAATGACACGAATCTAATGCCCACAATAAGCTAGTTCAATTTTCTATATTGTGACAAAATTTGAGACAAAACTAGATACGACAAAGAGTCCAAGTAATCCAATCTACCCCAAACTGCGTGATGCCATGTATTATGCTTCATTTATAAGATTTGACTCAATGAACACCAATGATCAGTTTAGAATAATTATATTAACTGGCCGATGAACTTGACATATCTGCACTAAATCGTCCGTAACTTTTGATTTATAGCTCAGAGTGACATGAATCCAATGCCCACGTTAAGCTAGTTAAATTTTCTATATTGTGACAAAATTTGAGACGAAACTAGATACGACAAAGCGTTCAAGTAATCTAATCTAGCCAAAACTGCGTGATGTCATGCATTAGGCTTAGTTTATAAGCCCTTATCATTAAGTAAACGCTTATAAATGAAGCATAAAGCATGGTATCAAGATGTTTGGATAAATTAGATTACTTGGACGCTTTGTCTTCTCTATTTCTGCCTCAAATTCTATCAAAATATAGAAAATTGAGCTAGATTAACGTGGGCATTGGATTCGTGTCATTTTGAGCTCTAAATCAAAAGTTACGGAAGATTTAGTGCAGACATATTAAGTTTATCGGCCAGTAAATATGATTATTCTAAACTGATCATTGGTGCACATTGAGTCAAAGCTTATAAATGAAATATAATGCATGACATCACGCAGTTTGGGATAGATTGGAATACTTGGATGCTTTGTCGTATATAGCTTTGTCTCAAATTTTGTCACAATATAGAAAATTGAACTAGCTTAATGAGGGCATTGGATTCGTGTCATTCTGAGCTATAGATCAAAAGTTATCTACGATCTAGTGTGGACATGTCAAGTTGATCGGCCAGTTAAAGTGATAATTCTAAACTGATTATTGGTGCTCATTAAGTAAAGGCTTTTAAATGAAGCATAAAGCAAGGCATCATGCATTTTGGGATAGATTGGATTACCTGGATGCTTTGTCTTCTCAATTTCTATATTAAATTTAGTCAAAAATATAGAAAATTGAGCTAGCTTAACGTGAGCATTGGATTCGTGTCTTTCTGAGGTCTAAATCAAATGTTACGGACGATTTAGTGCGGACATATCAAGTTGATCGGCCAGTTAATATGATTATTCTAAACTGATCAATGGTGCTCATTGAGTCAAGGCTTATAAATAATGCATAATGCACGGCATCACGCAGTTTGGGATAGATTGGATTACTTGGATGCTTTGTCGTATCTAGTTTTGTCTCAAATTTTGTTCCAATATAGAAAATTGAACTAGCTTAATGTGGGCATTGGATTCGTGTCCTTGTGAGCAATAAATCAAAAGTTATGGACGATTTAGTGTGGACATGTCAAGTGGATCGGCAAGTTGAAGTGATCATACTAAACTGTTCATTGGTGCTCATTAAGTAAAGGCTTATAAATGAAGTATAGAGAAGGGCATCACGCATTTTGGGATAGATTGGATTACTTGGATGCATTGTCGCCTCTATTTCTATATTAAATTTAGTCAAAAATATAGAAAATTGAGCTAGATAACAGGGGCATTGGATTTGTATCATTCTGAGCTCTACATCAAAAGTTACGGACAATTTAGTGCGGACATGTCAAGTTGATCGGCCAGTTAATATGATTATTCTACACTTATCAGTGGTGCTCATTGAGTCAAGGCTTATAAATGAAGCATAATGCATGGCATCACGCAGTTTGGGATAGACTGGATTACTTGGACGCTTTTCGTATCTAGTTTTGTCTCAAATTTTGTCACAATATAGAAAATTGAACTAGCTTAATGTGGGCATTGGATTCGTGTCATTCTGAGGTATAAATCAAAACTTATGGACGAATTAGTGCAGAGATGTCAAGTTGATCGCCAGGTTAAAAGGATCATTCTAAACTGATCATTGGTGCTCATTGAGTAAAAGCTTATAAATGAAGAATAATGCATGGCGTCACGTAGTTTGGGATCGATTGGATTACTTGGACGATTTCTCGTATATATTTCAGTCTCAAAGTTTGTCACAATATAGAAAATTGAGCTACCTTACCATGGGCTTTGAATTCGTGTGTTTCTGATGTCTAAATCAAAAGTTACGGATGATTTATTGCGAATATGTCAAGTTGATCGGGCAATTAGAATGATCATTCTAAACTGATCATTGGTGCTCATTGAATAAAAGCTTATAAATCAAGAATAATGTATGGCATCACGTAGCTTGGGATGGATTGGATTTCTTTGATGCTTTCTCGTATCTATTTCTATCTCAAATTTTATAAAAATATAGAAAATTTAGCCTAAAATCAAAAGTTACAAATGTTTTAGTGCGGACATGTCAAGTTGATCGGCTAGTTAAAGTGATCATTCTAAACTGATCATTGGTGCACATTGAGTAAAGCCTTATGAATGAAGCATAATGTATGGCATCAAACAGTTTTGGATAGATTGGATTACTTGGACGATTTGTCGTATCTATTTCTGTCTCAAATTTTTTTACAATATAGAAAATTGGGCTAGCTTAACGTGGGCATTGGATTCGTGTCATTGTGAGCTCTAAATCATTGCGGACTATTTTGTGAGACATGTCAAGTTGATTGGCCAGTTAAAGTGATCATTCTAAACGAATCATTGGTGCTCATTAATTAAAAGCTTATAAATGAAGCATAAAGCATGGCATCAAGCTGTTTGGATAGATTGGATTACTTGGATGATTTGTCGTCTTTATATCTGTCTCAAATTATGTCAAAATATAGAAAATTGAGCTAGATTAACGAGGGCATTGGACGGTAATGTGTGGAAGAGCTAATAATCCGAATTGGGAACAATGAGAAGACCAAAAGGGAAAACGACCCCAATGAGGAGATTACCTACTGGTACGTCAAGATCCGATTTGTCATGAACATCGTAAGGTGCTGCTCTTCGTGAATCTCAACATACCCCTGATTGGGATGGGTAGGTTTCGTGTCATTCTGAGATCTAAATTTAAAGTTACAGACAATTTAGGGTGGATATGTCAAGTTGATCGGTCAGTTTAAGTGATCATTCTAAACTGATCATTGTTGCTCATTGAGTAAAAGCTTATAAATGAATTATAATGCATGGAATCACACAGTTTTGGATAGATTGGATTACTTGGACTCATTTTCGTATCAGTTTTTGTCTCAAATTTTGTTAGCATATAGAAAATTGAGCTAGCATAACGTAGGCATTGGATTCGTGTCATTCTGAGCTGTAAATCAAAAGTTATGGACGATTTAGCGCAGACATGACAAGTTGATCGGCCAGTTAAAATGATCATTCTAAACTGATCATTGGTGTTCATTCAGTTAAACCTTATAAATGAAAAATAATGCATGGCATCACGCAGTTTGGGATCGATTGGATTACTTGGATGCTTTGTCGTATCTATTTCTGCCTCAAATTTTTTCATATAATAGAAAATTGAGCTAGCTTAACGTGGGCATTAGATTCGTGTCATTTTAAGCTCTAAATCAAAAGTTACAGACGATTGTCAAGTTGATCGGCCAATTAAAATTATCATTCTAAACTGATCATTGGTGCTCATTTAGTAAAATCTTATAAATGAAGAATATTGCATGACATCACGCAGTTTGGGATGGATTGGATTACTTGTATGCTTTGTCGTATCTATTTATCTCAAATTTTGTCCCAATATAGAAAATTAATCTAGCTTAACGTGGATATTGGATTCGTGCCATTCTAATTTCTAAATCAAAAGTTACGGACAATTTAGTGTGGACATATCAAGTTGATCGGCCAGTTAAAGTGATCATTATAAACTGATCATTGGTGCTCATTGAGGAAAGGCTAATAAATGAAGCATAATACATGGCATCACACTGTTTGGGATAGATTGGATTACTTGAACGCTTTTTCGTATCTAGTTTTGTCCCAATATAGAAATTGAACTAGTTTAATGTGGGTATTGGATTTGTTTCATTCTTAGCTATAAATCAAAGTTATGGACGATTTAGTCAGACATGTCAAGTTGATCGGCAAGTCAAAATTATCGGCCAGTCAAAATTATCGGCAAGTCAAAATGATCATTCCAAACTGATCATTGGTGGTCATTAAGTAAAAGCTTATAAATGAACAATAATGCTTGGACGGTTTTTCGTATCTATTTCTGTCTCAAATTTTTATACAACATAGAAAATTGAGTTAGTTTAACGTGGGCATTGGATTCGTGTGTTTCCTTTAAAATCAAAAGTTACAGACGATTTAGTGCGGAAATGTCAAGTTGATCGGCTAGTTAAAGTGAACATTCTAAAGTGATCATTGGTGATCATTGGTGCCGCGCATTATGGCATCACGCAGTTTGGGATAGATTGTATTACTTCGATGCTTTATCGTATGTAGTTTTGTCTCAAATTTTGTCACAATATTAGAAGTTGAACTAGCTTAATGTGGGCATTGGATTCATGTCGTTCTGAGCTCTGAATCAAAAGTTATGGATGATTTAGTGAGAACATGTCATGTTGATCGGCCAGTTAAAGTGATCATTTTAAACTTATTATTGGTGCTCATTGGCTAAAAGCTTATAAATGAAGCATAATTGATGGCATCACACACTTTTTGATAGACTGGATTACTTCGATGCTTTTTCATATCTATTTTTGTCTTAATTTTTGTTATAATATAGAAAATTGAGCTAGCTTAATGTGGGCATTAGATTTAAGTGTTAATGAGCTTTAAATCGAAAAATACACACAATTTAGTGTGCACAAGTCAAGTTGATCTGCCAGTTAAAGTGATCATTCTAAACTGATTTTTGGTGCTCATTATGTAAAGCCTTATAAATAAAGCATAAAGCATGGCATCAAGTAGTTGGGATATATTGGATTACTTGGACGCTTTGTCGTCTCTATTTCTGTCTCAAATTTTGTCCAAATATAGAAAATTAAGCATGCTTAACGTGGGCATTGGATTCGTGTCATGCTGAGCTCTAAATCAAATGTTACAGATGATTTAGGGTGCACTTGTCAAGTTGATCAACCAGTTAATATGATTATTCTAAATAGATCATTGGTACTCATTGAATAAAGGCTTATAAATGAAGCATAATGCATGACATCATGCAGTTTGGGATAGATTGGACTAGTTAGATGCTTTGTCGTATCCAGTTTTGTCTCCAATTTTGTCACAATAAAGAAACTTGAGCTAGCTTAATGTGGGCATTGGATTCGTGTCATTCTGAACCCTAAATCAAAAGTAACGAATGATTTAGTGCAGACATGTCAAGATGATCGGCCAGTTAAAGTGAACATGCTAAACTGATCATTCCTGTTCATTAAGTAAAGGCTTATAAATGAAGTATAATGAATGGCATCACACAGTTCTGGATAGATTTGATTACTTGGACGCTTTGTCATATCTATTTTTGTCTCAATTTTTGTTTCAATATAGAAAATTGAGACAGCTTAACGTGGATATTGGATTTGTGTCATTCTGAGCACCAAATCAAAAGTTACGGACGATTTAGTGCATACATGTCAAGTTGAGTGGCCAGTTAAAGTGATCATTCTAAACATATCATTGTTGCTCATTAATTAAAGGCTTATAAGTGAAGCATAATACATGGCATTAAGTAGTTTTGATAGATTGGATTTCTTGGACGCTTTGTCGTCTTTATTTCTGACTCAAATTTTGTTAAAATATAGAAATTTGGGCTTGCTTAACGAGGGCATTGGATTTGTGTCATTCAGAGCTCTAAATTAAAAGTTATAGATGACTTAGTGTGGACAAGTCAAGTTAATCGGCCAGTTAATATGCTTATGTTAAACTAATCATTGGTGCTCATTGATTAAAGGCTTATAAATGAAGCATAATGCATGACATCACCCAATTTGGGATAGATTGGATTACTTGGACGCTTTCTTGGATCTAGTTTTGTCTCAAATTTTGTCAAAATATAGAAAATTGAAGTAGCTTAATGTGGGCGTCGGATTCGTGTCATTCTGAGCTACAAATCAAAATTTATGGATGATTTAGTGTAGACATATCAAATTGATCGGCTAGTTAAAATGATCATTCTAATCTCATTATTGGTGCTCATTGAGTAAATGCTTATAAATGAAGAATAATGCATGGCATAACGCAATTTGGGGATGGACTGAAATACTTGAATGCTTTGTCGAATGTATTTATTTTTCAAATTTTGTTAAAATATAGAAAATTGAGCTAGTTTAACGTAGGCTTCGGATTCGTGTCATTCAGAGCTCTAAATCAAAAGTTAGGGACGATTTAGTGAGGAAATGTCAAGGTGATCAGCCAGTTAAAATGATCATTATAAACTGATCGTTGGTGCTCATTGAGTAAAGGCTTATAAATGAAGCATAATGCATGGCATCACACAGTTTTGGATAGATTGGATTACTTGGATGCTTTGTTACATCTATTTCTGTCTCAAGTTTTGTTACAATATAGAAAATTGAGCTAGCTTAACGCGAGCATTGGATTTGTGTCGTTCGGAGCTCCAAATCAAAAATTACGAACGATTTTGTCAGATTGACAAGTTGATCGACCAGTTAAAGTGATCATTCCAAACTGATCATTGGTGCTCATTGAGTAAAGGCTTATAAATGGAGCATAATGCATGGTATCACACAGTTTTGGATAGACTGGATTACTTGGACGCTTTGTCATATCTATTTCTATCTCAAATTTTTCACAATTTAGAAAATTGAGGTAGCTTAATGTGGGCATTGGATTCGTGTTATTCAGAGCTTTAAATCAAAAGTAATGGACGATATAGCGAGACATATCAAGTTAATCGGATAGTTAAAGTTATTGACATAGGAAAATCAAATAAGACCTATCTTGACCCACAAGGCAAGTGTGAGCACGAAAATTCAGTTTGAATAACAAGGGAAATGAAAAAGGATGGGTTATTATTAACCACATGGTTGAAATGGTTAAATAGCTACCTTGGGAGAAGAATCAAGGTGAAAAAGTCATGCCCATGCTGCACACAGTCTTGGCAACCACACCAAACAGTCATGCCCATGCTGCACACAGTCTTGGCAACCACACCAAACAGTCATGCCATGCTGTCTCCTCTCTTCTCATTGGTTGTTGACAGGCTCCTCCTCTATTCAAACTCATCCACAAGTTTGAATTCGTTTTCTTTTGTGTTCACATTGTAAATCCTCTATAAAAGGCTGTAAAGACTCAATGTATAAGAAACTCTTAGGAGATTCTTCTCCATAAGTCTAAGTCATTTCTCATTTTTCTCATACTTCTCTTTGAGTTTTCAGATTCAATTCTTCACATTTCTCCTCTATAATCTCAATATTCTTACATGGTATCAGAGCATAAGATCATTCTCTTATCTTTTCTACTCAAATCTCTCAGTTTCTAATCTAAAATTCTGTCAAAAATCTCTCAGTCTTTAGACTAAAAACTCACGGTTTCATTCAACCATAAAAGCTGCTTCCTTTGAGCTCTTCAAAGCCTAACAATGGAGGATACAGTTCAAATTAGTTCCAGCCTGAAACCTACGGTGATAGCAGTAGTTCTCAAAGGCTTGAACTACACATTATGGTCAAGAACCATCAAGACAGCCATTTGTGGCAAAGGACTTTGGAATCACATCTTGGAGGATAATACTCCATCTATAGATGATCCAAAGGAGAAGAAGGATGAGGCAACAAGAAAAGAAGAAGCTAGGTGGTTCCAAGAAGATCAATCAGTCCTTGGATTCCTCCAAAATTCATTGGACCCATCCATTCTTGAAGCTTATTCACATTGTGAAACTGCCAAGTCTCTTTGGGACACTCTCAAGAGGGTGTATGGGGATGTTTCAAACCTCAGCCGTGTGTATGAGGTTAAGAAGGCTCTCAATGATCTACACCAAGAGGATATGGAGTTCACAAAATTCCTGGGCAAGTTCCAGTCAACATGGTCCGAGCTTGACATGTTGAGACCAAGTTCTATGGATCCAAAGGTGCTTAATGAAAGGAAGGAACAAGACAAGATATTTGGGCTCCTTCTCAACCTAAATCCAGCCTTTAAGGATGTGATTAAGTCCATCCTGAGAGAGCCAAAATTCCCTGATTTCGAAGAGGTGTGCTCACGGATTCAAAGGGAGCAAGGCAACATTGGTTTGTTTGGTGGTAAAGGAGAACTAGTCATGGCCAACAAAAGCGTGTTTAAGCAAGAGGATAGGAAGAGTGTGATGTGTGAGCATTGTAAGAGGAATGGCCACATCAAGGACAAGTGCTGGATACTTCATCCTCATCTCAAGCCAAACCGGTTCAAGGATTCAAAGGCTAACATCTCTCAAATGGTTGCGACTGAACCGGCAAGTTCATCCAACCAAGGAGGGGAGCTAGCTATGAATGTATCCATGGAGTATGTTAAGAAGAGTGACTTGGAGGATCTCATCAAGGCCTATGCCTCAAAACTCTCCGGTATCACACTCTACTCCCATAAATCGCTTGATAAACCAGATCATAAGTTGGTAGTGGATTCAGGTGCTTCTCACCATATGATTAGCAATGCTAGGTTGTTAAAGAACATTGAACCATGTCTAGGACAAGTAACTATAGCTGATGGTAAGGGTATTCCAATTGAAGGAACCGGAAAATTAAGACTATTTGACAAAGAAACTAATGCATTCTTTGTACCTAAATTTAAGTCTAATCTAGTTTCTGTCAAAAAGGCTACTAAAGACCTCAATTGCAATGTTACATTTGGGCCTAACAATGTTTACTTTCAGGATATTAAGAGTTGTAAGATACTTGGAGGTGGTGTAACTCAAGATGAGCTCTATGTTCTTGAAGACCCTCCAAGCAATTTGGATTCCTTAGCTTTCAAATCCTGTGTTTTTGCTAATAAAGATGTCTTATGGCATGCTAGATTAGGACATCCTCATGCTCGTGCTTTAAGCTTAATAATTCCTAATGTCGCTTATGATCACTCAGTTTGTGAGGCTTGTATCCTTGGCAAACATTGTCGTGTTGTTTTCCCTAAATCGTCTACAATTTATGAGCATTGCTTTGATTTAGTACATTCCGATGTTTGGACCTCACCTTGCATGTCTAGAGATAGGAATAAATACTTTGTGACCTTTATAGATGAGAAATCGAAATATACATGGGTTACATTACTTCCATCTAAAGATAGGGTTTATGAGGCATTTATAAACTTTCATAATTATGTTACTAATCAATTCAATGCCAAGATCAAAGTGTTAAGATCAGATAATGGAGGGGAATACACAAGTCAAAGATTCAAAACTCATCTAAACAAACATGGAATACTACATCAAACTAGCTGTCCACACACACCACAACAAAATGGAGTTGCTGAAAGGAAAAACCGACACTTAATGGAAGTAGCAAGATCCATGATGTTTCATACCAATGTTCCTAAAAGTTTTTGGGGAGATGCAGTCTTGGTTGCTTGCTACCTCATCAATCGGATTCAACCCAAAGTCTTGCAAGATATATCCCCATTTGAGGTACTCAATAAAACTAAACCTTCCATTGATCATTTACGTGTATTTGGGTGTGTGTGCTTTGTGTATGTTCCAGGTGATCTAAAAAACAAGTTGGAGGCAAAGAGCATCAAGTGTATGTTCTTTGGATATTCGACAACACAAAAGGGTTATAAGTGCTATGATCCGAGCAACAACAGGACATATGTGTCTAGAGATGTCAAGTTCATAGAAGAACAAAGCTATTATGATCAGAAAGATTGGGAAGGATTGAAGGATCTCTCAAGGTCACCTTCTGATTTGCTACGAGTTTGAGGTTTCTCTTGAATCATTTGGGAAATGATCTGCCAAAGGATTCAAGACACGAAGAAACAAGAACCTTAAGTAGTTCACAAGATACCCAAGAGAATGAACAAGGGGTGGTAACTCAAGAACCAACTCCAATCCAAGAAGAAACTATGGCCCAAAATCAAGAACAAGACGACTTGGAAGTGGGTATAGAGGAACCTATTCACCAAATGGAAGAGGAAACGGTTGTAGAGGAGGCTGCACCACCTGTTCAGCATTTAAGGAGGAGTACTAGACTTAGGAACACTAAGGTATTCTACAACAACCAGGCCGTGGCTCATCCCATACAAGCTGTTTGTTCCCTTGACCTCTTGCCATCTAGTCATCAAGCATTCCTTGGAAAGATTGAACAAAGTCAGATTCCAAGGACTTATGAAGAAGCTGAGAGCAAGAAAGAATGGTTAGATGCAGTAAGAGATGAAAAGGGAGCTATGGAAAGGAATCATACATGGGATATACAAGAACTTCCCAAAGGCAAGAAGGCTGTGAGTTCCAAGTGGGTGTTCACCATCAAGTATAAGAGCAATGGGGACATAGAAGGTACAAGGCACGTCTAGTTGCAAGAGGTTTCACTCAGACATATGGAGAGGACTATACTGATACCTTTGCACCAGTGGCTAAGCTACACACTGTAAGGGTTGTTCTTTCACTAGCTACGAATCTGACTTGGGACTTATGGCAAATGGATGTCAAGGACGCATTCCTACAAGGAGAACTTGAAGAGGAAGTGTATATGACTCCACCACCAGGCCTTGAAGATTTTTGCAAAGAGGGACAGGTTCTAAGACTTAGGAAGGCAATATATGGGTTGAAGCAGTCACCAAAGGCCTGGTATCACAAATTAAGCTCCACACTTACTGATAATGGGTTTAGGAAATCTCATTCAGATCATACTTTGTTCACTCGTCAAAACTCCAAAGGAATCGTGGCGGTCTTGGTTTATGTGGATGACCTTATCATCACAGGAGATGATAAGGAAGGAATTCAGTCCACAAAGGCCTTCTTAAACATATCATTTGACATCAAGGATCTTGGAGAGTTGAAGTACTTCTTGGGTATTGAAGTGTGTCGGTCTCAAGAAGGGCTCTTTCTATCCCAAAGAAAGTATGCTCTTGATCTGTTGACAGACACGGGAAAGCTTGGGGCTAAACCGGCCAAAACTCCTCTTGAAGATGGCTACAAGGTCAACGGAAAGGGGGAGAAAGCTGATGAGTTAATTAAGGATGTTTCTCAGTATAGGAGACTAGTTGGGAAGCTGATCTACCTCACCCTCACACGACCAGACTTGTGTTTTGCTGTGAATCAAGTAAGTCAACATATGCAAAAGCCTACTGTATATCATTGGAGCATGGTAGAAAGGATCCTTAGATACATCAAAGGATCTCCTGGTCCAGGTATATGGATGGGCAAGAATGGGAACACTGAGATTGTCGGGTATTGTGATGCGGATTGGGCTGGTGATAGGGTGAATAGGAAATCAACCACTGGGTATTGCACCTTCGTTGGTGGGAACTTAGTCACTTGGAAGACTAAGAAGCAGAAGGTGGTATCATGTTTTAGTGCTGAAGCAGAATATAGGGCTATGAGGAAGCTGACAAATGAAGTAACTTGGCTCAAAGCACTCTTGAAAGATTTCGGTATTGCACAACCAGGCCCAATTACCTTCCATTGTGATAATCAGGCAGCCATTCACATAGCTTCAAACTCAGTGTTTCACGAGAGGACCAAGCACATAGAGATCGACTGCCATAAGGTTAGGGAAAAAGTTCAAGATGGAACCATTATGCCATGTTATACAAGGAGTGAAGACCAACTAGCTGACATCTTCACAAAGGCAGCAAGTCTCAAAGTTTGCAAGAACATCTTTAGCAAACTTGGGCTTGTTTATCACACCCATGATCAAAGGTCTCCTAATCCAAGAGCAACACACTCTTTTTCCCTTATTAAGGTTTTGTCCCAAGTGGTTTTCCTTAATAAGGTTTTTAATGAGGTGTTACCTTGGGTTCCCAAGCTTAAGACTTTAGGGTGTTTCCAAAGTCTTTAGCTTGAGGGGGAGTATTGACAGGAAAATCAAATAAGACCTATCTTGACCCACAAGGCAAGTGTGAGCACGAAAATTCAGTTTGAATAACAAGGGAAATGAAAAAGGATGGGTTATTATTAACCACATGGTTGAAATGGTTAAATAGCTACCTTAGGAGAAGAATCAAGGTGGAAAAGTCATGCCCATGCTGCACACAGTCTTGGCAACCACACCAAACAGTCATGCCCATGCTGCACATAGTCTTGGCAACCACACCAAACAGTCATGCCCATGCTGTCTCCTCTCTTCTCATTGGTTGTTGACAGGCTCCTCATCTATTCAAACTCATCCACAAGTTTGAATTCGTTTTCTTTTGTGTTCACATTGTAAATCCTCTATAAAAGGGCTGTAAAGACTCAATGTATAATATACTCTTAGGAGATTTTTCTCCATAAGTCTAAGTCATTTCTC